>CM038147.1:558318005-558410373 GCA_021437245.1 Aegilops speltoides | reverse complement strand
AGGAAACAACATGACATGTTGTGTATATTTTATATTATTTTAAAGAACGAATGCTCCAAATGTAAAACAAAATGCATATACAAAGTTGTAAAAGATACAATATGTACAAAGGAAGTATATCTAAATTTCTTCAAAATTGATATAATTCTTCATATTGGTTCGGAAAATAATCCATTTAAGCTCCTCTTTGAACTTTTTCCTGCAAGCATAGCTGCTAGGATAAAATGCCTTCGAAAATAAGACCATTTTCGAGTGTTCCAAACCGCTGAACACTACTAAGGAAAACCCTAGTAGTGGTGCGGGTTTTAATGTTATCAGTAGCGCGGGTGGCCGTGCTACTACTACGGTGCTACAGCTAACTGGTAGTAGTAGCGCGGTCTAACTCAACGCTACTACTAATAATTGTATCTAGCACTGTTTTGTCACACGTTACTATTAAGTAGTTGTAGGGCTTTTCCTGTCGCCGCGCTGCTGCCGTATCTTTCAACATTTTTTCCTGCTTCCTATTGATGTAGAACAGTACTCATTTCCATAAACTGCGATTTCACATATAGCAGATAACAATATCATTAACCACAATACCATATAGTCATATATAGTCATACAGTTGTCATACAATATCATTAAGCAATATAGGTACTCATTTATAGTCAACATGCATCCTCACACACATATATGGTTCATACAGTAGCATATATGATAAGCAGTACTAGATAGTCATACAACCACACATATATAGCAGTCTACTAGGTAGTCATACGGCCATACATATGTAGTCCTAGATGATATCGACGGCAATCATCATCCTCAGGCCTTGGCGGTGGGTGTTCCTGTTAGTAATTAGGATGGCCTGTCCAACACGAAGATTCTTGCCAACGAGGAAACTCTTCCACCCAACCGAGCTTAAGTGTGTGCGACCGTCCGTGTCCACGCCGTACGCATAGGTGGTGACGGAGCCCCTTGAGGTAAGGCGTATTCCAGTTGAGCATTCTTCATCAGGCTCGATACCACAACTCACAGATAGGCTCTTTGGCAATTTCTGAATAAGAAACAACATATCAATTAAGAAGTAGCCTCGCACATACTCTTGCAAATATATTTCTACTAAGTATAGATTTCTACACTATCAAAATACACAATATTACATTTCTACTAAGCATGAATTCTACTAATGAGTATGGATTATCTACACTATTAACAATTCCTTGGATTCTAGACTAATAAGCATGTCATCGGACTCTACACTAAAGCATATCATCGGCTAGCTTCCACACAGCATATCATTGGACTCTACACTAAGCATGTCATCGAATTCACTAAGCATATCATCGGATAATTTGCATTTGTAAGTGTAATAATAAAGCATATCATCAAATTACTATAGTAAGTATAACATACCATGACAAGCCGATCAACCATGGTACTTGTCAGGCGGGTCACGAATGGCACCCCGACAAAGTCAGCACATGGCGGAATTATGTCCCATAAGTTGCACACCTCCTCCTCGCTCAGCCTCATTCTTTCAGCATAGATGGCTTCATCAAGTGGGTCCTAATCATCTTCATCAGGTGGGTTCTCATCATCTTCATCATCTTCCTCCGTGTTGACATAAATGACAGCCAACTTGGGTCTTTCTGCTCTGAAGGAGAGCTGATCAACTCACCACCAGTGATACCCATGTGGGCGAGGAAACAGACTCATCCATCTCCTCCAATCTGCGACATATTGTGTCCTTTCTCGACCTCCATAGTGTAGGGCCCCCCAGAGCCTCAAAGGTCACAGTGTCTCCGGTCAGCTTGTTGAATTTTAACCTCACATTACATGGGACGATCTGTGTAAAAAAAGCAAAAATTACACAATGCATTAATGCCAATAACACTAAAAACAAAATAGTTATTACAAGTTTCATATATTTTTTTATCGCCGCATGAAGAAAGCTCGGATGGAAGTAGATGCCGAACAGCGTGCCAGTTGCAAGGCAGCTGGCCCACATTGACTTGCACAGTCGACATGGTGGTGGTGGTGGTGGCGCCATTTTCCTAAAGCAATATGAGCAAGGATGAACGGTCCACTTCACAGGAAAGAAAAGCAATAACATAAAGTTCTCAATGCATCGATCTTAATCGGAAAAAAGAATATTCAGGTTTAGTAATTAAAATTAACAGCATGCACATACTTTCGTAGTGTGAGAAATTAAGAGAATATCTAGTCACAAGGCTAACGAGAACTGTAGTGTGAGACATTACATATAACAAGAACTGCCATGCTACTGTTTTCTAGCTTTGTTGTTTATCTTGTGCATATAAAAAAATTCAAAACTTATTAGATTCTGCATAATATAGATGGACAATTTCATCTCTAGAGGAGCGGGGCTCTCTCTACGTTCCGAGGGATCGTTTGAGGGTCCTCAACATAGGATGGAGCAAAGGAGACCAAGAGAAAAATGACCCGACTAAACTCTTTGGTGGCCATGTCGTACAAGGTTAGCATCAGTACTAGTTAAACAAGACCAATGGATCTAACAACCACATGTAGCAACCTAGCATGGGATGATCATCAAGATCAACATGCAAACCAACATAGCAAACTAGCATCAACTAGTCATGAAGCTCAGCATAGTACGTACTAGCATCGAAACCGACTTGAAAAGCATGTCCATCTACCAAAACAAGAACATCATCATTGCCGCCCGACAAGCAAAACCTAGCATACTACCAAAACCGTGCCACTAGCATATGATCTACCACATCCTATGTTCACTGATAAACTCTAATGCTAGCATAACCTACCACGGTACTTCATAACCTACAACAACTAGGGAGTGATGTAATACATGGGTTTGAGGAGCGGGGCTCTCAACATCTCTGTCATCATCGGACAGTGAGGACCCGAGTCGGCCGGAGTGGGGGCGGCGGCGGAGTTGGGGGTGGGGGTGGGGGCAGCAGGGGATTGGGTAGGCGGCCGGCGAGAGCGCGTGGGCGGCGAGAGGGGGGGGGGGTGCAGTGAAGGGGGGAGGAGCATTACCGGCGGCGGCGGGAGGTGGCGGCATCGGGCGGAACCCTAACCTCAGCGGTGTCAGGCGGAGGGGATCGATCGGAAGTGAGGGGTGCGCAGGGGGGGGGGGGAGGTTGTGGCATAGTAGAAGCACTGCGTACGGGCCGGCGCTACTGCTAAGCCCACTAGCTGTACCGTTGGTGGACAGGCCACACTACAGCTAAGTGGGCTTTCGTTTCGGCCCTGCGGCCCACGTAACAACAGCGTTGCCCGTGCTAACCAACGCTACTGCTAAGCCGTACCAGTAGCGCGCTTTGCAACCAGCGCTACTGCAAATTACCAGTAGCGTGGGGCCCAAACAAACGCTATTGTTAAACTTCTATGTATAAGTATTTTCCTAGCAGTGGAAGTAAGTGACCAGAGTGATGATCTCAAGGTACACCCTGAAGTTGCTTCATCTGATTAATTTCCTCCCGAATGCCTTGATGAGTTGGACTCCAATTTGGCCACAAATGGGACTAACATATCTGAGATAAAAGGGCAATGGAAGAAGAGACGATCTTTGGTTTCAAGCACATGCATGCAGGTGGAAGGTTATAAAAAAAACAGGTGAAAAGTTATCAAAAATCTCCCCGTGTGAAAGGAACCAACAGATGGAAAAAATAGGGTAAATTTGGTTCACACGCACCTCGGGCCGGTGATGGTATGTAAGCGGAGGCCTTACCCGGAGGTTCCTTCTCTTTTCCATGTTGGCCAGCGACTCCCTCCGCTGCGGCACCATCGTAGATTTGGGCGACAACAAACTTGTGCCCTTCCTCTGCGGATCCGCTCAACCTCCGTAGTCGTTGCTGAGGCGGATATCACCAATGTCAGATGCTGAGGTCGTCGCGCACACCGTCAAACTTCGCAAAGAGGTCGTCAGGCTTGGGGTCATTTTCGTCGAACATCTTACAGACCGCCTTGAGTGTCTCCGTCTGTTGCCCCATAAGATTGCGGTCGAGGTCCTCCTCGGTCCCTCCCTTGAACATATTGTAGATCTTCCTTCCTTTGGCAGTGAGCTCCTCCATCCCTCGCCGCTTCGATTTGTGTCTCGTGATGTGGTTGTGCCTGAGCAGCGGAAGGATTATGGTTTTGAATACTAGATTGTCGGCGTCTAGACTCTCTCATGAAGAATTGCAGCAAGGATTTTTTGGTTGGGAATGTATTTCGATTAGAATTTGGGTTGTATCAAAGGCTATCTTCCCGTCCTAAGTGACGTCCGTCCGTTGGTTCATACTCCCTCCTAAGTGACGTCCATCCGTTGGTTCATACTCCCTCTGTCCTAAAAATCTTGTCGCTTAAATGGATGTATCGAGCACTATAGATACATCCATTTGATCACTGGTGCAGAACCGGCCTTTAGTGCCGGTTCGTAACGGCAACCGGCACTAAAGAGTGGGGACTAAAGCCCCCCACTTTAGTACCGGTTCGTCACGAACCGGCGCTAAAGTGTCACCTCGTGGCACGAGCTAGGTCCAGGTGCGTGTAGGACATTAGTATCGGTTGGTAACACCAACCGGTACTAAATGTTGTGTGTGTGTGTGTGTGGGGGGGGGGGGGGGGATTTGGCTTTATTTTCCATTTAATTTTTTTGTTTGCTGGTATTTCACGATACTACAAATTGTACATATTATGCATATATATAAATAGATTTTCTCGTACGTAGAACCGCATATATATATAAATATATATTCTCGAATGTCTCACAACCAACACCATTAATTATTCACACATACACATGTATATACATATACAATTTCTCCTACATGTTGCCTTGGTGTCTTCGGAGCACGATGACGAGTGGTTCATGGGGCGGTAGCGGGTAATAGTATTCTCCTTTGGGATATATGACCTGGTCGAGCAAAAATCCGGCTATTTCCTCTTAAAGTGCTAGTATGCGGTCCGCTGGTAGGAGCTTATCCCGCACCTCTCTAAACTGTTAAGAAGGAGATCAATATGCATGTGTATTAGTTGTGTGACTAGATATCGATAATGGTGTGAATAGTGTTCTAACAAACGTACTCATTCCTGTCTTTGAGATCTGCTCCTTTCGGACGCTATCATGCGAATGTTCTCACAAACGTAGAATGCACACAGATCATTCCCATGCGCCTGCTTCAGAGCCTTTACGAGAATGGAATTGAATCAGACAATGATTAATCAAGCATGATAATTAATTAATGGTATTAAAACAAGAATTAAAGAGATGGTAGCTAGCTAGTACTACTTAATTACTTACCTTTGGTCGATGCCAAAACAACTTTTTTGCCCATTTGCCTGGAGTCACCTTGATGAACTTTGCCCAAGCCCTGCTCGCCGACAAAGAAAATTAATAAAGGGGTTATTAAATAGTTCATATCAGGAAATGATATACTAATAATAGGTCGAGATATAGTTAATAATGATTGAAATTACCTGTTGGCTATCCCCTTCACGATGGTGTAGTCTTTATCTTCTTTAAGTAGTGAGTCCAGTACTTCAACTTGAAGGAAATATGCCCTAGAGCCAATAATAAAGTTATTACTTATTTCCTTATTTCATGATAAATGTTTATTATTCATGCTAGAATTGTATTAACCGGAAACATAATACATGTGTGAATACATAGACAAACATAGTGTCACTAGTATGCCTCTACTTGACTAGCTCGCTTATCGAGATGGTTATGTTTCCTAGCCATGGACAAAAGAGTTGTCATTTGATTAACGGATCACATCATTAGGAGAATGATGTGATTGACTTGACCCATTCCGTTAGCTTAGCACTTGATCGTTTAGTATGTTGCTATTGCTTTCTTCATGACTTATACATGTTCCTGTAACTATGAGATTATGCAACTCTCGAGCCCGGCCCGATGGGGGGCAGGGGGCGGCCGCCCGGCCCCGAGGCCGAGGGGCCCCCAGACGTCCGTCCTCAGACTGGCTTGGGCCAAAGTGCTCTGTATTAGCGCAGCTGCTAAGGTCGAATGTCCCAAGCCACGCTGCAAATTAGGTCACGATTAATTAGATCCTATTCCCTCCTCGATTCATCCTTCCGATCTGACTATCCTCGATGCCGCCGCCGCAACAAGATCGCTGGTCTTCTCTTCCTCTTCTGTTCCTCGTGCTGCTACATCGAGATTACCTATTTATCTGCCCTTGTGTTCGCCTTTCAGCTTTCCATCCGTCGCGTAGGCATCAGGATTATGAACTTGCGATGGTCTTGTTGTTGTCATCTGCGAAGACAGGGTGCCTCTCATGGCAAAGTCCATGCTCTTGGTGGCTGCCCGGCTGAGAGAAGGTAAGACTGCAAATCAAGCTAGATTAATATATTCTGTGTCTATTGTTCACCGTTTACTGTTAAGTTGGTATTAACCAGCGCAAATGAGCATTGTACTAGCAGTAGAAACTTACTCATGGTTGACTCATTTTTTTGCATAACAACATCTGACTTGTATACATGTCTTGGATAAACGTAGGTCCAAATATTCATAATGATTTTTTTTCTGCATCACTTGCCTCATTTTTCTTGTCTGGGCACTTTAATCATAGGTTTTCCTTTGGCCATGTCTCCAAAATTTGGTGTCATCATTTTTCAGACACACTTTTTGTTCATTGTTACAATATGACCATTAATAATCAATTGATTGTACATTACCTAAGGATAGACTATACTAGAAAATTATTGATTTGTGAGTATGCCATAATAATTAAGATTATATTAGTTGATCATGTATGTTGTGTGGCTTTGTAACTTTGCCTTAGTATATCAATATATTTACATATACTGCCTATTTTTTGTACGTATACATTAAGGGGCCCAGGTTTTAGTTTCGCCCCGGGCCCCCGAAATCTCAGGACCGGCCCTGAACTCTCGTTTACCGGAGGAACACTTTGGGTACTACCAAACGTCACAACGTAACTGGGTGATTATAAAGGAGTACTACAGGTGTCTCCGAAGGTACATGTTGAGTTGGCGTATTTTGAGATTAGGTTTTGTCACTCCGATTGTCGGAGAGGTATCTCTGGGCCCTCTCGGTAATGCACATCATTATAAGCCTTGCAAGCAATGTGACCAATGAGTTGGTTATGGGATGATGCATTACAGAACAAGTAAAGAGACTTGCCGGTGACGAGATTGAACTAGGTATTGGATACCGACGATCGAATCTCGGGCAAGTAACATACCGATGACAAAGGGAACAACGTATGTTGTTATGCGGTTTGACCGATAAAGATCTTCGTAGAATATGTAGGAGCCAATATGGGCATCCAGGTCCCGCTATTGGTTATTGACCGAGAATAGTTCTAGGTCATGTCTACATAGTTCTCGAACCCGTAGGGTCCGCACGCTTAAGGTTTCGATGACAGTTATATTATGAGTTTATGAGTTTTAATTACCGAAGGAGTTCGGAGTCCCGGATGAGATCGGGGACATGACGAGGAGTCTCGAAATGGTCGAGACGTAAAGATCGATATATTGATGACTATATTCGAGTTCGGAAAGGTTCCGAGTGATTCGGTATTTTTCGAGTACCGGAGAGTTACGGAATTCGTATTGGGCATTCATGGGCCATACGGGAAAGGAGAAAAGGGCCATAAGGGTGGCCGCACCCTCCCCATGGACTAGTCCGAATTGGACTAGGAGGGGCGCCTCTTCCTTCCTTCTCCTTTTCCCTTCCCTTTCCTTCTCTCCTACTCCTACTACATGGAAGGGTTACTAGTTGGACTAGGAAAGGGGGAATCCTACTCCCGGTGGGAGTAGGACTCCCCTAGGGCGCGCCATAGAGAGGCCGGCCCTCCCCCTCCTCCACTCCTTTATATACAGGGGCAGGGGGCACCCCATAGACACACAAGTTGATCTTCGTGATCGTTCCTTAGCCGTGTGCGGTGCCCCCCTCCACCATATTCCACCTCGGTCATATCGTTGCGGTGCTTAGGCGAAGCCCTGCGTCGGTAGAACATCATCATCGTCACCACGCCGTCGTCTTGTGGAACTCATCCCGACACCCTGCTGGATCGGAGTCCGGGATCGTCATCGAGCTGAACGTGTGCTGAACTCGGAGGTGCCGTACGTTCGGTACTTGGATCGGTCGAATCGTGAAGACGTACGACTACATCAATCGCGTTGTCATAACGCTTCCGCTTACGGTCTAAGAGGGTACGTAGACAACACTCTCCCCTCTCGTTGCTATGCATCACCATGATCTTGCGTGTGCGTAGGAAATTTTTGAAATTACTACGTTCCCCAATAGTGGTATCGAGCCTAGGTTTTATGCGTTGATGATCGTTTAGTATGTTGCTATTGCTTTCTTCATGACTTATACATGTTCTGTAACTATGAGATTATGCAACTCGCAGGCCCGGCCTGATGGGGGGCAGGGGCGGCCGCCCGGGCCCCGAGGCCGAGGGCCCCCAGACGTCGTCCTCAGACTTTGGCTTGGGCCAAAGTGCTCTGTATAGCGCAGCTGCTAAGGTCGAATGTCCCAAGCCACGCTGCAAATTAGGTCACGATTAATTAGATCCTATTCCTCCTCGATTCATCCTTCCGATCGACTATCCTCGATGCCGCCGCCGCAACAAGATCGCTGGTCTTCTCTTCCTCTTACATTCCTCGTGCTGCTACATCGAGATTACCTATTTATCTGCCCTTGTGTTAGCCTTTCAGCTTTCCATCCGTCGCGTAGGCATCGGGATTATGAACTTGCGATGGTCTTGTTGTTGTCATCTGCGAAGACAGGGTGCCTCTCATGGCAAAGTCCATGCTCTTGGTGGCTGCCGGTGAGAGAAGGTAAGACGCAAATCAAGCTAGATTAATATATTCTGTGTCTATTGTTCACCGTTTACTGTTAAGTTGGTATTAACCAGCGCAAATGAGCATTGTACTAGCAGTAGAAACTTACTCATGGTTGACTCATTTTTTTGCATAACAACATCTGACTTGTATACATGTCTTGGATAAACGTAGGTCCAAATATTCATAATGATTTTTTTTCTGCATCACTTGCCTCATTTTTCTTGTCTGGGCACTTTAATCATAGGTTTTCCTTTGGCCATGTCTCCAAAATTTGGTGTCATCATTTTTCAGACACACTTTTTGTTCATTGTTACAATATGACCATTAATAATCAATTGATTGTACATTACCTAAGGATAGACTATACTAGAAAATTATTGATTTGTGAGTATGCCATAATAATTAAGATTATATTAGTTGATCATGTATGTTGTGTGGCTTTGTAACTTTGCCTTAGTATATCAATATATTTACATATACTGCCTATTTTTGTATGCATTATACATTAAGGGGCCAGGTTTTAGTTTACTTGGGGCCCCGAAATCTCAGGACCGGCCCTGAACTCTCGTTTACCGGAGGAACACTTTGGGTACTACCAAACGTCACAACGTAACTGGGTGATTATAAAGGAGTACTACAGGTGTCTCCGAAGGTACATGTTGAGTTGGCGTATTTGAGATTAGGTTTTGTCACTCCGATTGTCGGAGAGGTATCTCTGAGCCCTCTCGGTAATGCACATCATTATAAGCCTTGCAAGCAATGTGACCAATGAGTTGGTTATGGGATGATGCATTCTGAACAAGTAAAGAGACTTGCGGTGGCGAGATTGAACTAGGTATTGGATACCGACGATCGAATCTCGGGCAAGTAACATACCGATGACAAAGGGAACAACGTATGTTGTTATGCGGTTTGACCGATAAAGATCTTCGTAGAATATGTAGGAGCCAATATGGGCATCAGGTCCGCTATTGGTTATTGACCGAGAATAGTTCTAGGTCATGTCTACATAGTTCTCGAACCGTAGAATCCGCACGCAAGGTTTCGATGTGATTATATTATGAGTTTATGAGTTTTGATGTACGAAGGAGTTGAGTCCCGGATGAGATCGGGGACATGACGAGGAGTCTCGAAATGGTCGAGGCGTAAAGATCGATATATTGGATGACTATATTCGAGTTCGGAAGGTTCAGTGATTGGTATTTTTCGAGTAGGAGAGTTACGGGAATTCGTATTGGGCATTCATGGGCCATACGGAAAGGAGAAAAAGGGCCATAAGGGTGGCGCACCCTCCCCATGGACTAGTCCGAATTGGACTAGGGAGGCGCCCTTCCTTCCTTCTCCTTTCCCTTCCCTTCCTTCTCTCCTACTCCTACTACATGGAAGGGTTACTAGTTGGACTAGGAAAGGGAATCCTACTCCGGTGGGAGTAGGACTCCCCTAGGGCGCGCCATAGAGGCCGCCCTCCCCCTCCTCCACTCCTTTATATCTGAGGGCAGGGGCACCCATAGACACACAAGTTGATCTTCGTGATCGTTCCTTAGCCGTGTCGGTGCCCCCTCCACCATATTCCACCTCGGTCATATCGTTGCGGTGCTTAGGCGAAGCCTGCGTCGATAGAACATCATCATCGTCCTGCGCGTCGTCTTGTGGAACTCATCCCGACACCTGCTGGATCGGTCCGGGATCGTCATCGAGCTGAGCGTGTGCTGAACTTCGGAGGTGCGTCGTTCGGTACTTGGATCGGTCGAATCGTGAAGGCGTCGACTACATCAATCGCGTTGTCATAGCGCTTCGCTTCGGTCTAAGAGGGTGCGTAGACAACACTCTCCCCTCTCGTTGCTATGCATCACCATGATCTTGCGTGTGCGTGGAAATTTTGAAATTACTACGTTCCCCAATAGTGGTATCGAGCCTAGGTTTTATCGTTGATGTTATATGCGAGTAGAACACAAGTGAGTTGTGGACGATATAAGTCATACTGCCTACCAGCATGTCATACTTTGGTTCGGCGGTATTGTTGGATGAAGCGGCCGGACCGACATTACGCCAGTCGCTTACGAGACTGGTTTTACCGCCGTGCTATGCACACAGTGACTAGCGGGTGTCGGTTTCTCAACTTTAGTTGAACCAGAGTGTGGCTCGCCGGTCCTTGCGAAGGTTAAAAGCGGAGTCTATTTGACAAACTATCGTTGTGGTTTTGATGCGTAGGTGAGAACGGTTCTTGCTAAGCCCGTAGCAGCCTCGTAAAATTTGCAACAACAAAGTAGAGGGCGTCTAACTTGTTTTTGCGAGGCGCGTTGTGATGTGATATGGTCAAGACGTGATGAGATATAAAGTTGTTGTATGAGATGATCATGTTTTGTTGAAGTTATCGGCAACTGGCAGAAGCCCTATGGTTGTCGCTTTGTTGCATAAGATGCAAGTGCCAAATAATTGCTTTACTTTATCGCTATGCGATAGCAATAGTTGCAAGAGCAATAGTTGGCGAGACGACCATGTGACGACACATTGATATAGATCAAGATGATGAAGATCATGGTGTCGTGCCGGTGACGATAAAGATCATGACAGTACTTTGGAGATGCAGATCAAAGGCGCAAGATGATCATGGGCATATCATGTCACATATTTTGATTGCATATGATGTTTATCTATTATACATCTTATTCTTGCTTTCATTGACGGTAGCATTTTAAGATGATCTCTCACTAAAATTATCAAGAAGTGTTCTCCTAAGTATGCACCGTTGCCAAAGTTAAATCGTGCCCGGACACCACGTGATGATCGGGTGTGATAAGCTCTCGTCCATCTACAACGGGCGCAAGCCAGTTTTGCACACGCAGAATACTCGAGTTAAACTTGACGAGCCTAGCATATGCAGATATGGCCTCGGAACATGGAGACCGAAGGTCGGCGTGAATCATATAGTAGATATGATTAACATAAGATGTTCACCATTGAAAACTACTCCATCTCACGTGATGATCGGTTATGGTTTAGTTGATTTGGGTCACGTGATCACTTAGATGACTAGAGAGAAGTCTGTCTAAGTGGGAGTTCTTAAGTAATATGATTAATTGAACTTAAATTTATCATGAACTTAGTCTGGTAGTATTTTGCAAATTATGTTGTAAGATCAATAGCTTGCGTTGTTGCTTTCATATGTTTATTTTGATATGTTCCTAGAAAAATGTATTGAAAGATGTTAGTAGCAATGATGCGGATTGGATCCGTGATCGAGGTTTATCCTCATTCTTTGCCGGAAGAATTATGTCCTTGATGCACGGTAGGTGACAGACCTAATGCAGGAGCGGATGCAACCGTTATGAGCGTTTGGCTAGCTCAATATGATGACTACTTGATAGTTTAAGTGCACCATGCTTAACGGCTTAGAATCGGGACTTCAAAGGCGTTTTGAGCGTCATGGACCATATGAGATGTTCGAGGAGTTGAAGTTAATATTTCAAGCAAATACCGAGTTGAGAGATATGAAGTCTCCAACAAGTTCTATAGCTAAAAGATGGAGGAGAATCGCTCAACTAGTGAGCATGTGCTCAGATATGCAGGTACTACAATCGCTTGAATCAAGTGGGAGTTAATCTTCGAGATAAGATAGTGATTGACAGAATTCTCTAGTCACCATCACCAAGTTAGTAGAACTTCGTGATGAACTATAGTATGCAAGGGATGATGAAACTATAGTATGCAAGGGATGATGAAAATGATTCCCGAGTTTTTCATGATGATGAAATCGATGAAGGTAGAAATCAAGAAAGAACATCAAGTGTTGATGGTTAACAAGACCACTAGTTTCAAGAAAAGGGCAAAGAGATAGAAGGAACTTCAAGAAAAAGCGGCAAGCAAGTTGTTGCTCAAGTGAAGAAGCCCAGTCCGGACCTAAGCACGAGACTAAGTGCTTCTCTTGCAAAGGGACTGGTCTTTGGGCGTAACTACCCCAAGTATTTGGCGGATAAGAAGGATGGCAAAGTAAACAAAGGTATATTTGATATACATGTTATTGATGTGTACTTTACTAGTGTTTATAGCAACCCCTCGGTATTTGGTACTGGTTCGGTTGCTAAGAATAGTAACTCGAAAGCAGGAGTTGCGTAATAAGCGAAACTAGTTAAGGGTGAAGTGACAATGTGTGTTGAAAGTAGTTTCAAGATTGATATGATCATCATCGCACACTCCCTATACTTTCGGGATTAGTGTTGAACCTAAATAAATGTTATTTGGTGTTTGCGTTGAGCATGAATATGATTTGATCGTGTTTATTGCAATACGGTTATTCATTTAAGTAATAGAATAAACTGTTGTTACATTTTACATGAATAAAACCTTATATGGTTACACACCCAATGAAAATGGTTCATTGGATCTCGATCGAGAATGATACACATATTCATAATATTGAAACCAAAAGATGCAAAGTTAATAATGATAGTGTAACTTATTTGTGGCTTTGCCGTTTAGGTCATATTGGTGTAAAGCGCATGAAGAAACTCCATGCTGATGGGATTTTGGAATCACTTGATTATGAATCACTTGATGCTTGCGAACCATGCCTCATGGGCAAGATGACTAAGACTCCGTTCTCGAACGATGGAGCGAGCAATCGACTTATTGGAAATAATACATACTGATGTATGCGATCCGAGGAGTGTTAAGGCTCATGGCGGGTATCGTTATTTTCGACCTTCACGATGATTTGAGCAGATATGGTATATATACTTGATGAAACATAAGTGCTGAAATAGTTGAAAGGTTCAAAGAATTTCAGAGTGAAGTGGAAAAATCATCGTGACAAGAAAATAAGGTTTCTACGATCGATCGCGGAGGCAAATATTTGAGTTCTGAGTTTGGTCTTCAATTAAAACAATGTGGAATAGTTTCACAAATTCATGCCACCTGGAACACCACATCATAATGGTGTCCGTGTTGGGGAACGTAGCAGAAATTCAAAAATTTTCCTACGTGTCACCAAGATCTATCTATGGAGAGACCAGCAACGAGTAGAAAGAGAGTGCATCTACATACCCTTGTAGATCGCTAAGCGGAAGCGTTCAAGTGAGCGGGGTTGATGGAGTCGTGCTCGTCGTGATTCAAATCACCGATGATCAAGTGCGAGCATACGGCACCTCCGCGTTCAACACACGTGACAGCCCGGCGATGTCTCCCACGCCTTGATCCAGCAAGGAGAGAGGGAGAGGTTGAGAAGACTCCATCCAGCAGCAGCACAACGGCGTGGTGGTGATGGAGGAGTGTGGCAATCCAGCAGGCTTCGCTAAGCACCACGGGAGAGGAGGAGTACTTGGGAGAGAGGAGGGCTGCAACCAAAGGCGGAGATCGAATCACGTGTATACTGTGTCTCTGGGCAGCCCCTAGGCCTCACTATTTATAGGGGAGAGGAGGGCTGCGCCCCTTTAGGGTTTCCCACCCCAAGGCGGCGCCAGCCCCCTGATCCCATCTGGTGGCGGCGGAGGGGAGAGGGGAGCGCACCGGGGTGGGCCTTAGGGCCCATCTGCCTAGGGTTTGCCCCCTTCCCCACTTCCCACGCCTTGGGCCTTGGTGGGGCGCCCAGCCCACCTAGGGGCTGGTCCCTCCCACACTTGGCCCACGCAGCCCTCTGGGGTAGGTGGCCCCACTTGGTGGACCCCGGACCCTCCCGTGGTCCCATGCGTTCACCGATAAACCCGAAACTTTTCGGTGACCAAAACAGGACTTCCCATATATAAATCTTTACCTCCGGACCATTCCGAACTCCTCGTGACGTCAGAGATCTCATCAGGGACTCGAACAACATTCGTTAACCACATACAAGCTTCCTTTATAACCCTAGCGTCATCAGACCTTAAGTGTGTAGACCCTACGGGTTGGAGACATGTAGACATGACCGAGGCGTTCTCGGTCAATAACCAACAGCGGGATCTGGATACCCATGTTGGCTCCCACATGTTCCACGATGATCTCATCGGATGAACCACGATGTCAAGGACTCGATCGACCCGTATACAATTCCCTTTGTCTAGCGGTATTATACTTGCCCGAGATTCGATCGTCGGTATATCGATACCTTGTTCAATCTCGTTACGGCAAGTCTCTTTACTCGTTCCGTAACACATCATCCGTGATCAACCCCTTGGTCACATTGTGCACATTATGATGATGTCCTACCGAGTGGGCCCAGAGATACCTCTCCGTTTACGGGTGACAAATCCAGCCTCGATCCGTGTCAACCCAAAGACACTTTCGGAGATACCTGTAATGCACCTTTATAGTCACCCGATTCGTTGTGACGTTTGATACACCAAAGCACTCCTACGGTATCCGGAGTTACGATCTCATGGTCTAAGGAAGAGATACTTGACATTGGAAAAGCTCTAGCAAGCGAACTACGATCTTTGTGCTATGCTTAGGATTGGGTCTTGTCCATCACATCATTCTCCTAATGATGTGATCCGTTATCAACGACATCCAATGTCCATAGCCAGAAACCATGACTATCTGTTGATCACAACGAGCTAGTCAACTAGAGGCTCACTAGGGACATATTGTGGTCTATGTATTCACACGTGTATTACGATTTCCGGATAATACGGTTATAGCATGAATAAAGACAATTATCATGAACAAGGAAATATAATAATACTTTTATTATTGCCTCTAGGGCATATTTCCAACAGTCTCCCACTTGCACTAGAGTCAATAATCTAGTTCACATCGCTATGTGATTTAACATTGACAGTCACATCACCATGTGACCAACATCCAAAGAGTTTACTAGTGTCATTAAACTAGTTCACATCACCATGTGATTAAGACTCAATGAGTTACGGGGTTTGATCATGTTTTGCTTGTGAGAGAGGTTTTAGTCAGCGGTCCGCAACTTTCAGATCCGTATGTACTTTGCAAATCTCTAGGTCATTCTGTAAATGCTACTTCCACGCTCCACTTGGAGCTATTCCAAATAGTTGCTCCACTATCGTATCCGGTTTGCTACTCCGAGTCACTCGGATAGGTGTTAAAGCTTGCATCGGCGTAATCCTTTACGCCGAACTCTTTATCACCTCCATAATCGAAAACATGTCCTTATTTACTCCAAGGACAATTTTGACCGCTGTCCAATGATCCATTCCTGGATCATTCTTGTACCCCTTGACTGACTCATGGCAAGGCACACTTCCGGTGCGGTACACAGCATAGCATACTACAGAGCCTACGTCTGAAGCATAGGGGACGACATTCGTCCTTTCTCTCTATTCTGCCGTGGTTGAGCTTTTAAGTCTTAACATCATACCTTACATCTCAGGCAAGAACTTCTTCTTTGACTGATCCATCTTGAACTCCTTCAAGATCATGTCAAGGTACGTGCTCATTTGAAAGTACTATTAAGCATTTTGATCTATCTTATAGATCTTGATGCTTATTGTTCAAGTAGCCTAATCCAGGTTTTCCATTGAAAAACACTTTTCAAATAACCCTATATGCTTTCGAGAATTCTACATCATTTCGATCAACAATATGTCAACAACATATACTCGTCAGAAATTCTATAGTGCTCCCACTCACTTCTTTGGAAATACAAGTTTCTCATAAATTTGTATAAACCCAAAATCTTTGATCATCTTATCAAAGTGCACATTCCAACTCGAGATGCTTACTCCGGTCCTTAGATGGATCATTGGAGCTAGCATACCTTTAGCATCCTTAGGATCAACAAAACTTTTCTGATTGTATCACATACAACCTTTCCTTCTGGCGGTAAGGAAACTCATTTTGACATCCATCGCGATTTCATAAATGCAGCATGCTAACATGATTCCGACGGACTTAAGCATCGCTACGGATGAGAAAATCTCATCGTAGTCAACTCTTTGAACTTGTGAAAACTCTTACGCCACAAGTCGAGCTTCATAGGCGGTGACATTACCGTCCACGTCCGTCTTCTTCTTAAAGATCCATTTATCTCAACGGCTTGCCGATCATCGAGCAAGTCCACCAAAGTCCATGCTTTGTTACGATACATGGATCCTATCTCGGATTTCATGGCTTCTAACCATTTGTGAATTTGGGCCCACCATCGCTTCTCCATAGCTCGTAGGTTCATTGTTGTCTAGCAACATGACCTTCAAGACAGGATTACTGTACCACTCGAAAGTAATGCGCATCCTTGTCACCCTCACGAGGTGCAGTAGTGACTTGATCTAAAGCTTCATGATCACTATCATAGCTTCCACTTCAATTGGTGTAGGTGCCATAGGAACAACTTCCTATGCCCTGCTACACAGTAGTTGAAGTGACGGTTCAATAACCTCATCAAGTCTCCACCATCCTCCCACTCAACTTTTCGAGACAAACTTTTCCTCGAGAAAGGACCCGATTCAAGAAACAATCCCTATTGTTTTTCGGATCTGAATTAGGAGGTATGCCCAACTGTTTTGGGTGTCCTATGAAGATGCATTTTATCCGTTTTGGGTTCGAGCTTATCAACCTGAAACTTTTTCACATAAGCGTCGCAGCCCCAAACCTTTAAAGAAACGACAGCTTAGGTTTCTCTAAACCATAGTTCATACGGTGTCATCTCAACGGAATTACGTGGTGCCCTATTTAAAGTGAATGTGGTTGTCTCTAATGCCTAACCCATAAACGATAGTTGGTAATTCGATAAGAGACATCATGGCACGCACCATATCCAATAGGGTGCAACTATGATGTTCGGACACACCATCACACTATGGTGTTCGAGTAGGTATTAATTGTGAAACAATTTCCACAATGTCTTAATTGCGTGCCAAAGCTCGTAACTCAGATACTCATCTCTATGATCATATCATAGACATTTCATCCTCTTGTCACGATGATCTTTAACTTCACTCTGAAATTACTTGAACCATTCAATAATTCAGACTTGTGTTTCATCAAGTAAATATACTCTACATCTACTCGAATCATCTGTGAAGTAAGAACATAACGATATTCACTGCATGCCTCAGCACTCATTGGACTGCACACATCAAAATGTGTTACTTCCAACAAGTTGCTATCTTGTTCCATTTTACTGAAAAACGAGGCTTTTTAGTCATCTTGCCCATGTGGTATGATTTGCATATCTCAAGTGATTCAAAATCAAGTGAGTCCAAATGATCCATCTGCATGGAGTTTCTTCATGCGTATACACCAACAGACATGGTTCGCATGTCTTCAAACTTTTCAAAAACGAGTGAGTCCAAAGATCCATCAACATGGAGCTTCTTCATGCGTTTTACACCAATATGACTTATATGGCAGTGCCACAAGTAAGTGGTACTATCATTACTATCTTATATCTTTTTGGCATGAAAATGTGTATCACTACGATCGAGACTCAATAAACCATTCCTTTAGGTGCAAGACCATTGAAGGTATTATTCAAATAAATAGAGTAACCATTATTCTCCTTGAATGAATAACCGTATTGCAATAGACATAATCCAATCATGTCTATGCCCAACGCAAACACCAAATCTCAATGGTAGAGGGAGCGTGCGATGCTTGATCACATCAACCTTGGAAATACTTCCAACACATATCGTCAGCTCACCTTTAGCTAGTCTCCGTTTAGTCCGTAGCTCTTTTATTTCGAGTTACTAACACTTAGCAACCGAGCCGGTATCTAATACCCTGGTGCTACTAGGAGTACTAGTAAAGTACACATTAACATAATGTATATCCAATATACTTCTATCGACCTTGCCAGCCTTCTCATCTACCAAGTATCTAGAGTAATTCCGCTTCAGTGGTGGTTCCCTTTATTACAGAAGCACTTAGTCTCGGGTTTGGGTTCAACCTTGGGTTTCTTCACTGGAGCAGCAGCTGATTTGCCGTTTCATGAAGTATCCCTTATTGCCCTTGCCCTTCTTGAAACTAGTGGTTTCACCAACCATCAACAATTGATGCTCCTTCTTGATTTCTACTTTCGCGGTGTCAAACATCGTGAATGGCTCAAGGATCATCATATCTATCCCTGATTTGTTATAGTTCATCACGAAGCTCTAGCAGCTTGGTGGCAAATGACTTTGGAGAAACATCACTATCTCATCTGGAAGATCAAATCCCACTCGATTCAAGTGATTGTTGCACTCAGACAATCTGAGCACAAGCTCAACGATTGAGCATTTCTACCTTAGTTTGTAGGCTAAGAAAATCGTCGGAGGTCTCATACCTCTTGACGTGGGCACTAGCCTGAAATCTCAATTTCAGCCCTCGAAACATCTCATATGTTCCGCGACGTTTCGAAAAACATCTTTGGTACCTTAATTCTAAACCATTTAACTGAACTATCACGTAGTTATCAAAACGTGTATGTCTGATGTTCGCAACATCCACAAACAACGTTTGGGGTTCAGCACACTGAGCGGTGCATTAAGGACATAAGCTTTCTATTGTCCGCACAATCGCTACTGTCAACTTTCAACTATATTTTCTCTAGGAACATATCTAAAAGGTGGAACTAAAGCGCGAGCATACGACATAATTTGCAAAGATCTTTTGACTATGTTCAGGATAAATAAGTTCATCTTATGAACTCCCACTCAGATAGACATCCCTCTGGTCATCTAAGTGATTACATGATCCAAGTCAACTAGGCCGTGTCCGATCATCACGTGAGACGGACTAGTCATCATCGGTGAACATCTTCATGTTGATCGTATCTACTATCGACTCATGCTCGACCTTTCGGTCTCCGTGTTCGAGGCCATGTCCGCACATGCTAGGCTCGTCAAGTTAACCCCAAGTGTTTTATTGTGTAAAACTGTCTTACACCGTTGTATGTGAGCGTAAGAATCCATCACACCGATCATCACGTGGTGCTTAGAAGCGACGAACTGTAGCAGCGGTGCATAGTCGGGGAGAACACTTCTTGAAATTTTGTAAGGATCATCTTATTTACTACCGTCGTCCTCGATAAACAAGATGCATAAACATGATAAACATCACATGCAATCAAATAGTGACATGATATGGCCAATATCATTTTGCTCCTTTGATCTCCATCTTGAGGGCTCCATGATCATCATCGTCACCGGCATGACACCATGATCTCCATCATCGTGTCTCCATGAAGTTGTCTCGCCAACTATTACTTCTACTACTATGGCTACGGTTAGCAATAAAGTAAAGTAATTACATGGCGTTGTTCAATGACACGCAGGTCATACAATAAATAAAGACAACTCCTATGGCTCCTGCGGTTGTCATACTCATCGACATGCAAGTCGTGAATCCTATTACAAGAACATGATCAATCTCATACATCACATATCATTCATCACATTCTTCTTGGCCATATCACATCACATAGCATACCTGCAAAAACAAGTTAGGCGTCCTCTAATTGTTGTTTGCATGTTTTACGTGGCTGCTATGGGTTTCTAGCAAACGTTTCTTACCTCATAAAACCACAGCGTGATATGTCAATTGCTATTTACCCTTCATAAGGACCCTTTTCATCGAATCCGTTCCGACTAAAGTGGGAGAGACGGCACCGCTAGCCACCTTATGCACGAAGTGCATGTCAATCGGTGGAACTTGTCTCACGTAAATGCGTGTAAGGTCGGTCCGGCCACTTCATCCCACAATACCGTCGAAACAAGATTGGACTAGTAGCGGTAAGCATATTGAACATGATCAGCGCCCACAACTACTTTGTGTTCTACTCGTGCAAAGAATCTACGCAATAGACCTAGCTCATGATGCCCTTTGTTGGGGCGTGAGCAGAAATTCAAAATTTTCCTCGTGTCACCAAGATCTATCTATGGAGAGACCAGCAGCGAGTAGAAAGAGAGTGCATCTACATACCCTTGTAGATCGCTAAGCGGAAGCGTTCAAGTGAGCGGGGTTGATGGAGTCGTACTCGTCGTGATTCAAATCACCGATGATCAAGTGCGAGCGCACGGCACCTCGCGTTCAACACACGTACAGCCCGACGATGTCTCCCACGCCTTGATCCAGCAAGGAGAGAGGAGAGGTTGAGAAGACTCCATCCAGCAGCAGCACAACGGCGTGGTGGTGATGGAGGAGTGTGGCAATCCAGCGAGGGCTTCGCTAAGCACCACGGGAGAGGAGGAGTACTTGGGAGAGAGGAGGGCTGCAACCAAAGGCGGAGATCGAATCACGTGTGATTCTCAGTCTCTCTGGGCAGCCCCTAGGCCTCACTATTTATAGGGGAGAGGAGGGCTGCGCCCCTTTAGGTTTCCCACCCCAAGGGCGGCGGCAGCCCAGATCCCATCTGGTGGCGGCGGAGGGAGAGGGGAGGCGCACCTGGGGTGGGCCTTAGGGCCCATCTGCCCTAGGGTTTGCCCCTTCCCCACTTCCCACGCCTTGGGCCTTGGTGGGGCGCCCAGCCCACCTAGGGGCTGGTCCCTCCCACACTTGGCCCACGAGCCCTCAGGGGTAGGTGTCCCCACTTGGTGGACCCCTCGACCCTCCGGTGGTCCCGTCGTTACCGATAAACCCGAAACTTTTCGGTGACCAAAACAGGACTTCCCATATATAAATCTTTACCTCCGGACCATTCCGGAACTCCTCGTGACGTCCGGGATCTCATCAGGGACTCGAACAACATTCGTTAACCACATACAAGCTTCCTTTATAACCCTAGCGTCATCAGACCTTAAGTGTGTAGACCCTACGGGTTGGGAGACATGTAGACATGACCGAGGCGTTCTCCGGTCAATAACCAACAGCGGGATCTGGATACCCATGTTGGCTCCCACATGTTCCACGATGATCTCATCGGATGAACCACGATGTCAAGGACTCGATCGATCCGTATACAATTCCCTTTGTCTAGCGGTATTATACTTGCCGAGATTCGATCGTCGGTATCGATACCTTGTTCAATCTCGTTACCGGCAAGTCTCTTTACTCGTTCCGTAACACATCATCCGTGATCAACCCCTTGGTCACATTGTGCACATTATGATGATGTCCTACCGAGTGGGCCCAGAGATACCTCTCCGTTTACGGAGTGACAAATCCAGTCTCGATCCGTGTCAACCCAAAAGACACTTTCGGAGATACCTGTAATGCACCTTTATAGTCACCCGATTCGTTGTGACGTTTGATACACCAAAAGCACTCCTACGGTATCCGGGAGTTACGATCTCATGGTCTAAGGAAGAGATACTTGACATTGGAAAAGCTCTAGCAAGCGAACTACGATCTTTGTGCTATGCTTAGGATTGGGTCTTGTCCATCACATCATTCTCCTAATGATGTGATCCGTTATCAATGACATCCAATGTCCATAGCCAGGAAACCATGACTATCTGTTGATCACAACGAGCTAGTCAACTAGAGGCTCACTAGGGACATATTGTGGTCTGTGTATTCACACGTGTATTACGATTTCCGGATAATACAGTTATAGCATGAATAAAAGACAATTATCATGAACAAGGAAATATAATAATACTTTTATTATTGCCTCTAGGGCATATTTCCAACAGTCCGAACGTCATAACCCTACTTTATTGGATATAGTACAATCTATGATGTTTCTTACCGATTTACCAATATCATTTTGGGATCATGCATTAGAGACAACTACATTCACGTTAAATAGGGCACCATCTAAATCCGTTGAGACGACACTATATGAACTATGGTTTAGCAAGAAACCAAAGTTGTCGTTTCTTAAAGTTTGGGGCTGCGATGCTTATGTGAAAAAGTTTCATCCTGATAAGCTCAAACCCAAATCGGAGAAGTGAGTCTTCATAGAATACCCAAAGGAAATTGTTGGGTACATCTTCTATCACAGATCCGAAGGCAAAACATTCGTTGCTAATAAATGGATCCTTTCTAGAGAAGGAGTTTCTCTCGAAAGAAGTGAGTGGGAGGAAAGTAGAACTTGATGAGGTAAAT
This sequence comes from Aegilops speltoides, assembly GCA_021437245.1. Taxonomy (NCBI): domain Eukaryota; kingdom Viridiplantae; phylum Streptophyta; class Magnoliopsida; order Poales; family Poaceae; genus Aegilops; species Aegilops speltoides. Next base: position 558,387,654 of record CM038147.1, on the reverse strand, counting down.
GTACCTTCTCCCTTATTGGAAAGTAGTTCATCACAGAAATCTGTTCCTGTGACTACTACACCAATTAGTGAGGAAGCTAATGATGATGATCATGTAACTTCAGATCAAGTTACTACCAAATCTCGTAGGTAAACCAGAGTGAGATCCGCACCAGAGTGGTATGGTAATCCTGTTCTAGAAGTCATGTAACTAGACCATGATGAACCTACGAACTATGAGGAAGCGATGATGAGCCCAGATTCCGCGAAATGGCTTGAGGCCATGGAATCTGAGATGGGATCCATGTATGAGAACAAAGTATGGACTTTGATGGATTTGCCCGATGATCGGCAAACCATAGAAAATAAATGGATCTTCAAGAGGAAGACGGACGTTGATAGTAGTGTTACTATCTACAAAGCTAGACTTGTCGAAAAAGGTTTTTGACAAAGTTCAAGGTGTTGACTACAATGAGATTTTCTCAAGCAGTGGCGATGCTTAAGTCTGTCCGAATCATGTTAGCAATTGCCACAATTTATGAAATTTGGCAAATGGATGTAAAAACTGCATTCCGAATGGGTTTACGGAGGAAGAGTTGTATATGATGCAACGAGAAGGTTTTATCGATCCAAAGGAGCTAACAAAGTGTGCAAGCTCCAGCGATCCATCTATGGACTGGTGCAAGCATCTCGGAGTTGGAATATACGCTTTGATAAGTTGATCAAAGAATATAGTTTTATACAGACTTGTGGTGAAGCCTGTATTTACTAGAAAGTGAGTGGGAGCACTACAGCATTTCTGATAAGTATATGTGAATGACATATTGTAGATCGGAAATAATGTAGAATTATTCTGCAAAGCATAAAGGAGTGTTTGGAAGGAGTTCTTTAAAAGAAAGACCTCGGTGAAGCTGCTTAAATATTGAGCATCAAGATCTATAGAGATAGATCAAGACGCTTGATAAATTTTTTCAATGAGTACATACCTTGACAAGATTTTCAAGTAGTTCAAAATGGAACAGTCAAAGAAAGAGTTCTTGCCTGTGTTACAAGGTGTGAAACTGAGTAAGACTCAAAACCCAACCACGGCAGAAGATAGAAAGAGAATGAAAGCCATTCCCTATACCTTGGCCATAGGTTCTATAAAGTATGCCATGCTGTGTACCAGATCTATTGTATACCCTACACGGAGTTTGGCAAGGAGTACAATAGTGATCTAGGAGTAGATCATTTGACAACGATCAAAATTATCCTTAGTGGAATAAGGATATGTTTCTCGATTATGGAAGTGACAAAAGGTTAGGTAAGTAAAGGGTTACGTCGATGCAAGTTTTGACACCGATCTGGATAACTCTAAGTCTCGATCTAGATACATATTGAAAGTGGGAGCAATTAGCTAGAGTAGCTCCGTGCGAGCATTGTAGACATAGAAAATTGCAAAATACATAGCGGATCTGAATGTGAAAGACCCGTTGACTAAGATTCTCTCACAAGCAAAACATGATCACACCTTAGTACTCTTTGGGTGTTAATCACATAGCGATGTGAACTAGATTACTGAATCTAGTAAACCTTTTGGGTGTTGGTCACATGGCGATGTGAACTATGGGTGTTAATCACATGATGATGTGAACTATCGATGTTAATCACATGGTGATGTGATCTAGATTATTGACTCTAGTGCAAGTGGGAGACTGAAGGAAATATGCCCTAGAGGCAATAATAAAGTTATTATTTATTTCCTTATTTCATGATAAATGTTTATTATTCATGCTAGAATTGTATTAACCGAAACATAATACATGTGTGAATACATAGACAAACATAGTGTCACTAGTATGCCTCTACTTGACTAGCTCGTTTATCGAGATGGTTATGTTTCCTAGCCATGGACAAAAGAGTTGTCATTTGATTAACGGGATCACATCATTAGGAGAATGATGTGATTGACTTGACCCATTCCGTTAGCTTAGCACTTGATCGTTTAGTATGTTGCTATTGCTTTCTTCATGACTTATACATGTTCCTGTAACTATGAGATTATGCAACTCCGTTTACGGAGGAACACTTTGGTACTACCAAGCGTCACAACGTAATGGGTGATTATAAAGGAGTACTACAGGTGTCTCCGAAGGTACATGTTGAGTTGGCTTATTTGAGATTAGGTTTTGTCACTCGATTGTCGGAGAGGTATCTCGGGCCATCTCGGTAATGCACATCATTATAAGCCTTGCAAGCAATGTGACCAATGAGTTGGTTACGGGATGATGCATTACAGAACAAGTAAAGAGACTTGCCGGTGACGAGATTGAACTAGGTATTGGATACCGACGATCGAATCTCGGGCAAGTAACATACCGATGACAAAGGGAACAACGTATGTTGTTATGCGGTTTGACCGATAAAGATCTCCGTAGAATATGTAGGAGCCAATATGGGCATCCAGGTCCCGCTATTGGTTGTTGACCGAGAATAGTTCTAGGTCATGTTTACATAGTTCTCGAACCCGTAGGGTCCGCACGCTTAAGGTTTCGATGACAGTTATATTATGAGTTTATGAGTTTTGATGTACCGAAGGAGTTCGGAGTCCCGGATGAGATCGAGGACATGACGAGGAGTCTCGAAATGGTCGAGGCGTAAAGATCAATATATTGGACGACTATATTCAGAGTTCGGAAAGGTTCCGAGTGATTCGGTATTTTTGAGTCTGGGAGAGTTACGGAATTCGTATTGGGCCTTAATGGGCCATACGGGAAAGGAGAAAAAGGGCCATAAGGGTGGCGCACCTCCCCATGGACTAGTCCGGGTGGACTAGGAGGGGGCGACCCCTTCCTTCCTTCTCCTTTTCCTTCCCTTTCCTTCTTTCCTACTCCTACTACATGGAAGGGTTACTAGTTGGACTAGGAAGGGGAATCCTACTCGGTGGGAGTAGGACTCCCCTAAGGCGCGCCATAGAGAGGCCGCCCTCCCCTCCTTCACTCCTTTATATCTGAGGCAGGGGCACCCCATAAACACACAAGTTGATCTTCGTGATCGTTCCTTAGCCGTGTGCGGTGCCCCCCTCCACCATATTCCACCTCGGTCATATCGTTGCGGTGCTTAGGTGAAGCCCTGCGTTGGTAGAACATCATCATCGTCCCACGCCGTCGTCTTGTGGAACTCATCCCGACACCTGCTGGATCGGTCCGGGATCGTCATCGAGCTGAGCGTGTGCTGAACTTCGGAGGTGCCGTGACGTTCGGTACTTGGATCGGTCGGATCGTGAAGGCGTGCGACTACATCAACAGCGTTGTCATAACGCTTCCGCTTACGGTCTACGAGGGTACGTAGACAACACTCTCCCCTCTCGTTGCTATGCATCACCATGATCTTGCGTGTGCGTAGGAAATTTTTGAAATTACTACGTTCCCCAACACAACTGTCTTTGTCAACTTTAATATCTAACAAGATCCAGTGAAAACTGCATGCGCACACGTTTGCATGTCTTAATTAAGCGGGCATATGCATAAAATTAATTAACTACCGTAAACCGTATACTCTTAATTATTAACATCTAGCTAGCTAGTAAGCAAAAACAGAATTTGTAGTACAAGACAGTGTGACTCACAGGAAGTTGTAAGGAAGTAGTATATCTTCATTGGTATTGAAGCGTTTCAAGAACTCTAGCATGCTTTCCTCTATACTTGCTTGATAAATTGGAAGATTCCATATGTACTCATATATGGTATTTGGGTCAATGAACCCAATGCCATAGCGTCCAGATTTTTTCATTTCATACATCTTCATCCTGCATATAATACCACAGAAAAGAATATAGTGAGGATAATTACATGTAATGATTGATCAAAATGATCACTGCATAGCTAGCTTGAGACTTAAATTACAGAAAGAAATCACTTACAGACAATAGCGACTGATGATAGACTTGTCGAGTGCGTCTTGATTGTATAACTGAAATAGTTCTGAATACTCAACGGACAGAGCTTTCTCATGAAAGTAATGCTCATGCTTGACATTCACCATGAGGGACTCTCGATTGGAAATCTTGGTAATGTTCATGTACCATTGATGCAATTCATACATTCTCGTTGGGAGGTTCTTGACCTTGTCTGGCTCGACCAAAGGTTGGCCTCGGACATATTTCCATTTTATTTCCTTCTCTCTAAGCCGAGGCATGGGCTCGATTTCGAGGAGTTGTCCAACAGTGATCTTGAGCATTTGAGCCTGCATTATATGCTCCTCGGTTATTACCACATCGCCCAGCTGGGGAACGTTAACGGTTTGCCCACAATAATATTGGGCGCGCGTACTCTCAATAGTTGTTGGCACAACAAGCGGGGGGATCGATTGCGCCGCCTGTTCTCCTAGCTAGGGAACGATTTTCCGCCAGCTGCTTGTTGGCTCGAGCTCGAGCTCGCTTCCTTCTGTAGCCGTGCTCGATGTAGCTTCCTGATTTGGCGCTCATCTGAGTCAACAGTCTTGGGAGCTGGTGCTCTAGCCATACGAATGAAGTGGTCAATCGTTTTCTCAGGCACTTTCTCCTTTGGCGGTGGTGCCGGTTGTTGGAGAACGTAGTAATTTCAAAAAATTTCCTACGCACACGCAAGATCATGGTGATGCATAGCAACGAGAGGGAAGAGTGTTGTCTACATACCATTGTAGACCCGAGCGAAGCGATCTGGCGTAGAGGAAGTAGTCGACGTTCTCCTCGCGATCCAACCGATCCCAGCACCGTTACTCCGGCGCCTCCGAGTTCTTGACACACGTACAGCTCGGTGACGCTCCTCGGGCTCCGATCCAGCAAAGCTCCGGGGAGAGAGTTCCGTCAGCACGACGGCGTGGTGACGATCTTGATGTTATACCGACGCAGGGCTTCGCCTAGGCACCGCTACGATATGACCGAGGTGAAATATGGTGGAGGGGGGCACCGCACACGGCTAAGGAACGATCTCAAGGATCAACTTGTGTGTCTATGGGGTGCCCCTTGCCCCCGTATATAAAGGATGGAGGAGGAGGAGGCCGGCCAAGGGTTTGGCGCCAGGTGTGGAGTCCTACTAGGATTCCAAGTCCTAGTAGGAGTCCATCAAGAGGGGAGGAAGGGAGAAGGAATAGGAGGAGAAGGAAAGGTGGCCGGCCCCCTTTTCCCTAGTCCAATTCGGACTAGAGGAGAGGGGGGGCGCAGCAGCCTTTTTCCTCTTCCCACTAAAGCCCATCAAGGCCCATTACTTCTCCCGTAACTCCCCGGTACTCCGAAAAATACCGAATCATTGGAACCTTTCCGAACTCGAATATAGTCGTCCAATATATCGATCTTTACGTCTCGACCATTTCGAGACTCCTCGTCATGTCCCCGATCTCATCCGGTACTCCGAACTCCTTGGTACATCAAAATACACAAACTCATAATATAACCGTCATGAAACCTTAAGCGTGCGGACCCTACGGTTCGAGAACAATGTAGACATGACCGAGACACGTCTCGGTCAATAACCAATAGCGGGACCTGGATGCCCATATTGGTTCCTACATATTCTACGAAGATCTTTATCGGTCGATCCGCATAACAACATCGTTGTTCCCTTTGTCATCGGTATGTTACTTGCCCGAGATTCGATCATCGGTATCAATACCTAGTTCAATCTCGTTACCGCAAGTCTCTTTACTCGTTCCGTAATACATCATCTCACAACTAACTCATTAGTTACAATGCTTGCAAGGCTTAAGTGATGTGCATTACCGAGAGGGCCGGAGATACCTCTCCGACATTGGAGTGACAAATCCTAATCTCAAATCGCCAACCCAACAAGTACCTTTGGAGACACCTGTAGAGCACCTTTATAATCACCCGATTCGTTGTGGCGTTTGGTAGCACACAAAGTGTTCCTCCGGTAAACGGGAGTTGCATAATCTCATAGTCATAGGAACATGTATAAGTCATGAAGGAAGCAATAGCAACATACTAAACGATCGTGTGCTAAGCTAACGGAATGGGTCATGTCAATCAGATCATTCAACTAATGATGTGACCTTGTTAATCAAATAACAACTCCTTGTTCATGGTTAGGAAACATAACCATCTTTGATTAACAAGCTAGTCAAGTAGAGGCATACTAGTGACACTCTGTTTGTCTATATATTCACACATGTATTATGTTTCCGGTTAATACAATTCTAGCATGAATAATAAACATTTATCATGATATGAGGAAATATATAATAACTTTATTATTGCCTCTAGGGCATATTTCCTTCAGTCTCCCACTTGCACTAGAGTCAATAATCTAGATCACATTACCATGTGATTAACATCGATAGTTCACATCATCATGTGATTAACACCTATAGTTCACATCGCCATGTGACCAACACCCAAAGGGTTTACTAGATTCAGTAATCTAGTTCACATCGCTATGTGATTAACACCCAAAGAGTACTAAGGTGTGATCATGTTTTGCTTGTGAGGAGTCTTAGTCAGCGGGTCTTTCCCATTCAGATCCGTTATGTATTTTGCAATTTTCTATGTCTACAATGCTCGCACGAAGCTACTCTAGCTAATTGCTCCCACTTTCAATATGTATCTATATCGAGACTTAGAGTCATCGGATCGGTGTCAAAACTTGCATCAGCGTAACCCTTTACGACGAACCTTTTGTCACTTCCATAATCGAGAAACATATCCTTATTCCACTAAGGATAATTTTGACCGCTGTCCAGTGATCTACTCCTAGATCACTATTGTACTCCCTTGCCAAACTCAGTGCAGGGTATACAATAGATCTGGTACACAGCATGGCATACTTTATAGAACCTATGGCCAAGGCATAGGGAATGACTTTCATTCTCTTTCTATCTTCTGCCGTGGTCGGGTTTTGAGTCTTACTCAATTTCACACCTTTTAACACAGGCAAGAACTCTTTCTTTGACTGTTCCATTTTGAACTACTTAAAAATCTTGTCAAGGTATGTTCTCATTGAAAAAACTTATCAAGCATCTTGATCTATCTCTATAGATCTTGATGCTCAATATGTAAGCAGCTTCACCGAGGTATTTCTTTGAAAAACTTCTTTCAAACACTCCTTTATGCTTTGCAGAATAATTCTACATTATTTCCGATCTACAATATGTCATTCACATATACTTATCAGAAATGCTGTAGTGCTCCCACTCACTTTCTAGTAAATACAGGCTTCACCATAAGTGCATGCAAAACTATATGCTTTGATCAACTCATCAAGCGTATATTCCAACTCGAGATGCTTGCACCAGTCCATAGATGGATCGCTGGAGTCTTGCACACTTTGTTAGCTCCCTTTGGATCGAAAAAACCTTCTGGTTGCATCATATACAACTCTTCCTCCAGAAACCCATTCAGGAACGCAATTTTTACATCCATTTGCCAAATTTCATAAATTGTGGCAATTGCTAACATGATTCGGACAGTCTTAAGCATCGCTACAGTTGAGAAAATCTCATTGTAGTCAACATCTTGAACTTTGTCGAAAACCTTTTTGCAACAAGTCGAGCTTTGTAGATAGTAACACTACTATCAACGTCCGTCTTCCTCTTGAAGATCCATTTATTTTCTATGGTTTGCCGATCATCGGGCAAATCCATCAAAGTCCATACTTTGTTCTCATACATGGATCATATCTCAGATTTCATGGCCTCAACCCATTTCGCGGAATCTGGGCTCACCATCGCTTCTTCATAGTTCGCAAGTTCATCATGGTCTAGTAACATGACTTCCAGAACAGGATTACCGTACTACTCTGGTGCGGATCTCACTCTGGTTTACCTACGAGGTTAGGTAGTAACTTGATCTGAAGGTACATGATCATCATCATTAGCTTCCTCACTAATTGGTGTAGTAGTCACAAGAACAGATTTCTGTGATGAACTACTTTCCAATAAGGGAGAAGGTACAATTACCTTATCAAGTTTTCTACTTTCCTCCCACTCACTTCTTTCGAGAGAAACTCCTTCTCTGGAAAGGATCCATTCTCAACAACGAATATCTTGCCTTGGATCTGTGATAGAAGGTGTACCCAACAGTCTCCTTTGGGTATCCTATGAAGACATATTTCTCGATTTGGGTTTGAGCTTATTAGGATGAAACCTTTTTCATATAAGCATCACAATCCCAAACTTTAAGAAACGACAACTTTGGTTTCTTGCCAAACCACATTTCATATTGTGTCGTCTCAACGGACTTTAGATGGTGCCCTTTTAACGTGAATGCAGCTGTCTCTAATGCATATCCCCAAAACTATAGTGGCAAATCGGTAAGAAACATCATAGATTGTACTATATCCAATAAAATACGGTTATGACGTTCGGACACACCATTACATGTGGTGTTCGGTGGCGTGAGTAGTGAAACTATTTCACATTGTTTTAATTGAAGGCCAAACTCAGTAACTCAAATATTTTACCTCTGCGATCATATCGTAGAAACTTTTATTTTCTTGTTACGATGATTCTCTACTTCACTCTGAAATTCTTTGAACTTTTCAAACGTTTCAGACTTATGTTTCATCAAGTAGATATACCCATATCTGCTCAAATCATCTGTGAAGGTCAGAAAATACGATACCGCCATGAGCCTTAACACTCATTGGATCGCATACATCGGTATGTATTATTTCCACTAAGTCGGTTGCTCGCTCCTTTGTTCGGAGAACGGAGTCTTAGTCATCTTGCCCATGAGGCATGGTTCGCAAGCATCAAGTGATTCATAATCAAGTGATTCCAAAATCCCATCGATAGAGTTTCTTCATGCGCTTTACACCAATATGACATAAGCGGCGATTACCACAAATAAGTTGCACTATCATTATTAACTTTGCATCTTTTGGTTTCAATATTATGAATATGTTTATCACTACGATCGAGATCCAATGAACCATTTTCATTGGGTGTGTAACCATATAAGGTTTTATTCATGTAAGCAGAACAACAGTTTATTCTCTTACTTAAATGAATAACCGTATTGCAATAAACACGATCAAATCATATTCATGCTCAGCGCAAACACCAAATAACATTTATTTAGGTTCAACACTAATCCCGAAAGTATAGGGAGTGTGCGATGATGATCATATCAATCTTGAAACTACTTTCAACACACATCGTCACTTCACCCTTAACTAGTTTACATTTTATTCGCAACTCCGTTTGAGTTACTACTCTTAGCAACTAAAAACAGTACCAAATACCGAGGGGTTGCTATAAACACTAGTAAAGTATACATCAATAACATGTATATCAAATATACTTTTGTTTACTTTGCCATCCTTCTTATCCGCCAAATACTTGGGGTAGTTACGCTTCGAGACCAGTCCCTTTGCGGTAGAAGCACTTAGTCTCGGGCTTAGGTCCAGACTTGGGCTTCTTCACTTGAGCAGACAACTTGCTTGCCGTTCTTCTTGAAGTTCCTTCTATCCCTTTGCCCTTTTCTTGAAACTAGTGGTCTTGTTAACCATCAACACTTGATGTTCTTTCTTGATTTCTACCTTCATCGATTTCATCATCATGAAAAACTCGGAATCATTTTCATCATCCCTTGCATACTATAGTTCATCACGAAGTTCTACTAACTTGGTGATGGTGACTAGAGAATTCATCAATCACTATCTTATCCGGAAGATTAACTCCCACTTGATTCAAGCGATTGTAGTACCCGCACAATCTGTGCACATGCTCACTAGTTGAGCGATTCTCCTCCATCTTTTAGCTATAGAACTTGTTGAAGACTTCATATCTCTCAACTCGGGTATTTGCTTGAAATATTAACTTCAACTCTGGAACATCTCATATGGTCCATGACGTTCAAAACGTCTTTGAAGTCCCGATTCTAAGCTGTTAACCATGGTGCACTTAAACTATCAAGTAGTCATCATATTGAGCTAGCCAAACGTTCATAACGTTTGCATACGCTCCTGCAATAGGTCCGTCACCTAGCGGTGCATTAAGGACATAATTCTTACGTGCAGCAATGAGGATAAACCTCCGATCACGGATCGAATCCGCATCATTGCTACCAACATTTTTCAACACAATTTTCTCTAGGAACATATCAAAAACAAACATATGAAAGCAACAACGCGAGCTATTGATCTACAACATAATTTGCAAAATACTACCAGGACTAAGTTCATGATAAATTTAAGTTCAATTAATCATATTACTTAAGAACTCCCACTTAGACAGACATCTCTCTAGTCATCTAAGTGATCACGTGATCCAAATCAAATAAACCATAACCGATCATCACGTGAGATGGAGTAGTTTTCAATGGTGAACATCTTATGTTGATCATATCTACTATATGATTCACGCTCGACCTTTCGGTCTCCGTGTTCCGAGGCCATATCTGCATATGCTCGGCTCGTCAAGTATAACCTGAGTATTCTGCGTGTGCAAAACTGGCTTGCACCCGTTGTAGATGGACGTAGAGCTTATCACACCCGATCATCACGTGGTGTGCAGGCACGACGAACTTTGTAGCGATGCATACTCGGGAGAACACTTCTTGATAATTTTAGTGAGAGATCATCTTAAAATGCTACCATCAATCAAAGCAAGATAAGATGCATAAAGGATAAACATCACATGCAATCAATATAAGTGATATGATATGGCCATCATCATCTTGTGCTTGTGATCTCCATCTCGAAGCACCGTCGTGATCACCATCGTCACCGCGCGACACCTTGATCTCCATCGTAGCATCGTTGTCGTTTCGCCATCTATTGCTTCTCGACTATCGCTACCGCTTAGTGATAAAGTAAAGCAATTACAGAGCGTTGCATTTCATACAATAAGCGACAACCATATGGCTCCAGCCGATTGCCGATAACCGGTTACAAAACATGATCATCTCATACAATAAAATATAGCATCACGTCTTGACCATATCACATCACAACATGCCCTGCAAAAACAAGTTAGGCGTCCTCTACTTTGTTGTTGCAAATTTTACGTGGCTGCTACGGGCTTAAGCAAGAACCAATCTTACCTACGCATCAAAACCACAGCGATACTTCGTCAAATAGACTCCGTTTAACCTTCTCAAGGACGGGCGTAGCCATACTCGGTTCAACTAAAGTGAGAGAGACAGACACCCGCCAGTCACCTTTAAGCACGAGTGCTCGTAGCGGTGAAACCAGTCTCGCGTAAGCGTCTGGCGTAATGTCGGTCCGGGCCGCTTCATCTCACAATACCGCTGAACCAAAATATGACATGCTGGTAGGTAGTATGACTTGTATCGCCCACAACTCACTTGTGTTCTACTCGTGCAAAACATCAAACCATAAAAACCTAGGCTCGGATGCCACTGTTGGAGAACGTAGTAATTTCAAAAAATTTCCTACGCACACGCAAGATCATGGTGATGCATAGCAACGAGAGGGAAGAGTGTTGTCTACATACCCTTGTAGACCGAAGCGGAAGCGATCACAACGTAGAGGAAGTAGTCGTACGTTCTCCTCGCGATCCAACCGATCCCAGCGCCGTTACTCCGGCGCCTCCGAGTTCTTGACACGTACAGCTCGGTGGCGCTCCTCGGGCTCCGATCCAGCAAAGCTTGGAGAGAGTTCCGTCGGCCTGACGGCGTGGTGACGATCTTGATGTTATACCGGCAGGCTTCACCTAAGCACCGCTACGATATGACCGAGGTGGAATATGGTGGAGGGGGCACCGCTGCACGGCTAAGGAGCGATCTCAAGGATCAACTTGTGTGTCTATGGGGTGCCCTTGCCCTCAGATATAAAGGATGGAGGAGGAGGAGGCCTGAAACTACTTTCAACACACATCGTCACTTCACCCTTAACTAGTTTCTGTTTATTCTGCAACTCCCGTTTCGAGTTACTACTCTTAGCAACTAAAAACAGTACCAAATACCGAGGGGTTGCTATAAACACTAGTAAAGTATACATCAATAACATGTATATCAAATATACTTTTGTTTACTTTGCCATCCTTCTTATCCGCCAAATACTTGGGGTAGTTCTGCTTCCAGTGACCAGTCCCTTTGCAGTAGAAGCACTTAGTCTCGTGCTTAGGTCCGACTTGGGCTTCTTCACTTGAGCAGCAACTTGCTTGCCGTTCTTCTTGAAGTTCCCTTCTATCCCTTTGCCCTTTTCTTGAAACTAGTGGTCTTGTTAACCATCAACACTTGATGTTCTTTCTTGATTTCTACCTTCATCGATTTCATCATCATGAAAAACTCGGGAATCATTTTCATCATCCCTTGCATACTATAGTTCATCACGAAGTTCTACTAACTTGGTGATGGTGACTAGAGAATTCATCAATCACTATCTTATCCGGAAGATTAACTCCCACTTGATTCAAGCGATTGTAGTACCTGCATAATCTGTGCACATGCTCACTAGTTGAGCGATTCTCCTCCATCTTTTAGCTATAGAACTTGTTGAAGACTTCATATCTCTCAACTCGGGTATTTGCTTGAAATATTAACTTCAACTCCTGGAACATCTCATATGGTCCATGACGTTCAAAACGTCTTTGAAGTCCCGATTCTAAGCTGTTAACCATGGTGCACTTAAACTATCAAGTAGTCATCATATTGAGCTAGCCAAACGCTCATAACGCTTGCATCCGCTCCCGCAATAGGTCCGTCACCTAGCGTGCATTAAGGACATAATTCTTCAGTGCAGAATGAGGATAAACCTCCGATCACGGATCGAATCCGCATCATTGCTACCAACATTTTTCAACACAATTTTCTAGGAACATATCAAAACAAACATATGAAAGCAACAACTCGAGCTATTGATCTACAACATAATTTGCAAAATACTACCAGGACTAAGTTCATGATAAATTTAAGTTCAATTAATCATATTACTTAAGAACTCCCACTTAGACAGACATCTCTCTAGTCATCTAAGTGATCACGTGATCCAAATCAAATAAACCATAACCGATCATCACGTGAGATGGAGTAGTTTTCAATGGTGAACATCTTATGTTGATCATATCTACTATATGATTCACGCCGACCTTTCGGTCTCCGTGTTCCGAGGCCATATCTGCATATGCTCGGCTCGTCAAGTATAACTGAGTATTCTGCGTGTGCAAAACTGGCTTGCACCCGTTGTAGATGGACGAGAGCTTATCACACCCGATCATCACGTGGTGTCCGGGCACGATTTAACTTTGGCAACGATGCATACTCGGGAGAACACTTCTTGATAATTTTAGTGAGAGATCATCTTAAAATGCTACCATCAATCAAAGCAAGATAAGATGCATAAAGGATAAACATCACATGCAATCAATATAAGTGATATGATATGGCCATCATCATCTTGTGCTTGTGATCTCCATCTCCAAGCACCGTCGTGATCACCATCGCCACCGGCGCGACACCTTGATCTCCATCGTAGCATCGTTGTCGTTTCGCCATCTATTGCTTCTACGACTATCGCTACCGCTTAGTGATAAAGTAAAGCAATTACAGGCGTTGCATTTCATACAATAAAGCGACAACCATATGGCTCCAGCCGATTGCCGATAACTTCGTTACAAAACATGATCATCTCATACAATAAAATATAGCATCACGTCTTGACCATATCACATCACAACATGCCCTGCAAAAACAAGTTAGACGTCCTCTACTTTGTTGTTGCAAATTTTACGTGGCTGCTACGGGCTTAAGCAAGAACCAATCTTACCTACGCATCAAAACCACAACGATACTTTTCACAAATAGACTCCGCTTTAACCTTCTCAAGGACCGGGCGTAGCCATACTCGGTTCAACTAAAGTGAGAGAGACAGACACCCGCCAGTCACCTTTAAGCACGAGTGCTCGTAGCAGTGAAACCAGTCTCGCGTAAGCGTCGCGTAATGTCGGTCCGGCCGCTTCATCTCACAATACCGCTGAACCAAAATATGACATGCTGGTAGGTAGTATGACTTGTATCGCCCACAACTCACTTGTGTTCTACTCGTGCAAAACATCAAACCATAAAAACCTAGGCTCGGATGCCACTGTTGGAGAACGTAGTAATTTCAAAAAATTTCCTACGCACACGCAAGATCATGGTGATGCATAGCAACGAGAGGGAAGAGTGTTGTCTACATACCCTTGTAGACCGAAGCGGAAGCGATCACAACGTAGAGGAAGTAGTCGTACGTTCTCCTCGCGATCCAACCGATCCCAGCGCCGTTACTCCGGCGCCTCCGAGTTCTTGACACACGTACAGCTCGGTGACGCTCCTCGGGCTCCGATCCAGCAAAGCTTCGGGGAGAGAGTTCCGTCAGCACGACGGCGTGGTGACGATCTTGATGTTATACCGACGCAGGGCTTCACCTAAGCACCGCTACGATATGACCGAGGTGGAATATGGTGGAGGGGGGCACCGCACACGGCTAAGGAACGATCTCAAGGATCAACTTGTGTGTCTATGGGGTGCCCCTTGCCCCCGTATATAAAGGATGGAGGAGGAGGAGGCCGGCCAAGGGTTTGGCGCGCCAGGGTGTGGAGTCCTACTAGGATTCCAAGTCCTAGTAGGAGTCCATCAAGAGGGGAGGAAGGGAGAAGGAAGAGGAGGAGAAGGAAAGGTGCCCGGCCCCCTTTTCCCTAGTCCAATTCGGACTAGAGGAGAGGGGGGGCGCAGCAGCCTTTTTCCTCTTCCCACTAAAGCCCATCAAGGCCCATTACTTCTCCCGTAACTCCCCGGTACTCCGAAAAATACCCGAATCACTCGGAACCTTTCCGAACTCCGAATATAGTCGTCCAATATATCGATCTTTACGTCTCGACCATTTCGAGACTCCTCGTCATGTCCCCGATCTCATCCGGGACTCAACTCCTTCGGTACATCAAAATACACAAACTCATAATATAACCGCCATCGAAACCTTAAGCGTGCATGGACCCTACGGTTCGAGAACAATGTAGACATGACCGAGACACGCCTCCGGTCAATAACCAATAGCGGACCTGGATGCCCATATTGGTTCCTACATATTCTACGAAGATCTTTATCGGTCAGACCGCATAACAACATACGTTGTTCCTTTGTCATCGGTATGTTACTTGCCCGAGATTCGATCGTCGGTATCCAATACCTAGTTCAATCTCGCTACGGCAAGTCTCTTTACTCGTTCCGTAATACATCATCTCACAACTAACTCATTAGTTACAATGCTTGCAAGGCTTAAGTGATGTGCATTACCGAGAGGGCCCAGAGATACCTCTCCGACATTCGGAGTGACAAATCCTAATCTCAAATACGCCAACCCAACAAGTACCTTTGGAGACACCTGTAGAGCACCTTTATAATCACCCGATTACGCTGTGACGCTTTGGTAGCACACAAAGTGTTCCTCCGTAAACGGAGTTGCATAATCTCATAGTCATAGGAACATGTATAAGTCATGAAGGAAGCAATAGCAACATACTAAACGATCGTGTGCTAAGCTAACGGAATGGGTCATGTCAATCAGATCATTCAACTAATGATGTGACCTTGTTAATCAAATAACAACTCCTTGTTCATGGTTAGGAAACATAACCATCTTTGATTAACAAGCTAGTCAAGTAGAGGCATACTAGTGACACTCTGTTTGTCTATATATTCACACATGTATTATGTTTCCGGTTAATACAATTCTAGCATGAATAATAAACATTTATCATGATATGAGGAAATATATAATAACTTTATTATTGCCTCTAGGGCATATTTCCTTCACCGGTTTCGGTCCAAAATGGGCGTCCACTTGGGCCTGCACTATGGCTGCGTTTTGCTCCTCGGTCATGTCGTAAGGCCTCTGAGGAAGAGGAGCGAGGCTTGGATCAAATTTATATCGCTTGTCTCCGCCTGTACTTCCTGTACTACCTCGATTCGTACAGCTACGCACCATAGCTGCGGCATGTCTCTTCTGTGATTGTTGAGATGGCGGAGACGGCTGACGTGGTTGTCGCTGTGCCGGACTTGAAGCAGGAGGAGTGGCCTGACGCTATGTCGGACTTGAAACCGGAGGAGTGGCCTGACGCTGTGCTGGACTTGAAGCAGGAGTCTGCTCACGCGTTCAGGGACTTGGAGGAGGTGGCGGACTTTGAGGAGGAGTCGGCTCACACGTTCGTGGAGTTGGAGGAGCGGGAGTCTGCTGACCCGGTGGCGGACTTCGAGGAGGAGTCGGCTCATGCGTTCGTGGACTTGGCGGAGCAGGAGTCTGCTGACTCGATGACGGACTTTGAGGAGGAGTCGGCAGACGACGCGGTGTTGATGGACTTGGAAAGATGATGCAATCCTTTCTCCATAGGATGATACGATGTATGGCCTCTCCCAGTGTGTGCTCGCCATCACCTCCAGCAATGTCAAGTGCTAGCATCGAATATGGCTCCACCACTTCATCAACCATGACACGAGCATAGCCCTCTGGAATCGGGATGCAATGGAAGGTTGCTTCGGGGGTAATTGTGAAAGCAACGCCATCCACCACCTTCATGGATATGTTCTTCATTTTGGAGTGTAGCTCACAGTTAGTGTTCTCTATGATGTCATCCACAGGGTATGTATCCAGCAGTGTGTCGCCCGGGGCAGAACCAACGCTGCTTCTTGGCATGGATGGGACGGTGCTATCCAATGCTGGACGATCATTGGTTTGCTGCTGCCGCTGCTGAGACCCCCTTTCCTGGCTAAGTGAGTCGATCTGCTGCTGCTGCTGCTGCTGCTGCTGGAATTTGAGTGCCAAGTCCGCGTGCCTTGCTTCTAGGCCTTGAAGGCGTTCTGCGTCCTGCTTCCTCTGCTCCTCCTCCAGCTTCCTCTTCTTCTCCTCCTCCATCTTCTTTCTTGCACGGGACCTGTAGTCATCGTTCCAGTTCGAAAAGCCCTCATACCAGGGAATAACTCCCTTGCCTCGTGTTCTTCCCGGGTGTTCAAGATTTCCCAGGGTGCGTGTAAGCTCGTCGTGCTCTCTGTTGGGCGTGAACACCCCCGTTCGAGCTTCTTCTATTGTGTCAAGTATCTTTTGTTTGGCTCCTTTTAGACTTGCCTTCTGCGAAACCAGGCCTGTCTTCGGGTCCAATGCCCCCCCCATGTGCATAGAACCAAGTTCTGCATCTGGGGAGCCAGCTCCTAGTAACCGGAGTGACCCCTGCATCCTCCATCTCTTGCTCGGACTTATCCCACTTAGGCATTCCCACTGCGTAGCCACCTGAACCCAGCCTATGGAACTGCGTCTTTTTTGCGGCATTGGCCTTGTTTTTATCGACCGTTCCTTAGATAATTCTGAATCCTTGAATTTCACGAAATCGTCCCAGTGTTCTATTTGCTTCTCCGGTGTTCCCGTGAATTCTGGAGTCTTCCTTTCTGCAGTGAGGTAGTTGGCCCATACAGTTTTCTTGTGGGTGTTGAATGCAATTGCCATCTTCTTAAGAGCAGCGCCCTTGACTTTGTCCACATCTGCTTTAGTGAAATAATCTGGTAGGGTGAAATGTTCCATCAGAGAATCCCAAAGGGTTTTTTTACTCTGTCGTCGACCCAAGTAACACCTGGACGTGTAGTTTTTGGCTCTTTCCATTCTTGAATGGAGATCGGGAGTAGGTCCTTCACAAGAACTCCGCACTGACGAGTCCACTTGTTCGCAATGTTCTTAGGCGATCGGGGTTCGCCACTAGGTTTGACGGAGTCGATGTTGTACTTTACACCCTACTTCAACTTTTCGCCGGGGCCTTGCTTTGTCCTGCTGTCTGTAGAAACAGATTTGCTCGATCCAGAGGGCTGAAAGAAGAAAGATCGATTCCTTAATATATCTTAAAATAAAATAAAACATGTGATGATCACCAGATGCCTGCTTATATAAATATACCTCGTCGGTAGTCTTGGTTATTTGAAGATCAGCATTCCCTACTAGGGAAAACCTTATACACAGAAATTTAGCAACAGCGCGGGTCAAAAAAAGGCGCTAGTGCTAGATAGCAGTAGCGATTGAAGAATAACTGCGCTACAGATACAACCTTAGCAGTAGCGCGTGTAGTGGCAAAAGCGCTACTACTAATATTCCCATTGCTAGAATGATAGGCTACACATAGCAGATGGCGGCTTGAAGAAACGCTATCATACAAGAGCATAAGTAAGTAGCAGCGCGTTTCCTAAGAAGAGCGCTACTACTAATGAAAATAAAATAAGATGAAAAACAAATAGAAACGTAAATGAAAATGAAATAAATAGAAAAAGGAGAAAGGGAAAAATAAAATGTAAAGCAAAATAAATGAAAAAGCGAAAAAACGGAGGAAGGCATAGCAGCAGCGTGTGTTTGTAAGAGGTGCTGTAGCTAACGTAGGTGCAGCACGTGTCCTAGACCCCCGCTATAGAAACAGAAAAGGAAATTAAAAAAAGGAAGAAAATTACATAGCTATAGCAGCAGCGCGTTTTGTAAAAACCACTATATCTATCTTACCTATAGGGCGTTTTACCAAACGCGCTACCGCTAAGTTTGACTTAACCAAAAAACCGTTTCCGCCCGGCCACCACCTCTCCCCCAAATCCCTCAACCCACCCCGCGCGCCACCGTCTCCCCGATTCGCCGTCGCCCCACTTCGCCGCCGTCTCCTGCCGACGTCGACGCCACCAGAGCCGTGCGCCCTCGACGCCACCGGAGCCGCCCCAACGCCACGGAGCCGCGCGGCCTCGTCAACACCACCGGAGCCGCCGTCGACGCCACCGGATCCTTCCTCGCCACAACTGCCTCCCTCGCCGTCACCGGAGACGCCCCTGCCTCCCTCGCCGTCACCGGAGATGCCCCTGCCTCCCTCGCCACCACTGCCTCCATTGCCACCACCGGAGCCATCCTCTGTAAGCCCCCACCCCTCCTCTCTCTCTCATGCATAGGTTAGCTAGTTTAATTAGGTTAATTATCTAGGTTAGGGCAAAAATTTAGTTAGAGCTTTGACAGAGAAGTAGTTAGGTTAACTAGTTTAATTAGGTTAATTATCTAGGTTAGTGCAAAAATTTAGTTAGGGCTTTGACAGAGAACTAGTCAGGTTAACTAGTTTAATTAGGTTAATTATCTATGTTAATTAGTGCAAAAATTTATTTTGGGCTTTGACAGAGAACTAGCTGTGTTAACTAGTTTAATTAGGGTTAATGATCTAGGTAAACTAGATTAACTAACTAGGTTAAATAGGTACGTTAATTAGGTTCGTTGGATTAACAAGCTAGGTTAAGTAGGTTGGCTAGGTTAGAGGAAAATTTTATCTTAGAGCATTAGGTCAGAAGGGTTAGAGAAATGGAGTTCCTTTGCAATTTAATTGGGTTCTGTCCTAGGCAGAGAAGGGTTAGAGATAATAATGTGTGTTTGTGTGAGAGAGAGAGGAATAGCTAGATCAACATAATTTGGGTTTTGTCCTAGGCAGAGAAGTGTTTAGTGAGGTCATTTTGCAAAGATTTTTGATTTTTGAAAAGACCACTATTTTTCAAGGAAAATAATTTAGGCAAATTTTATTTTTCATTGAAGTGGTCATGTTATATCTTTTCATTGATGTGATTTATTACTTCTCTGCTAAATATTTCCCTGCTCATAAGAAACAAGCTGCCTTGCGGGGAATATATAATTTTGTGCAAATCAAAGAAGAGAGTCTCCCACAAACTTGGGGGAGGCTTCTCCGGTTACTTAATGCTTTGCCTGATCATCCTCTCAAGAAAAATAAAATACTTGATATCTTTTATATGGACTAACCGATGCTTCCAAGGACTACTTGGATAGTTGTGCTGGTTGTGTTTTCAGGGAAAGAACAGTCGACGAAGCTGAATTACTATTGAATAATATGTTGACTAATGAAAATAATTGGACTCTTCCTGAACCAATTCCTGAGGCAATTCCTGAACCAATTGAGCCAACTCCTGAGCCTATTCCTAAACCCACTTCGAAGAAGAGAGGTGTTTTATTTCTCAGTCCTGAAGATATGCAAGAGGCAAAGAAATCAATGAAAGAAAAAGCATTAAAGCTGAAGATGTTAAGAATTTACCTCCTATTGAAGAAATATATGGTCTTAATATACCGCCTGCTGAAGAACCATATTGTCTTGAGAACCCGACACAGGTAGTAAAGGTAAATTCTCTCTATAGATATGATAAAGTTGAAATCCCCTCTACTAAATTTCATAGCCCATGCTTAGATGAATTTGATGACTTTATGGCTAGACAAGAAAGTTTTAATGCGTATGTTGGTAGAGAGTTAAAGAATAATGCTTTCGAGATAGGACGCGTGAGCGATAATATGGCTAGAGTTAAAGGTGAACTCAAACTCATTAGCAAATATACTTCTATGGTTGCTACACAAGCTGAGCAAGTACTTAAAGCTCAAAATGATTTGCTTGATGAATTAAATAATAAACATGACTATGCTGTTAGAGTGGCTACTAGAACTGGTAACATGACTCAGGAACCTTTGTATCCTGAAGGCCACCCTAAGAGAATCGAGCAAGATTCTCAAAGAAATAATCTAGAGGCACCTAGTTCTTCTAAAAAGAAGAAAAAGAAAAATGATAGGACTTTGCATGCTTCTAGTGAACCTACTATAGACGCACCTGAGAATCCCAATGATATTTCTCTCTCTGATGCTGAAACACAATCAGGTGATGAACATGAACCTAGTGATAATGTTAATGATAACGTTCATGTTGAGGCTCAACCTAGCAAGAACAATGAAGTAGAGATTGAACCTGTTGTTGATCTTGATAACCCACAATCAAAGAATCAATGTTATGATAAGAGAGATTTTGTTTCTATGAAGCACGGTAGAGAAAGAGAACCATGGGTTCAGAAACCCATGTCCTTTCCTCCTAAACCATCAAAGTCAAAGGATGATGAGGATTTTAATCGCTTTGCTGAAATGATTAGACCTATTTTCTTACGTATGCGTTTAACTGATATGCTCAAAGTAAATCCTTATGCTAAGTATATGAAGGATATCATTACAAATAAAAGAAAGATACCGGAAGCTGAAATTTCCACCATGCTTGCTAATTACACTTTTAAGGGTGGAATACCAAAGAAACTTGGTGATCCGGGAGTGCCAACTATACCATGCTCCATTAAAAGAAATTACGTTAGAACTGCTTTATGTGATCTTGGAGCCCGTGTTAGTGTTATGCCTCTTTCTTTATATCGTAGACTTGAATTGAATAAGTTGACACCTACTGAAATATCTTTGCAAATGGTTGATAAATTAACTACTATACCTGTCGGCATTTGTGAGGATGTGCCTGTTGTGGTTGCAAATTTCACTATCTTAACGGACTTTGTTATTCTTGATATTCCTGAGGACGATAGTATGTCTATTATCCTTGGTAGACCTTTTCTGAATACTGTAGGGCCTGTTATTGATTGCAACAAAGGCAATGTCACTTTTCATGTTAATGGTAATGAGCATACGGTACACTTTCCGAGAAAATAATCTCAAGTTCATAGCATCAATTTTATTGGAAAAGTTCCAACTATTATTATTGGAGGTTTTGAATTTCCTCTTCCTACTGTCAAGAAAAAATATGATATTCTTATTGTTGGGGATTTTCATATCCCCATTGAGGTAACTTAGTGTTATTCAAAATTTCTTCGGTTCCGTGTTATTCGGAATGAGTTTGTTAACAAGACTTGATCAACCTTGTTAGTGGATTCATTTTGATGATCATGAGATGGATGAAACTAGACGGCACAACCTTCTGTACCCTCTTTTTTACTTTCTGTTATTTAGAACAAATAAATCAAAAATAGTATTATCTGTCTGTTTTCTGAATTATTCGTGCAATAAAAAATATTCCAAAAATAAAAGTGTTCCAAATGCCCTGCAAATTTAGTATGATTTGTATGGAATATTTGAGGATTTTAGGCACTGAAAACACTGCAGGAGGGGAAAGCACCAGGCCACGAGAGTGGAGGGCGCGCCCACCCCACCTGGGCGCGCCCCCTGTCTCGTGGGCCCCTGGTGGCCCCCCTCCACTTATGCCAACACCCACACACTTCATCTTCTACCCCCAAAAAATCCCCATCTAGCTCAAGCATGAGTTCTAGCTTATTTTGCTGCGATTTTTGATCTCCTTGCTCAAAGCTCCATTCACAAAACTGCTTTGAGAGATTGTTTCTTGGTATGTGACTCCTCCATTGGTCCAATCAGTTTTTGTTCTAGTGCTTTATTCATTGCAAATTTTTGCTGCATAGGTGACCATGTTCTTGAGCTTGCATGTTAAATTTATGAGGTCCCAAGCAATTCCAATGCATGATATAGGCTCTAGGCACTTGTAGGAGTAGTTGCTACCAATCTTGTATAGTTTTATTCACTTTTACTTTGAAGTTACTAAAATTTCAGGAATTGTTAAGGAAACTTTTGAGGGGCTCTTCTAGCCAAGGCTCTCAGAAAAACAAGCTAAAGAAAAGGAAAAAGCCAAGTATAATCTTCCTCGCTTAGCGGAAGTACGGTCGTGTGAATGGCCATGCGATGATTTCTTGAAAGAAGCTGGAATTCATGAAGATTTTTATTCTTTGATCGAGAACGCATGCCTCTCCGGTTTCATGAATGACCGGATCGATCAGTATCTCTTACTCACCAATACTTTCGTGCAAATTTTTTATTATTATCCTAAGAAGTCACCGCCTTCAGTATCATTTCATTTATATGATGAATTCAGAGAAGATGCTCTTGTATAAACTTAGATTTAATTAGAAACACATTGAGATTATTATTTTGCCTGCGCCTCTGTTGTTTGATTTGCTTGCAGAAAATTTTCTTGTCACGCCGGAAGCGGTGTACAACCATTGAGCCCAAGCTTTCACTCCAGAACCTGAACCTGACCCGAAACCTGCACAGGACCCTTATCGTGCATCATCTATCCAGTGGGATCCGGAGATGACCAGCCAATGGTATCCTGATTACACCTTCCAGTACAGTGGGGAGAGTAGCGGCGGTCCTGTGATCCAAAAAGATCAAAGCAAATCAAAATAATTAAACAACACTCCCCCAGGAGTGTTGTTAGTTGGAGGCATTCGTTGTTTCGAGCAAGCCATGAATTGATGCTTGTTGGTGGTTGGGGAGTATAAATCTTTATCATTCTGTTTGGGAACTGCCTATAATGCATGTAGTATGGAAGATACAACATCTCATAGTTGTTGCGTTGACAGTGAAAGTATGCCGCTCAAAATGTTATTCAATCTCTTTTTTAAAAATCGAGCTCTAGCACCTCTACAAATCCCTGCTTCCCTCTGCGAAGGGCCTATCCATTTACTTTTATGTTGAGTCATCACCCATCTTATTAAAAAGCACCCGCTGGAGAGCACACTGTCATTTGCATTTATTATTATTGGTTTATATTGGGTATGACTTGACTGGATCTCTTTTACCATGAATTATAATGTTTAGTCAGTCCTTGATCTTTAAAGGTGCTCTGCATTTATGTTTTGCGGTCTCAAAAAGGGCTAGCAAGATACCATTTTGTTATATCATGTTATGATTATTTTGAGAAAGTGTTGTCATCCAAGTTTTATTATTATGGCTCGCTAGCTGATTATGTTATTGATATGAGTAATTGTGAGACCTAAGTGTTATTGTGAGTATGGTTAGTTCATAATATTTGCTGAAACCTGAATGATAGCTTTGCATGCTTACAACAACAAGAGCAAACAAAGTTTGTAAAAGTTTTTCTTTATCACTTTCAGTTTATCAACTGAACTGCTTGAGGACAAGCAAAGGTTTAAGCTTGGGGGAGTTGATACGTTTCCAACGTATCTACTTTTCCAAACACTTTTGCCCTTGTTTTGGACTCTAACTTGCATGATTTGAATGAAACTAACCCAGACTGACGCTGTATTCAGCAGAACTGCCATGATGTTGTTTTATGTGTAGAAAAGAAAAGTTCTCGGAATGTCCTGGAAATCCACGGAGGAACTTTTTGGAAAATATAAAAAATATTGGCGAAAGAATCAAGACCAGGGGGCCCACACCCTGTCCACGAGACAGGGGGCGCGCCCCCTTCCCCTGGGCGTGCCCCCCTATATCGTGGGTCCCCTGGACCTCCACCGATCTCAACTCCAACTCCATATATTCACGTTTGGGGAGAAAAAAATCAGAGAGAAAGTTTTATCACGTTTTACGATACGGAGCCGCCGCCAAGCCCTAATCTCTCTCAGGAGGGCTGATCTGGAGTCCGTTCGGGGCTCCGGAGTGGGGGATTCGTCGCCGTCGTCATCATCAACCATCCACCATCACCAATTTCATGATGCTCACCACCGTGCGTGAGTAATTCCATCGTAGGCTTGTTGGACGGTGATGGATTGGATGAGATTTACCATGTAATCAAGTTAGTTTTGTTAGGGTTTGACCCCTAGTATCCACTATGTTTTGAGATTGATGTTGTTATGACTTTGCTATGCTTAATGCTTGTCACTAGGGTCCGAGTGCCATGATTTCAGATCTGAACCTATTATGTTTTCATGAATATTTGTGTGTTCTTGATCCTATCTTGCAAGTCTATAGTCACATATTATGTGTTATGATCCGACAACCCCGAAGTGACAATAATCGGGATATTTCTCGGTGATGACCGTAGTTTGAGGAGTTCATGTATTCACTATGTGCTAATGCTTTGTTCCGGTTCTCTATTAAAAGGAGGCCTTAATATCTCTTAGTTTCCGCTAGGACCCCGCTGCCACGGGAGGGTAGGACAATAGATGTCATGCAAGTTCTTTTCCATAAGCACGTATGACTATTTACGGAATACAGGCCTACATTACATTGATGAATTGGAGCTAGTTCTATGTCACCCTATGTTATAGCTATTACATAAGGAATCGCATCCGGCATAATTATCAATCACTGATCCATTGCCTACGAGCTTTTCACATCTTGTGTTTTGCTTATTTACTTTTTTGTTGCTACTGTTACAACTGCTACAAAAACCCAAAAACTATTATCTTTAGTTTTGCCACCGTTATCTTTATTATCATACCACTTTTGCTACTAAATACTTTGCTGCAGATACTAAGTTATCCAGGTGTGGTTGAATTGACAACTCAACTGCTAATACTCAAGAATATTCTTTGGCTCCCCTTGTGTCGAATCAATAAATTTGGGTTTAATACTTTACCCTCGAAAGCTGTTGCGATCCCTTGCACTTGTGGGTTATCAAGATAGTCTCCATTGATCTCCTGAACGTGTTGTGAATGACCTTGAACCTCTGGTTATGGCCAACAACATGGAGAAACATGTCCACTTGCTCTTCCGCATTGGTGTTGATGTTATCTTGTAGCAGCTCCCCTGCTCCTGAAGGTCTTGACAAGCTTGGCAAATGGTGCTCTTTTCATTCGAAGCATCCACAGAGCCTCGACGTCATTGCAGTTGTAGATGTAGTTCAGATTTTAAATTCTCTCCTGTTCCCGGATAAACAATGGACCATAGCGGATCAAAGGTCTCCCAGCATGACGAACAACTCTCTGCTGCATGAACATGACCTGTGCCCGGATCGCACTAATCAATGTTGCTGCCTGAATTATAAGCCTCATCTGTGCGTCCATAACCTAATAGACATCAACGGTTCGTTCAGTGGGTAATCAATCCTAATGGCCTAACCACCGACCTAACAAAGGCGGGAAGGGGTGCTGCTTACCGGCATCGGAGACGATTACGGCTCAGGGGGAGCCATGGCACAGACAAGGTTTACCAGACGGTGGCGAACAACAAGGCGAGCACCAGATCTGCCGCAAACGCCGCCGCCTCTTCCGCCGCCGCCGCCGCCGCCCCCTCTGGCGCAGATCTGAAATTGCAGCTACCGTCGGTGGTGAGGCAGTAGGAAAGAAAGGGGGGTAGTGGCTAT
Source organism: Aegilops speltoides (assembly GCA_021437245.1). NCBI lineage: Eukaryota > Viridiplantae > Streptophyta > Magnoliopsida > Poales > Poaceae > Aegilops > Aegilops speltoides. The sequence goes on along the minus strand of CM038147.1, from coordinate 558,361,831 downwards.
GGTGGGTGAGCGACTGAAAGGTGGGTGAGGCTAGATTTGGCGCCGGGACGGCGCGCCAGATTTCCATCTCCTGCCATCTCCCCCGCCCTCGCCTCACACGCGCTCATGCGACCTCGCGCCGCACTCAACCTGCCTCGCGAGAAACTGCCGATCCAAGCGTTTCCAACGAGCCAGGCTATGGGCTGCTTTGAGAAGCGTGTGGTGCAGGCCCAACAGTGAAACCAGGCAATCAAACATGCCTCTTTCTTTTCGCGCGGGCCTGGTTGGGCTCGATGCGGACAACCAAACACACACGAAATGAAATACAAGGGAATACACAAAAAGCAATGAGATGAACTAGTTCTACCAACCCGTGCGAGCGCCGTTTCCTTGGTCGTCGAAATGATACATGTGTGCGCAAGCAAAGAGCAAAACAAACTGATTAATTTTTGTAACGACGTGGATTACCTTGGCCGGCCGGCGTCCACCATGCTAGCCTCCTGCCGCGCGCCGCCGTCGATGGGGAAAAGCATGGTGAAACTGACACGGGTTCAATCTGTCTGGAAGTTAACGACCGGCGGCCACGTGAATGAACGCTCCCACGATTGTCCTCCCCTTGTGGCATACGCTGCCCGTGCTGTAAAAGATTTCCGTGATTAGATGATCCCGAGAAATTAGTTTCCACATTTTGTCTTGACCAGTTGACCCTCTATCCGTCCTATCCGCATCGTCAGCCCCTGTGAGAAGTTAACCAAGTCTTCGTCTGGATCTCGGACGCGGATCTCGCGTCGCTTCTTTTCTACGAGCTGGAGATTCGTCGACGGGAATAGTTCATGTGCTCGTCCATCTATGGACTTTACGAATCGGTCTCTATAGCCAAGCACAGTGGTCAGGCCAAGGAGTACCGTATACTTTTACTCCGGCACGTGCTGGATCGCTCGGCTATATAGCTCGGACAGGCCAAGGAGTCCCTCAGTCTTGTCATCTACCAGTGGCCCAGTGGGTAAATATTGGGTGAACCAACTAAAAATCTAGCTCGGACAAAGGAACCGTCCGTTTTCCAACTCATGTGTGGAGGAGTATCAGGGAGACCACCACGAGCAAATTAGTGACTCATTTAACACTTGCATAGTTGCATGCATGAATCTCGCCGGGGAAAGATTGGCAAATTAGCAGAACATGGATTCGCACGGGTCAAGGTCCGCGACAAGTCGCCGGTCGGCCACCGGATCGTGAGAAGTTGAGACCACAAGGCTGCCGGCAGGCAATGGCCAAGCCCCGAAAAAAAAATGTCCCACTCCACCACCAGCGAGGCGACGTCACCGGCCGCATGCCCATCGAGTTCCGCGTGCAGGCAGCAACTGCATCTCCGGCTGTCTTTCGTGTTTTAATTTGCGATTTTCTACTGCGTTAGATCAACGCCGTTGACATTTAAATTAGTCGAGCTTCAAGCTAGTCCCAAACCAAATGTGTTGCCATCGATTAGTGCCGCCATGCATGTGGCCGGGACGGCAAGGAACGAAACGTAAGAAAGTTACGTGCAAGTGGCCAAACCCATGAGAAAGCCGTTTCCACCTTCCAGCCATGTCCTGGGCTCCTGGCGTTGACCCGTGGAAGAGGCTACTGCATGCACCTCCTACCACTCAACTCTCAAGGGGTCACTAGCTAGCAGCGTACCGTTGAAACCGACCCTATGTATGAAAAGGTCTGCACGAAAAGTCAACCTTCCACGGTGAACTCAAGGTGCCTAGCTAGCCAACCAACGTAAAAGTGAAGTCAAAAAAAGCTTCAAATGCTAAGTATTGTACCACCGTTACATTCCGCTCGTCTCATGGTTCCAAATTAAGTTCGTTTGAATTGTACAATTCTTGCTTCTGGAGAGACTTGGCATGCATCATGAACATCGAACATTGTATCAGCTAGAGCATCTACAGCCGAGCGCCTCAAATCCGCTTCATACACTTGGGTGGGCCGCGCGGTCACTGACCGGTCACGATTTTTCGACGCAAAGGGGCTCCTTAAATGGGCCCCAAACGTCCGGGCTGGCCGGCACCCCTCATATCCAGCTCAAATATGGGGCGGATATGGGGGCGCCCGAGAACGTCTGCCACGTCGGACCCGACAGCTCGACCCCATCGCAAATTGCATCAAATCCACCAAACCCTTCCTCCTCCTGCCGCCCGCCCAACCTTTCCCGTGCCCGGAGCCTCGCCGTCCTCCACCCTTACTCCCAATACTCACCATCGGTCCCGATCCACCGCCGGAGTTGTCGTCCAGCCCGTCCCAGACCGCCGCGACGGAGACGCAGTCCACCCCGTCCGTCGGCGTCCCTTCGTCGGCTCCAACTTGCAAGGTGGAGAAGGTCGCCCGAAAGTTGCGGCGACGCCGGCAGCGAGAGAGGGAGGCGGCGGCGGCGGCGTAGGGAGGTTCGGACATGGTGGAGCAGTTGTCTCCTCCACAGCGTCTGTAACCCCGCACCCCTTCCATCCGAGCGCCGATGGGGGTTACGTCGTTCGCCCCTGTTAGAAGGGAGAGAGAGGATTGGCGGAATAGTTGTTGTATTGCTTGAGCCTCGTGGGCATATATATAGGAGTACAATGATCTACTTGGAGTACAAGACAAGCCAGAACAAATCCTAGTCTATCTCGTCTTTCCTAATAATCATAATACTCAACATCCCCCCACAGTCACAACGCTAGCGACGCGGACGGTGAGACTGGAGAAGAATCCGAAGGCAAGCTGACGGACACCCCCCACAGTCATAACGGTCGACGCATCGCGGAGTCGTGGCTGGAGTGGAAACCAACGAGTTTGCTCAAGCAGGCGGTAGCCCTTTGTGCTGTTTGTCGATGTAGCCAAGACCGTGGGTGGTGGATCCGTGGTCGAGGTAGCCGTGGAAAGAATGCCATGGTCAATGTCGAGTCGGGGTGGCCGGTGTCGAGGAAGTCATCATGGAGCCGTGGGCGCAAGGGGGCGCCGAGTTAGGCATGGGCGTAGTGGTGTTGAAGTAGTGGTGATCCGGGAAGAAAATGATGTTGACGATGCGCCGCGTCGGGTGTGCCAAACCCGAGGACACGTCGTAGACGAAGGGACGCGTTGGTGTTGCCAGCACCTAGCATGCGTAGACGAACGAAGACGAAGTTGACGAAGCATCGACCAGGCTTGCCAGGCCCGGGGACACGTCGTGGATGAAGGCACGCATCAGTGTTGCCAGCACCGGGCATGCGTAGACGAGGGACCTGCACGAGCTGTATGCCATGTTGGAGAAGTCGGAGGGGCCAGCAGAGAAGAACTCAACGATGATTGCGCGTCCATCGGCACGGGGCCGATGTCACCAACGGTGGTCGGAGTAGACGAAGTGATCGGGGTAGATGACGGCGACGCTGGCGACGGGCTGGTGCTTGGACGAAGACGAAGGGGGTGGACGGGCGGCGGTGGCTACGAAGATAGCGGCGGCGGTGGCCAAAGGAGACCGGCGGCGGCGGCCTGACGGCGGCGGCGGCGGCTAGGTTAGGAGTGCGGCGGCGGTGCTCGAAGTAGGCGAAGAACCCTAACAGCGTGACGAAGACCGACGCGGACGGTGGCGTTCCCGCACCAAGGGAGATGGCGCGGCGCATGCCACGGGAGGTCGATGCGCGGTGATGGCGGAGTGGATTGCGGGCCGTGGCGCTACGGCCCGAAGGGGCGATGCAGCGGTGGCAGGAAGGTCGGGGCGACAGCGGGAAGACCTCGGCGGCGGGGGGGACCGCGGACCACCACGCTGCGGCCTGAAGGGGCAACGCAACGGCGGTTCGCGAGTCGGTGTAGCCCCGGGGACGGCCTCGAGGCGGCGGTGGGGACCGCGTATCGCGACACTACGGCCCGAAGGGGCGACACAGCGGCGACGCACGGGTCGATGCAGCCGCGAGGAGAACCACGGGGCGGCGGCGCTGCGGCCCAAAAGGGCGACACAGCGGCATCCCAATGCTCGATCGGTGGAGAGGCCCGCTGAACTCGGGGAAGATCTTGACGGGACCCACGGAGGCGCGCGCAACCGACGGGCCAGGTCGGTCGCGCGCCGGAGATGAGGCGGATCGCCGCGGCGAGCTGGTGATCAAGCCGATCGCGCGTGAGGTCAGGGACACCGCTCGGTGGAGGTGTGATGGCTGCGGAGTCTAAGATGAACCCGGCGATGACGGATTGCGTGAGACGTCGTGCGGACGAGCTTGTCAGTATCGGCACCCGGGCTGCCAAAACAACGCCGGCGCCCGGGCAGCGCGGCCCAAGCGACCAACGGAGCAGCGGCGCCCGAGTTGAGGCAGCCGACAAGCCTGACGCAGCCGTCCCGACGCAGCCGAGGACAAGGCCGGCGAGGTAGACCGCCGGGCCGCCGTGTAGACGCGGTGGACGCGGGTGATGTGGATCGATGAGTGGGCCGGCGCGCGAGCGACGAATATGATTGGCCGTCGCATGGCGCGTGGCCGCCGGGTTGGGGCGATGGAGGTGTCCCGATCGGAGCAGGGCGGTGACGGCCGGTGCAGGGCGACGGGCGGACCGACGCACGGACGACGGCTGGCCTCGACGGGCCGCCTCGGCGCTGCGTGTCCACCGGGTCGGAGGAGAGGCGGCGGGTCGCGCCGGGGTCGGAATAGAGGCACTCCGGGTCGACGCGGCGGTGGGCGACGCAAACCGATCAAGAATAGATCAAAAAACCAAAAAAACGCGCGATCAAGATGACTGGAGGAAGAGAGAAAACACCGGAGCAAGGCTCGAGGAAAAGTCTCTCTAGGGCAGCCGGTCAACACGACCGGCGGACGAACCCTAGGTACGGGCGGCGCGGCCCCCGGCGGCGGTCATGGAGGCCGACCGCCCCGGGGGCGGCGCGCAGGTTCGCAAGCGGCGGCGGCTAGGGTTTAGGATCGACTTGCGATAGATAGCATGTTAGAAAGGAGAGAGAGGATTGGTGGAATAGTTGTTGTATTGCTTGAGCCTCATGGGCATATATATAGGACAATGATCTACTTGGAGTACAAGACAAGCCAGAACAAATCCTAGTCTATCTCGTCTTTCCTAATAATCACAATACTCAACAGCCCCCATTGGGAGAGAAGGATTCGACGGCCGACTAGGCCATTCCGGAGAGCTTTTCGCCCATGCAGATGCCGGCGGTCGACGTATGTGACTCGCCACAGCTCGTTCGGGCAGCCAACCCGGATGCAGTCAGAGCAGGCAGCCCGGATGCAGGTGGAGCAGGACGCTTTTCGCTTGGAGCATGACACATTCCGCTCGGAGCAGGTGCCCGCACAGTGACCGGCCATATGAGAAAGAAAATGAGGACTGTAGCTACGCGAACGGATAAATAACGGACACGCCCTGTCATTGACCGGGCGCGTGCGCAAACATTTAGAAGGTCATATTTGCTAAGTCCGGCTGTCGATGTTTTTAACATGTGCGTGAAAAGCTAGCGCTATGGCATGACAATCACAAGCTTCGCGTGCTCAGAAACGGAGTACGCCCGGCCGGGAAAGGTACAGGGGAGGCCAGGGACTATGTTTTCTTTCATACAATCCAAACAATGGATCAGGTTCCACCATCCGCAAAATGCGTCCACAGCGCGTGAAAAAGAAATCAAACCCAAGGTTCACACACTGGACCTCAGCCCAACCTCAAGGTTTCCAGGAACAGGAGTGGGGCACGCACACGCTATCAAAACACCCCTAGGCAAAATGATGAGCAAGCACACATACATCCAGCCCAGAGATACAAAACAACCGCAGGCATCCAACTTTTCTTGATTTCACCACGGGACATCATCACCATTTGTTATCTTCTTCAGCTTCTCGCATCATTTCATCCTCCTTGTCCGTGTCTTCATCCTGTTTTCTCTCACCGTGTCCCCCAATCAGCGAATTCCCCTTACTTGCGCCCCGTCACATGCACTTCCAGAGCCGTTCATTGCAACAGGTTCGCACCATGTTCCGGCAGAGCTCGTTCGTCATCATTTTGTAAACCTGCCCATGTTCATCGTCATTTTGTTAATTAGGCCGGGGACTAATTAACATGTGTATCTCGTGCCGGTGCGTCATGGCCAAGCTATCTATCTGGATAGCTCTTAATTAGGGCAGAGCCGTACTGATCGGCATGATTAGGTCCGTTTGCTGGTGGCTAGTCAGTATCTGAGTTAATTATTTTGCGAAGCACACGACCGATCGACGGCCAGACACGGGCACATCATTATTTATCTGTTAATTGTCCAGTCACGGGCTCCATGTATGAGGCTGGTTGTAATGGGGAGTATCATATACTAGTATCATGTATATGATACTACTGTATGATACTACCTCCCTAATGCATAGTATCATATATTAGTATCATGTACTCCCTCCGTTCCTAAATACTTGTTTTTCTAGACATTTCAAATGACTACTACATACGGATGTATGTAGACATATTTTAGAGTGTAGATTCACTCATTTTGCTCCGTATGTAGGCACTTGTTGAAATGCCTAGAAAGACAAGTATTTAGGAACGGAGGAAGTAGTACTTTATTTATTGTCATGCATGACACAAAGTAGCATAGCATTTAATATGATACGGTATCATGATATGATACTACAGGAAAAAAATTATATGAGACCAGGTCTCATATAAATCAGGTGAGACCCATTCTAATGGATGACATGTGGCATTCACAAATCACAAAGCATCTAATCTCTCCCCCTGATTTCAGGTGGGGGGTGGGGTGGATGCTTTGTGATTTGTGAATGTCACGTGTCATCCATCAGGATGGGTCTCACCTGCTAATCCGTGAGACCTGGTCTTATAGATTTTTTTTCCGATACTACACCCTCTCTTTCTTCATTTAATGCTACGACACCTCATCAAAATTGCCTAATTGGCATGCATGATACTAGCTATGATACTACCATTACAACCAGCCTGAATCAGCCTGCCTGGAGGTTCAAGACCGGCGGCCGTGTGAACGCACGCCTGCATGACCCGGGTGCCATCCATCTCCGGCTTTCTCCTTCCTGCGTACGGCGTCGCGACCGTCCCTTTCGGTCTCCGCGCGCGCGCGGCCGGCAGATTATTAATCCGGAGACTTTGATTCTCTGATGCGCCCAGCCCGTTGATACATACGTCCACGACATGTATAAACTGAGATACAAAAATTCGAGCATGCTCAAACGGAGCAAAACTCAAAGTCGAGCGGTAGAAAGTGGCTCCTGCTCAGCGCGTAATGATTTTTAGTCGATTTCCAGCTAGTTTCGAAATAAATAATATGATTTTTTTTAATAATCTAAGACAAATAATCAAACAAGGTAGACCACAACACAACATAAGAAACCATTATATAATTCAACTTATTCTGTAAACTGAAAACTAGTACTTACTAGCAAGAGACGATGGATGAACTAGAAAGAAGAAGACCAAGGTGTGTCGCTCTCAACTTTGCTTAGAGCAACTCTAGCAGACCCCGCAAAAATTCGACCCGCAAAACTCGCTTGCGGTTTCACGAACATCTCGTTTGTGGGTCGAAAACATGCGCCGTAGATCAGATACCACATCTAAACCTGCATAATTTGAAAAAACGCTTTCGCGGGAGAAATTGCACACATAGTTCATCACATCACATACTACATAGTTCATACACACTACAGGATCAGCAAACTAAGCATAGATCATAATAAATGCTACGATACTTAGTAGAGAGGATCGGATCTGACGACGGTGAGGTCGCGGCAAAATGGACGACGCCGTGGACGTCGAGCGACGCTCAATCCTACTCGCCAGAGTTGCACAGGTCGATTTACTTCGCCACCTGCTCCGCGCGGATGCGCGTCACTCCTCAGCCTTGTCATTGGCGGCGACCGCCTGCTGCCACTGGAGGGCTTCGAGCTCCTCGGCGTGGCGCAGGCGCTCCGCCTCCTCGCGCACGCTCCGCTCGGTGATGGCGACGGCGACGGCGTCAAAGCCTGCGACGTAGTCCTCGGGCCCGACGACTCCGCGGCGGCCGAGCGGAGCGGGCTCCTCCTTCACCGGGACGAAGGCGAACGGCGCCGGCGGCTCCTCCTCCTCCTCCTCCTCCTCCTCCGACCACTCCCTCTTCACGGGGAGGAAGCCCGCGCCGGAGGACGAGGAGGACCCGGCGTAGGAAGATCTCGCGGAGGAGAAAGACGCGCTACAGTGGTCGTACTCCTCCGTCTCGCGGCGGCTGAAGCTTGGCGGCGGCGACATCCCGCGGTTGGTCCACCTCCGGGCGCCGCGCTTTCTCGCGTTGTCCGCCCGGACGCGCCGCTCGCGCTCCGGGTCACGCTCACGGCCGGATCTGTTGCCGGAGCCACGTCCAGAGCTCCACATTCGGCTCCACACGGCGGCTGGAGGCAGGGCAGGTGGTCGCCGGCGGCGAGAAATTGCGGAGGGGGGAAGGGGAATCGGGTGGCTCGCGGCGGCGGAGGGATAGGGTTTGGACCCGCAAAAGGGTCGCGGAACCGCAGTTATACTTCTCGGGGCGTGCGGTTTGCGGGCTGCCGCAAAAAAATTTGCAGGCCAGGCGAGTATGCGGGCTCTAGTCTGGCCAGAAAATTGGGCCTTCCCACATACTCGCCAGAATTTTTGCGGGCCGGACGTTTTGTGGGGTCTGCTAGAGTTGCTCTTAAGTAACATGATATTTAACACATGGATGACCACATACCATTTTTCTCCGCACTTAAGTAAGCTTTCCATGTTTGGTAGTAGGTAAAATGGAAAAAAATCATACACTACACAATACATATGGTAATATTTTTCTCTTCTTTTTATATATATATATATATATATATATATATATATATATATATATATATATATATATATATCTACTATTAAAGGGGAATCGAACGTCGTGATGGTTCGACCTCCCTCGACCACCCCTCTGATCGCTAGCTCCTCACACCCACGTTCTCCTACCGATTTTTTTTCAATCCTACAGTCCCTCCAAAAACCAAAGGCAAGTAAACAAGAGAACCAAGCGGTTCAATCAAAGAGAACCACGATCGATAAAAGAAACCTGAGCCGATGCTCCCTTCGTATGATCTCCTGCTCCCCCGCGTAAAGAAAAACGGCGACAGAAAAAGGAAAGAGAGAAAAGAAACAGCCACGAGCCCACGACCCCACGATCCAATCACCCCGACCCGTCGCTCCAATGGCCATCTCTCGAGAGGCCAAGAGAAATCGACCCGCTTCGCGGTTTCGCCTCTGATCTTCGCGTCGTCCCGCGCCCAAGGCGCCTCCTCTACCTAATCATCCTCCCAGTTGATTGTCCGTCGCCCCATCCATGGGCCTTTCGCCGTGCCGCGATGCGCCAAGGTCCGGGACCGCACAGAGCTCTGCAGGTGGTATGAGCGCAGCCAATGCCTCCTCTCCAGCCGCCGCGGTGAGGACTCTAAGGATGGCTACTGATGACGGTTTGCCCCCTTCCCTTGTCGCTCCTCCCTTGACCTCCTCGCTTTTCTCACCGCTCCTCAATCTCTCGATGACAAGGTCTCTTTTCATCCTACAAAGCGAGGAGACCCATCAGAAGTGGTGCAGGCGTGCGGCATGCCATTAGAGAAGAAAGGCTCATGGATGAAGAACGTTGGCACTAGCCTATGTGGCGCCATCCTTACACAGTTCGTGTGAAGTGACCCCTCATTGCTTCGACGCTGATTCAGTGGATCACCAGTTCACCACCACCGCCATTGAAGACGTGCAGGAATAGCGTTTTTTCCTTTCTATTCTCCTCGTTAGAGTTATTGACCCTTCCTCTCGACTCATACAGATTCCGGACATGGCAGTTGTTTTGTTTGTTCAGGTGCAGGTTCTCTTCTAAGCTTGGTGGTGAAGAAACCAGCAGCGTTGGTGCGCTGCAGCCTGCAGCATAGATGTGAAGAAGCAAGCACGAGGCCCAGCGGTCTAGCAGCAGGACACAGTATTTCTCAATCCTAAATCCCACTCTCCTTTCTTTATTTTTTCCTTTTTCCTTATAGAAATGTATATACCAATATCATGATTTGTGATGCAATAGGCTACAATTTTCTAATGTTAACCTGTGGGTTATAAACTTACAATATATTAGTATTTCAGTATATGCTCATTTCATCTGCAGGTACAATCTCAACTTCTTGAAGCAACATACAGTACCGGAGGGTGTAACTTTTGGACATTTACGTCAAAACATTTTAGATGATGGATGCTCGGTGACTAGCTCTGCATGCCTTCTATGAGGTTCAATGTGAAATATTTTTTCTCCTAATTAACATATTATTTCATGCGATTTGGATTAATAATGAACAACCAATTAATGTTGACTGAATAAATTGAGAATGTTTTTGAAGCCACAAATGCTAACTCTGGGCCTCTATCCAAGTCAGGACCTGCCAACTTTAAACCTCCTGTTGAAATAGTTTGAGAAAAGCCGTCTAAACCTAGAGTTACCTGAATATAACTGACAACCATAACCAAAGGAAAATCAGTACTTGATGTTTGGATTTGTAGGTACAGGTAAACTAACTTACAATTAAGAAGCATATTCTATGCTTGTCTGATGACGTACTAACCCTATAATTTTTTCTTAAAAAATTGAACATTTCTTCACGGGTGCATGGCTATTTGTCAGTTTGTGTAATCATATACAAAAAAATATCATCCTGTGATTTGATACAATATTTAGCAAGTGTGCATGCTATTTATATGAGATGTTGCAATTATGATCGGCCAAGGGTTTTTTCTTCTCTTAATTGGTTATATAGTTGACCTCAGTCCTTAGAGGAATAAAACTTCCATGTTTTCAGTCTTATTTCATTATAATGTTTTCAAAATTCTTATACCATGGTGCATTCAACTCTTGATAGACTGTTCTCACGCGAACATTAATAACAGAACGATTGTTCGTTCCAACCTCAGCATAATAATTTTGCAGCTTGGAGCGGATACGAGATGATGCGGCAGAAGGCACTCTTCTGTACTCCTTTATTTGGCCTTCCCTCTTTCAAGTGTGTACAAGATATCATTACCATCATGTCTTTCCAAACATGTGTATTACCAAGTACTCTTTTTTTTTCAGTCCTTCCTTTTTCCCTATACCGGATCTGAATTTTTTCAGTTGGTTTACAAAGTGCAGATGCTCACTTCCTTTATGAGGAAGGCATTGAGGAGATCAAATTTTGCTTCTCAATCTCTGATTCAGTTGAGATGTCTAAACAATAATGGTTACTTACAAGTAAATTTTATGATAAATGTGATATATGTTTACGAATTTCCATTTTACCTTTGTGTTCGGGTATCTATACTAAAGGTTGTAGTACAACACTTCGCACTGTGTGATTTAATCAGCTGGTTACAATTTCGTACATTTCCTTTTACCCTTAGTTTGTAGCAAATGCCGAGTAGTATAGTCCCTTAAGGCCTAGGATAGAAGTTAAGAAGTAGCATAGGGTATGGGAGAAAAGGTTTGCCAAAAGCTCTTAAAACGTGAGATGGAAGTATATTTTGTTAGGCTTGTAGTGCATGTTCACCTGTACGAGCTAGAACTTCCTTTGACTTTGTGGAAGTGTTAGCCTGCAATTATTAGTTGAGTATAGGGCCTGACAAACGTTTTGGTCTTTCATACACTTTTTACCAACTCAAGCAAAATGTTTGAATTCTTATATCGACCACATCACGAAAATTTGTTGGATTATGGTTGCAAGTTTAAGTTGAAAGAGGGATCGACCTTCGACGTTGCCTTGCCAGGCTATTAAGTTCCAACAAGGTCTAAATCCATTTTGTCGTCCTGTATCCATTGCCTTCTTAGTACTGATGTTTCCCCTTTTTCTTTCAGGAAAGTCCTGATGTTTCCCCTTTGTGACAATATCTATTTGGTCCTTTCAAAATTACTCTATGATGTTCATCCAGCTAGGCTGCAGGGTCATATTGCTTCCAGTATTTGTAATTTTGGATCATAGTCAATCAATTAGTCATGGACTAGATGGTTTAATAAGTTTTTTTGCATTTCATGTGGTAGTGATAGAGGCTCTTTTGGTCCAATCAGTGAGAGATCAAATAGCTTGAGCTTGCCATACACAAAGCAATGTAACTAGAATAGTTTTATTTTTTAATCAGTTTCCCAGTTATATTTCTTCTAGAATTCAATTCTTTACTTTGTGATTTATTGGCTGTTTCTTACTCCCTCCGTCCCATAATGTAAGATGTTTTTTAACACTATGCCATAATGTAAGACGTTTTTTGACACTAGCATAGTGTCAAAAAACATCTTACATTATGGGACGTAGGGAGTAGATGATACACGCTTGCAACTACAGTGCAGACGCTCCAAAATCAGGATACATGCCAGCTGCAAAAAAATATAATAAAGTTGTTTGGGTGGATCTGTTGTGGTGCTGCTTAGGTGGATCTAATCAAGACAACTAGTGATCGTCTTCCATTTCAACAGCAGCAATGTGGGGTGTCACATGTGGAGTAGGAGGTGGAAGAGAAGATGGAGAAGGTGATTATTCCAGCCTTACATTGAGTGTTGAGTGTGGGGTATATGAAAATATTTGAACTGAAGACGATCTGGTATCTGAGATAAATGATCGAGGAGACGCATGGCTTGAATAAAGGGTTGTGAAAATATGAAATGAGGAAATTACTGTTTCTGACTGAGTCTTGCATTCACGAATTGAAATAATGATATATATAGCTTGGTTGCACTCCATCCATATATATAGGGCCTAATGTGTTTTTCGAGTCTGCTTTGACTATTGATAATAAAGTTAATAGTATATGAGATGTATAATATGAAAATTATATGATTGGAAGCTCCTTTCAAATACAAATTTGACGGTATGCTTTGTGTAACTTGCATGTCATATATTATTGCTTTAATATGTGGTCAAATTTAGCCTCGAAAAACACATTAGGCCCTATGCATATGAATAGAGAGAGTATTTTATTCCGTGGCAACGCACGGGCATCCAACTAGTATACTATTAAAGGAGAATCGAACGTCGTGATGGTTCGACCTCTGGTGATGCTATCGATACCTCCTTCCGCCAGCCACCCACGATCTCCACGATAAAAAAACTGCGAAACCAGCCGACCGCTCCCACACGTTTTGCTGAAAAAGAAAAAATAGGAAAAACCAAAATCACGTCCCACATTGCACGCCCCACGCCCCATATCGCCCGCCGCCTCGCTCCCGATCCCCGCCTATGCTCGCCGCCCTGCCCCCACGCGTCACCTCGCCGGCCTAGATCTCGACCGGCCGCTGCTCACCCCCGAGTGGAAGCACCTTGAGGCCATCCGCCCCAGCCGCCTCCATATGCCGCAACCCAACTTCGCCCAACTGGAAGGCCGTCGCACCAGCTTGCCATGGCACCAAGCGGATCCCCTACCGCAGATGTCTCTGGGCTAGCCGCCGCCCGAGCCAGGCGCGTATGGGAAGGTGCGGGCCGACGGCCTCCTCCGGACTCGATCTTCCCCGCACCCTTGCTTCCAGTCGATCCCCATATCCATGAGAGACAGCGGGGGCACCGCCCAAGATCGGCGACAGGGCACGGCCGGACGTTGGAGAGACGAGATCGACAGGTTACCGGAAGGAGCTGCCCACGCCATGAAGAAACTGCAAGAAGTGCACGTGTAATTCACTTGATTGTTTTCTCTCTCCCTTCCTCTATTTGTCTCTGGGTATAATATCTAAGATATTTTTTCTGATTCTAGCTGGTGTTGCGTTGGACTAGCTGGTCTTCCGTTGGAAGGAAGACGAATGTGACCTGGAAGATGAGGTCGGAGGCATCCTACGTGCAGTTCCTTCTTGTTGCGAATCGGAAGCTCGCTGGTGAGAATCAATGAAAAAAATAGCGCGCTACAGCAAAATAGCGGCGACCTCAAAATATGCTATTAGGGTGCTATATTGCCCTATAGCGTGCTATTAGCGAGGCAATTCTCAATACGATATAGCGTGCTATTAGCGACGCTACAGCGCGCTATTTTTTTTAGTGATGAGAATCCCTCGTTTCTTGGTTCTAACCCCTCATGTACTCATGTTCACGTGATGATATTCCAGATTTGGCCTTCTCTTCATCTATCGCGAACAACTAGCGTTATTTAGGTATGTGTCTTGCTTGACTTGTTGATTCATAATTACACAGTGGAGTTGGTTTTTCTATGGGGATTTATTGCTTTGTTCTTAATTTTGCAGTACCAGGCAAGAACAGCTTCAACAACATCTCACATCATCAAGTAGGTGTGACTATCCTCTGTATAGAACTTGCCAAAAAGTCATTATATGTGCTCTTGTCATAGTGCTAAACGAAATAACATGCAAGACTGCGACTGTTTGAAAGAATAGTTACTATTGTACTCCCTCGGTTTCTAAATATAAGTCATTTAGAGATTTCAATGCGGGCTACATACAGATGTATATGAACATGTTTTAGAGTGTAGATTCACTCATTTTGCTTCATGTGTAGTCCATATTGGTAGCTCTAAAAGGTCTTATATGCAGGAACGAAGGTAGTATTAGGTTGCTACCTATGAAAAATTGAAAGGAAGAGCTTTGATGATTAGATAATTAACCAAATCGAATAAGGAACTATCAAAACTATCAAACCCTGCAACCTACTGGCCAATCTCTATTTTTATCTATTCCATCATTACCTTTTTACCTGGTTGACCTCCATTGTAACCTGCTGATTTGTCACTCAGTAGGCTAGATGCAGAGACCAAGAGGGCACATAATTGGAGCTACAGAAAGCTCCAGCGGCGTATTTTTTCTGACATGAACTGCATAGAGAGTTGGAGCCTGTGGATGAAGCATGTGTCCTACTTAGTCCAGCTGCACATGGCGAAGGAAGGTGTTCTTTTATTGCTAAGTAAGTTATCTTACCACCAAGGATGGTAGTGTTTACTAGCTGGTCGTGTTAACCTAACACAGAGGATGGAGCTTTTACTGTTTTGTGATTTTTTTAATGGCAATTTGAATGAAGACCATTTACAAGTTTATATGTCTTTGATTCTTCTAATATAAAACTTCGTTTACTTGATTATGTTGCCCCTGTTCAATTACTTAATTTACATTAACACTGGACCTGCAAGGAAGTACTTCTCTAATAGATGAAATATAAATGATTCAGTTCACTAATAGATGAAATATAAATGCGTGTCAAGCATGTTTACAATAGTATTTGTTGCCTCTCATATTTTGTCAAGCATGTTTACAATAGTATTGGTACTATAGTGTGCTGGATCAAATTTAATGGTGCATGTCCCACCTTTCCAGTTGCAACTTGATTCAGTGAGTGATATGGTTAGTCAAAGACGAGGTAGGGCATATTATATTTTCTGTTTGGTTCAGCGATTTGTCAACTGTAAACTTTGTTCATACTCATGTTATTTCAGTATTTTTTCAATCTCTCCAAATAGGTTAACCATGGCTGTTCATTACTAAGGTGTCAATGCTCCTACATAATCCACCTCTCAGTGTAGTGTTCTGATAGGCTACATTTTGGTTCAGCCTTACGCACTTACTGGATATGAGTGTGTCTAGGTCTCAGTCGACTGAGACTTAACCAAGTCTAAGTCAAGTGATTTAACATTTAAGAAAGAAAAATGAAAATAAAATTTTGCATGGATCTCAATGTAAGATCCTATGAATGTAGCATCGACTGGGACTTGGTTAAGTCTCAATCGACTGAGACTTAGCAATCCCGATTTTAATTAGATGTACGTAGCCCCTGAGGTACAAGGACTCATTTTACTGCTTTTTGCATCCTTATTACAAGTCCATTTACATGTTCTAGACTGAATATACCAGCACGTTGGTAGTTAGAGGGCCATGTTCTAGACTGTACATACCAGCATGGAGGTTCAACACTGTTTGAATAGCCATCCTCATTATAAAGGAAATGATCAGGCATGCATAAAAATAATCGAGTGCTAAATCCTGAAACTAAGATCAATTTTCTCCTATGAATAAACAACTCACTTTTATGACACACCAACAAGAAAACCAGCACTGCATTTTGTGGTCTGGCGGTGGCCTGTGGTGACGGCCCAGAGTATCATAGGACCATGTATATATGTGGAACGTACGCTCTTGGAAACCATTGCAACAAGGAGATAAGAATGCGACTTTGATAGAGGGTGGACACAAAGCTGACAAGAGGATGTGCACAGACGACTACTGCAAGGAGATGGAAAAAAGCGCGCAAACATGACTCGATCCTGGGTGGGGCAGATCGACAAGAGTGGCACAAAAATGCTAATTGTCATTGTGATGTTGAATGTGCATCATATATACCATTAAGGTTCTATGTCACATATGGGATGGCCGTTTTGGCTTTGGGGAGCATATGCTTCTAAACAGTTAATTAAACAAAATTCTTTTTTTACATGTTCATGTTAGTGTAATAAGCATTCTTGACAATTTTCATGCGGAACGGGCTCGCGTTGCTTATCAGTGAAAAAGTTATACATTAGGTATTTGACTTGTTTTTCTTTGACATACCTCAAAATGCTTAATCTTTCCTCCTAAAATTTCAGATGTGACCATAAGCACATCTTTTATTTTTATTTTTTACACTTAAAAAAACATATTTTGTGCGCGTGAGCATGTGCTTTTGGGAGTTGAACTGGATTTCCAGTCACATATTCATTATTCTTGTTAATATTAATGTGTCGAAGGCGTGATAATTCATGACGATATGAACACGCGGTAGTGACGGAAGTTATAGAAGGCATTGTGGTGGGAAGGAAACAGCCATATCGCAACCTCTGCCAAAGAGATTATGGGGGAACGATGATGTGCGGTGGAGAAGAAGAAAGGTTGTGGTGGAAGAAAAAGGCCACATCGCAACCTTCACCAAAGAGATTATGTGGAGATGAGTAAAAGACATGAATGTTTACTGGATAATAGAGGCCACACGACTTCATAAAACACATCAGACAATTGTCTTTCTTCAAAGTTCTTATAACCTGGTTATTGAATACAATGTGATGAGTGTGTCTATGTACCATGTATATTTTCACTTCATTAGTTAGCAATACTAAATCAAGACATTTAATGTCCATCCATCCATCGAAGAGATGATGGAAACCCCCTCTATAGCATGATTGAGAACCGCAACAAGGAGGCAACATCAACACGAGGTAGAGATGATGGTCAGATGAAGAGGGGTGTGGTAACAAGGGGCACGTTGCCTTTGGAGACAGAAAAAATGAAAAGAAACATGCAAGGGTTTGTGGCATAGTGAGGAACTGTATTGACATTATTGTGTTCTACATGTATGTTCGCAGTAAATAATGTATATGTATATAATCATTAGTCCGTGGCAACGCATGGGCACTCAACTAGTATATATATATATATATATATATAGATACTCTATTAGACACCCAGGGTGAGGAATTACTTATTCCTCACCCTGCCCAATCGACCGAGCCAGCGTATTCGGCCCCAATCGCACCCATCCCTCGACTAGCCATCTCCCTGAGGTAACTTTACCAACCGGCCTGCTGTCAAAAAAAAAACTTTACTAATCGATTTTTTGTACGAAGCCACTACTTCCACGTTGTAAAATTACCTTCGAATCGAGGTAATCTTGCTAACCGTATGAGCTACTAGCCAGCCCACGTTCCCGTAATTTTCTAATCTGCAGCCAACACGTAACCTGCAAACTGCTTGAGGATCCTCGATGGCGAACAACAGGAGGTCAAAGGCGGCGTCGTGATTGGGGAATTTGGTCGGCGGCAGGTCACCCACGGGAGCGACGCCTCGTGTGCAGCAGCATCTGGACTCGACGGGGTGGTGGTTTGCTGGCTAGCATGCCGGTGTGCTGCTCCACGCCATTGTGATTACCGCGCCGCGGTGCTGCAGTGCGTGATTGCCGCCGGCTTGATCTGACCAACATTCATTATTGTTGGGTAAGTGAGTTCATGGGAAGAGACAGGCAACATCGTTGCTACTGCTTCAGTTTCTTTTTTGGTTTTTTAATTTCTCCCCTCCTTCATGCGCTGAATTTTTGAACAGCCTCCAGTTTGGTCTCCGGTTATCTGTAATTATGATTGAACGAGTTTACATTCTTGCGTGTGGACTGGAGAATTGATTTTCATTACAAACATACTGTAATTTTTTGCAATCTGCCAGGTTGTGGTCAATATTCAGCACACGTAGCACCCGTTGCTTGCTTGTTCATGCGGTCTACGTCTCCACCCACCACGACGGACCACAACCAGGCCTTTGCCGCTGGGGTTCTTTAGTATGGCCCCCTCTCCGTAAATTTGCAAGAGTATGTGTACATTTATTCTCCAAACATAATTAGATTTAGTAAGGAATTTAAGTTAACTGAATTTCATCTTACAAAACGTTATGAGAGCAAGCCTGTCTATTGACCACATGATATGCCCTCCTGATAACATTAATATTATTGGGTTATTTACTCAAATTTTTAAGCTTCCCATCCTTGTATAATCTTCTGAATTTACGTTCATGAAATAAGAAGTTTTATGCTTAACTTTGTTCTTGCATAATCTGCTCATTTTGACTATTTACTTAATTCTAATATTTTTTTCCCATATCTGTTTTACTACATCATTAATATTCAGAAAGTACAATGCTAAGTCTGCAGCATATACTCCAGAATTGGTATATAACTCTAATATATCATGTAGATATACAAACTTATCCTATGCACTATCAAATATGGTACATATGATTTATCCTGTTTCTCCTATCTCAAAAATAATATTCCAACCTAGCTTATTAACCATATACCAGCCCCCGCACTTTTTTCTTAACTGCAACGTAAAACCTACGATTATCTTCACTGCATCTAATTTACCTTTCATTTTCTCTCTGCAGAGCGATGCAGTTTACAGACACTACTCCCTGTATGTTCCATGTCCCTACAGAAAATGTTAGAGCGGTAGGTGAGCATCAAGGTCCTTATGCTGCTGCTGATGCACCTACCTCTGTTGTTCATCAAGCTGCCGCTTCTTCCACTCCCCCTCCTCGCGAAAAACATCCAAGGCCATCAAAACCTCCCAGCGTTCGAAACGAGAATCTTGCTACAAAGAGGAAGGTTAGGGCATCCAGTACGAGCGATGATGATTTTGTATGCCCCCCAGCCACTCGTGTGAGCAAGGCCTCTAAACCTCCTACTGTGAAGTTCAAAAAGGTAAAATGTTGTCAGGTCCCTATTGTTTCAACCATGTTCATTTTTGGGTTATGCCGTTTAAAACTTTTCACAATTTTGTCATGTCCTACTATTTCTAGAACCTTATTTTGTTGTTATTGTCTTCTCTCATCAGGATAATATTAATCGTTCTAAAAAGATATGCCCGAACTATAAGTGTGCTCCCAATCAAGTTTTACTTGCCAGTAAAAGTTTGTGTGTACCTGCCAAAGCTAAGCTCAAAGAATATGACTTTGGAGTTTTCTTGGACTTGAAACTAAAGAGTATTGAGAACACAAGGTTACTCATGTTCCTCATGGATAGACTGGACCCCAAAACGCTCACCTTGCACTTTTCTGATAATAAGCAATTGAAAATCACTACACACTCCATCCAATGTGTTCTTGGGTTGCCAAATAGGGGCACAAACATAGTTGTACCCGATAAGCAAATCCAAAAAGCAGCATTATGCAAACTGAAGCAGAAGCTTTGCATCGATCAAGGTGTAGATGTCAAGGTGCAAGATTTGATTGCCCAAATTGCCAAAGATAAAGAGGGTGATGATTTCGCAATCAGGTGCTTCCTAATGATTCTCTTGAACAAGATGCTTTTGCCGGGGACTACTGATTACATCACAGGAAAGGAGGCTGCAATAACCGAGGACATCACAATGTTGCGCTCCGTAAATTGGCCAAAATTAATTTTTGATGACATTTCCCATGCCTCTAAGTCGTGGCACTCAAAGAAGACCGGTGCCACTAGCCCCTCTATTCATGGTTGTGTGTTGTTCCTAATTGTAAGTATCAAAGCATTTTTCTTCACACTAAACCATCAATCCAGTTTACTCCATGGATACCCCTTACTATTGGAGTTATGACTGTCTTAATGTATGTTATTTTTTAGGTCTATTATTTGGATAATTTATTGGGAGAGCCTTGTACCGATCCCAATGTTACACCACGTGTAACTCATATTACGAGGAAACAAATTTTGAGTCTAATTGAGCAAGATAAGATAGTGATTGACGGCCTTGAATCATTTGGTGCTTTGCCGGTCAGTTGCTCAACTATTTTGTGTTCTGCAATGCTTTTCTTTCATCATATCTTCTAACGCATGTTAATCATTTTCTTTTCTTGTTTTACTAGTTGAGGAGTCAGCAGGGTACTTGCTACATGGAGGGTGCATCCCCATCAACTGATGTCCCTCTAGCACATAGTTCAGCTGATATCCCGTCTCGATCCCATTGTCCTCCTCCTGCACCTTTTATTTGCATGCTTTCTCATCTTGCTGGTTGCTTCGATGATTTGTCTGGACCAGAACAACTTGCGGCCAAGGCGGCGTTGCAAAGGTGCGATGACGACATCAATAGGCTGGCCCTCAACATACGTGATTGTCAGATGAGGGCAGTTGATGAAATCAAGTGCATTAGGCGGGATGCTCGGTCCCATCCACCACCACCACCAAGCGATAAGGGTGCTCCTACTGCCGCTCCATCCCCCCTGTTACGGGTCGCTGTAGATTCAAACTTGCACGATGAGACGCTGTAGGATCGGAAGTATGTCTAGAGGGGGGGTGATTAGACTACTTGACAACTTAAAAGTTTAGCCTTTTGATTGGAGTATTTTCTTAGCAAGTTCACAATGATAACCAAGTCAAGTATCACCCTACACATGCAATTCTAGAGTTGTGGCAGCGGAAAGTAAATTGCATGTATAGTAAATGAGAGGGGGAGAAGAGCAAACGCAATGGAGACACGGAGATTTTTTCTCGTGGTTCCGATAGGTGGTGCTATCGTCAGTCCACGTTGATGGAGACTTCAACCCACGGAGGGTAACGGCTACGCGAGTCCACGGAGGGCTCCACCCACGAAGGGTCCACGAAGAAGCAACCTTGTCTATGCCATCATGGCTTACGCCCACGGAGGACTAGCCTTACTCGGGGTAGATCTTCACGAAGTAGGCGATCTCCTTGCCCTTACAAACTCCTTGGTTCAACTCCACATCATGTCGGAGGCTCCCAAGCGACACCTAACCAATCTAGGAGGCACCACCCTCCAAAAGGTAATAGATGGGGTTGGTGATGATGAACTCCTTGCTCTTGTGCTTCAAATGATAATCTCCCCAACACTCAACTCTCCTCACTGATTTGGCTGTGGTGGAGGAAGGGATTGAGTGGAAAGCAACTTGGAAAGACTAGAGATCAAGTTTCATATGGTGGGAGTGGAGCAACTTGATCTCAACACAAGGGTAGGTAGTTTTCTTCTCAGAAATGTAAGGTGGGAGTGGTAGTTCTTTCTGATGGCTCTCTCCACGAATGAAGAGGAGGTGGAGGGGTATTTATAGCCTCCACACAAAATCCAACCGTTACACACATTTGAGCAATCTCGGTCAGACCGAAGTTGACAACTCGGTCAGGCCGAAAGTTCAAATTTTGTGAACGTTGGGATTTTCGGTGGGACCGAAAATACAATCTCGGTTAGACCGATTCTTCCAAAGTCTAGGGTTTGCCAATCTCGGTGGGACCGACTTTCTCATCTCGGTGACACCGATTTGAGTACAGAAGGTTACAGAAGCTTGGCAACACCAATTTCGGAATGACCGAGTTAAAATCCGAGATTCTAGGGTTTTGGCTATATGGCTGAGGTGGTTCATCTCGGTGTGACTGAGTTTGGAATCGGTGGGACCGAGATTACTTATGAGTTTATGTTGGAATGAAAGATTGCTGATTGTTTGAGAGATAAATCACTAAGCACTTTAGAGCAACCAGATCATCATCATAACCTCATCCCCTTTTAATAGTATTGGCTTTCCTATGGACTCAATGTGATCTTGGATCACTAAACCAAAAATGGAGTCTTGAGCTTTTGCCAATGTTTTCCTTAGCATTTTGAGGGGTCCACATCATCAGTCATTGCCATACCCATATCACTGAACTTTCTGAAATATTCTCAAGAAATGATTAGTTCAATGATGTATATGTTGTTATTAATTACCAAAACCACCTGGGGATTAGTTGCACTTTCAATCTCCCCCTTTTTGGTAATTGATGACAACATATAGATCAAAGCTTCGACAAATGATATAATCAATGAATAACATCGTCGCTTTGAGAAGTATGTGATAAGCAAGAGCTCCCCCTAAATTTGTGCATTATTTAAGATTTGCGTTTGAATGCAAATGCACAATCGATTAGGATCATGGGTTACTCTTCCATGTCACATACATCTTGGTGGAGCGCACAAAATGATAAGAGTGAATATCATGCACCCAATCACCAAGACATGAGTAAATGATCATACAAGATATGAATGGAATAAGATAGACATTAAGCACACATTAAGCACAGTATGATCAAGCACTCATCAAGATAGACATCAAACGTAGTATCAAACACACGAAGTATCTCAAGGAAAACCGCAAACGAAAGAGCAAAAACGAACACTCTCTCTCGAAGCCCTATGATCTATACAATTTCTCCCCCTTTGGCAACAAGTTACCAAAAAGTTCGAAAGGTATAGAGCTAATCGTCACTCGGGACTCTGCTGGCGGCTCCTGTCTGCGTCGATGGAGTGGAGATGGCTGCATCTGCAAAGCTTCGCTGAAGTCTGTGGAGCTGGAGGAGTCGACATCGAGCTGGTGCTTTGAACCGACGGAGCTGTAGGAGGTGCTGATGTGGTAGCCCAGGATCGACCTTTGGAATAGCAGCTGATCTGGGCTTTGTGGGCACTGCAGCGGGCTGCTCATAGTCATCCCGACCATGTCACCTTCCATCTCCTTCATAAGTTCTGCCTTTTCCTCTTAGCTTCCTCGATATCTCGCATCAAGCTTGTTGACGGTGACCGCACTTCATCGACAGCGTCCGTGAGCATGGAACTTATCCTCAACGATCCTCTCAAGGCTCTCCGATATTGCACTATGCTGGCCAGCGTAGCTCAATTCTCTGAGTGGCTTCAAGAAGTTGTTCTGCAACACTCTTGGGCTTTGCTGCTTCTTCTTTCTCGGCTTTAGCTTGTTTAGCGCTTCAGACTTAGCATGTCCTTCTCAGACGTGGGAGCATTCTCACCATCACAACCTCATTGTCCTCATGTTCAGGGCTGCAATGGCAAGTGGGGTCTATCCAACAGGTAGGTGTCCGTGCCAAACTTGGCATTAATGAGCATCTGAATATGCGGAGCAAACCCACACGACCTCTTTTGGTCACCGCTGTCCTCTTGATAGTCTCAACTATCGTGTCCATCACCTTAAAAGGTGTCTTCGATCTAGAATGTGCAGCATGTTGATAGAGTACCCTCTTATCATGCGGTGGTCCCTGACTTAGGCATCAAAGTATGCCTCGTAATGGTGTTGGTGGTTGGGAGACCTGCCTCAAGGTAGTAGACTGATCCAAGCTTCCAAAACTCTACATCCTTCTCATCAACCTCATTATACATGTTCTTCATTGACTCGTGATTTTTCTTGAATGCCATACACATCAATGTCATCTTCCTTGAAACAGGTGCATTCAGCGGTGCTTCCATTCCTCAATCAGACTGAAATCTCGCCTTCATCATCCATACAATCCTGCCATCTGGATAGAAGTGTGCGGTGGCATAGAACTGCATGATCATCTCATCGTTCAGGCGATCGACCGACCAACAAACTCGCAATCCCACAAGCGGTGAAGCTTTCATGCACATGTGGGAAATAGTCTCTGTGCTCTTCACTGTCGATGTATTTCCAAATAACGATGTCGTGTCAAGAACTATTGGCTTCTTGTCCATGAGCACTTGCCTCATAAAAGTCTTGTTGCTCTCTTGTGTGGAATCTTGGGTCAATGCAGTTCTCCTCCTGCTGGCATATGGATCTGTTTGCCTCCATAGCTTTGAGTCCTTTGTCCTTTCTCTCCTTCATATTTTCAGCTCGAGGATGAGCTTCATTATGAACTGGCAGTTTCTGTCTTAGCTTGAGCAAAACATGAGCCTCATCATCTGATTCTGCAGGTGGCACATTGTCCTTTTTCTTTTCTGAAGCAGGTATGTTCCTCACAGTCTTCTTGGGCTTGGCAGCTGGTTTGGCTTGGGCTGCCTTTGCTGGAGCTGAAGGCTTAGCTTTAGGAGGTGCTCCTGCCCTGATGGCATCACCCATCAACTTCTGCTTCTGAGGTGGCTGAGGTGCTTCCTCATCAGAATCATCATCATCATCAGCAGTCTCTTCATGAACTTTCCTCTTCCTCTTGGAAGTCTTCTTGATCTTGCTGGAGGTTTCTTCCATGCTGAGCTTCTGTGCAACAGAGGATTTCTTGACCTTACTGGTGCCTTTCTTGGTTTGTTGCCCTTGATGCTCTTTGGCAACCACCTTCCTCTTTGGTTTAGATGTTATCTCCTCATCTGCAACAAAATCTGAATCTTCCTCATCTGAGTTCCTCTTCCTCCTGGCCCTGGTGGCAGCAGCAGGCAGTCCACTTGGAGTGCTTCTCTCCATCATCTAAAAACTGCTTGCTTCGGACTTGTAGCTGCCTCGGAATCTCAACGGCATCTCGGACTGTTCATTGTCACTTCCTTCAGACATGTCTGACAACCTGTGAATAGAGTGGGTATGGGCAGAATAGAAGAGTTATCACAAACTGCAGAGGATTTTTCAAAAAAAATGAGTTTAAACTTTAGATTTAGGTTTTCACAGAATATATGTCGGTCTGACCGAGTCTATCAATTCGGTGAAACCGAAACGCCTAAACAGACCACATACACCACTTTCGGTTGGACCGAAATGGGTTTCGGTCTAGCCGAGACAGTTAGGGTTTCACTAAATCTTCACTTCGGTCTTACCGATTTGTACAACTCGGTTTCACCGAAAAGTGCGATCAATGGCCAGAGGCCAAACCGTCAGTCCGAAAATGCAGAATCGGTCACACCGAGATGTGTTCGGTGGAAACCTAACCCTAAAATTTTCACCCGAAATTTGTTCTATGATCTAAACAGCTGGATAGGGAGATCTCAAACTTGGCAAGAAACATGGCAACACCTATCGTGCATAGAATCAGCGATTGGAACACGAGAGGGATGAAGCTCACCCAATGCGGTGGAGCTTCACTACGGCGGCAACGGTGCGGTGCGAAGGACCGTTGACGGCGATGGAGACCCGCGGCGAGGGCGCACAGGCGACGGTGGAGACGATCCGTAGACCAAGGCGACGGCAGCGAAGAGTTTTGAGGGCGAAGCGTTTGAAGAAATAATCAACGCGCTCGTCCTCGAGTATATATACCCTTCGGCTGTCGGTGGGACCGAGTTTGCAAACTCGGTGGGACCGAGATTGTTAAACTGCGTGCAGTTACACACATCGGTCACGCCGAAAATTGAAACTCGGTTTCACCGAGGTGAAAACCTAGATCAATCAAGTGATCTCGGTCATCCGATTTGATATATCAGTTTGACCGAAAGTACTTAGAAGGTTTTGGAAGTTAGGCTTTTGACGGATCGGTGGCTCGAGTGCTCCTCACTCGGTCTGTCCAAAAAGTCTTGTTCAAAGTTTGTGATATAAGCATGAATAGAGTTTGAGACAAGAAAGCATAGATAGCTAGGGGAAAAACTTAGGCATTCTTGTCCATCCATTTGGTCAAAAAGAAAGAAAATCATAAAGACCAAAGCAACAAATGGATGTCCTTGAATGGATAAAATCATGCATCCAACATGCTCACACAATAAGATAGCAAATGAAATATGTGTCAAACATGCACAAACAAAACTCTAACAGCTAGCACACAATTTGGCGATGACTAGGTCATCTATATATGAGTATATTGACTTAGGAGTCAAATGAGAACATTTGATCATAGGTCATACTCATCGTTTAAGCACAAGTGGGGTTACCACTTTTCCATAAAGCATTAATGTATTCACATCATTAGAAGACGCTTTAGCTCATTTCTTTAGAGCAAAGCTCCCCCTTGATGTGAGAACCCCTTTTTAAAGGGTCAAACTAACCTTGGGTTGTCGTTGAAGACTTCATGTAGATGTTGAAGATGTAGATGCTCAATGTTGATGAAGTTCATCAAGAGTTGGGAGCAATCCTTTGGATTCGGGCACTTTCAATACCTACATGGGTTAGTCCCACAAGGAACAAACAAGAATATCCATGGACATAGATTGAAGTTCATAATAGATGATGTCCATGAAAGCGATGATTACCTTGTCCCTTGACTTACCAACATGAGGGTTTGTGACTCCATGAACTAGTGCAAGATGTGGAAGTTGATTGCACAAGTCCTTGCCAAAATGAATATGAGTGAAGTATGTTGGCGGAGTCACCCTCAAGAACTCTTTAGTTCTTCTTCTTCGGGATCCACATCATCTTGATGGGAATCCTTGGGGTAGTTGTTGAGCTCGTTGAAGTAGAACTTGAAGTTGCCTTGGGAACCCACTTGACCATGGCCTTGGGTGCTTCAATGAATGCATCAATCTCCTCTTGAAGCTTGTCCTTGCCTTTTAGCTTGTGGTCTTGTGGTGGAAGGTCATCTTGAGCTTGTTCCTCATTGGAAGAAGTAGGATCATACTTCTCCTCTTGAGAGACAAACTTTGGAGTGGGATATTGACCTTCTTCCCATTCAACACCCTCGGCGTTGAACTTTCGCTCAAAACCAATTCCTTGATTCTTCCGGTGTCTTCCTTGTTTGCGAACAATTTCCTCAAAGCTTTTGCTTCCGGCAAGACTTTTGTAGACACCTTTCTCTATAATCCCTTTCAATAGACTATTTTCTTGCTCAAGTGAAACTTGGCTTGAAACATTGTTAGTGGAATCAAGAGAATTACTAGAAGCAACAACATTTGATTTAGCATGATCATTGTTACTACTAGATGAAGAATTTTTCTTATGCTTGTCATGCTTAGTTTTGATAGGTGGCAAGAAATTAGACAAGAGAAGTCGTTTGGCAAGATATGAAGAACTCTTCTTTCGAAGATCGTCATTGATAGCTTTTAGAAACTCATGCTCTTGCTCTAGATTGAGCTTCTCGAAGCGTAGCTTCTCATGAGATCTTAGGAGCTCTCTATGATCTTCTTGAGTTGTTTCATGAGCTAACTTAAGAGTGTTTAGTTCTTTAGTTAGACGCTCAATCTCCTTCATAGCATTGTCATTCGACTCATCTCGACTATAAAGACTACTAGCATGTTCATCATTACTAAGCTCACTAGATTTATCATGTAAAAGCTCATCTTCACCAAGCAAGTCATCCTCATCACTATCAAAGTCAATAAATTCAGGATGTGATACCTTGGGGCCTTTTGCCATGAAGCATCTTCCAATTCCCTCATTTGGTGAATCAAATATGTCATAGGAGTTGGAGTTGGAGGATACGAGAGCAAGACCGCAACACCTTCATCTTGATCTGTATTCGGAGTTGGAGTGATAGCTTCTTTCGAATGATTGTCGAGTCGGAGCCGAAACCCATTCACCAACATGAGCTTGATGTTTTCTTCTTGTGTAGCTCTTTGATGACTTGTCTTTCCTTTCCGAATCCTTGCTTCTCCGAGAGGATCTTCGTTCATAACGATCATCTTTACTCCTTCTCTCTTTTCGAGGCGACTCTTCTCTTGAGCTTCTTCTTCTTGTTGGAGATTCTTCTCTTCTCTTGTGGGGAGTCGAACACTCATTTGAGTAGTGTCCGGGTCTTCCACAATTGTAGCAGTTTCGATCACGACTAGAAGATCTCCTTTCATCATATGATCTAGACTTTGAGCTTCTTTCCTTGCTTCTACTCTTGTAGAATTTGTTGAAGTTCTTCACCATTAGGCTTATCTCTTCATTGGA
The DNA here is from genome assembly GCA_021437245.1 of Aegilops speltoides. Classification (NCBI taxonomy): domain Eukaryota; kingdom Viridiplantae; phylum Streptophyta; class Magnoliopsida; order Poales; family Poaceae; genus Aegilops; species Aegilops speltoides. The sequence goes on along the minus strand of CM038147.1, from coordinate 558,333,921 downwards.
AACTAGCTTGTCACTTGAGGATGTGGGAGCTTCAACTGCAGCTTTGTAAGCACCACTTGACTTGTTGTGAAGCTCTTCCTTATCTTTAAGTGTCATCTCATGAGCAACAATCCTTCCAATGACTTCGGTAGGCTTGAGATCTTTGTAATTTGGCATCATTTGGATCAAAGTGCACACGGTGTCATACTTTCCATCCAAAGCTCTGAGAATCTTCTTGATGATGAATCGGTCGGTCATTTCCTCGCTTCCTAAGCCTGCCATCTCATTGGTGATGAGAGCAAGCCTAGAGTACATTTCAGCGACTCCTTCACCTTCCTTCATCTTGAACTTGTCAAGTGACCTTGAAGAACATCTAGCTTTGATTCCTTCACGGACTCGGTACCTTCGTGCATTTCGACCAAAGTATCCCAAATCTCTTTTGCATTCTCAAGACGGCTGATCTTGTTGAACTCCTCGGGACACAAAGCATTGAAGATAATGTCACAAGCTTGAGCATTGTTCACGTAACATCCGCAACTCATCCGCAGAGCTTCGCGATCCGGAACTTTTCCTTCTTCGAAGAACTCACCTTGCAAGCCAACACAAATAATGCCCCATGCGGCAGGGTTATGTCCAAGAATATGCATTTTCATTTTATGCTTCCAACTAGCAAAGTTTGAACCATCAAAGTAAGGACCTCTACGAAAATTACCCTCACTAGACGCCATACTCTCCTAGGTTGTGAAACCAAGCTTATGGAGTCCAATGCAATGGAAACCAATCCAATGGAGACCAACGCTCTGATACCACTTGTAGGATCGGAAGTATGTCTAGAGGGGGGTGATTAGACTACTTGACAACTTAAAAGTTTAGCCTTTTGATTGGAGTATTTTCTTAGCAAGTTCACAATGATAACCAAGTCAAGTATCACCCTACACATGCAATTCTAGAGTTGTGGCAGCGGAAAGTAAATTGCATGTATAGTAAATGAGAGGGGGAGAAGAGCAAACGCAATGGAGACACGGAGATTTTTTCTCGTGGTTCCGATAGGTGGTGCTATCGTCAGTCCACGTTGATGGAGACTTCAACCCACGGAGGGTAACGGCTGCGCGAGTCCACGGAGGGCTCCACCCACGAAGGGTCCACGAAGAAGCAACCTTGTCTATGCCATCATGGCTTACGCCCACGGAGGACTAGCCTTACTGGGGTAGATCTTCACAAGTAGGCGATCTCCTTGCCCTTACAAACTCCTTGGTTCAACTCCACATCATGTCGGAGGCTCCCAAGCGACACCTAACCAATCTAGGAGGCACCACCCTCCAAAAGGTAATAGATGGGGTTGGTGATGATGAACTCCTTGCTCTTGTGCTTCAAATGATAATCTCCCCAACACTCAACTCTCCTCACTGATTTGGCTGTGGTGGAGGAAGGGATTGAGTGGAAAGCAACTTGGAAAGACTAGAGATCAAGTTTCATATGGTGGGAGTGGAGCAACTTGATCTCAACACAAGGGTAGGTAGTTTTCTTCTCGAAAATGTAAGGTGGGAGTGGTAGTTCTTTCGATGGCTCTCTCCACGAATGAAGAGGAGGTGGAGGGTATTTATAGCCTCCACACAAAATCCAACCGTTACACACATTTGAGCAATCTCGGTCGGACCGAAGTTGACAACTCGGTCAGCCGAAAGTTCAAATTTTAGAACGTTGGGATTTTCAGTGGGACCGAAAATACAATCTCGGTTAGACCGATTCTTCCAAAGTCTAGGGTTTGCCAATCTCGGTGGGACCGACTTTCTCATCTCGGTGACACCGATTTGAGTACGTATGTTCTGAAGCTTGGCAACACCAATTTCGAATGACCGAGTTAAAATCCGAGATTCTAGGGTTTTGGCTATATGGTGAGGTGGTTCATCTCGGTGTGATGAGTTTGGAATCGGTGGGACCGAGATTACTTATGAGTTTATGTTGGAATGAAAGATTGCTGATTGTTTGAGAGATAAATCACTAAGCACTTTAGAGCAACCAGATCATCATCATAACCTCATCCCCTTTTAATAGTATTGGCTTTCCTATGGACTCAATGTGATCTTGGATCACTAAACCAAAAATGGAGTCTTGAGCTTTTGCCAATGTTTTCCTTAGCATTTTGAGGGGTCCACATCATCAGTCATTGCCATACCCATATCACTGAACTTTCTGAAATATTCTCAAGAAATGATTAGTTCAATGATGTATATGTTGTTATTAATTACCAAAACCACCTGGGGATTAGTTGCACTTTCAGACGCAACACCCATGCCCCGCATCTGGTGTTGCTAACCCTGCAAATGTTTTGCTTAATGAGGGGTGCAAGAATGTTGTACATACGAGCGGCCTTACCTTCACTCAGATGCTTTCCTCAGAAAGGTTTCCAAAATCTCAACAAGGTAGCACGATTCGGGTCTTTTCACCATTGTCTATGTCTTTATCTTTCAATATGTTTTTAATGGGTGGACTTATCATGCAGATGCATTTTTGGAGGGATTATTTACGGATCCGCAGTGTACCAATCGTTTTCACGATTTTAACAGAAATGGTGTCTGCATAACCTGCTATGGCATTGGTATGTTCTTCTTCATAAGGTCTCCTTTTTTTTGCATCATGCTCTTCTAACCACTTCATCTCCCTTATAGATGAAGATACTTACTTAGATGAGGAAGGGCATGCTGATGTAGACCCCACAGATCGTTCCGCTAGTGCTGACGAAGGTCATCTTGTGCATCTTCCATCAAGTACAAGCATTTTTTACATTGCCTCACTCTCTTTATTCATCACTAATGGACTCAACACATTGGTATCTCAAACTCCATGGACAGTTACCGTCGAGGGGGAAACTGTGCCCGCTAACGAAATCATTTCAACCAAACTTCATGATACAAATCTTCGTAAGGATCATGTACAAGATCAGCATCAAAACGTTGATGCAGCAATGCAGGCTGGGCTGTTTGCAAGCTATCAGACTTATGATTTCAGTCCGTTCAGGAATATGGTCAGCTTCTACATTTGTGTCACCATGAATTTGTTACATGATTCTGCTACATGTTCATTTGTTCTGCTTGTGTTGCTTTCACTTCCATATTTCAGTCTAGTGGGATCCGAGGTCCTGTTTATGACGAGACACCAAAAAAACAACCTCATCCATTCACCACATCTGCTCGTGGCACTGCAAACTTTACACAATCGTGTGAGGCGTCTCAAAAACTTCCAAATGTTGAGGTACATTGCTTTTAGGCATTCCATTCGACTAAAATTCCTGCAATTATGCATCTTTTGCTTCCTCTGTTATCTGCTTTGCCTATTTGCCCTTTCAGCAAGTACCTCCTATTGTCTTCGACAAGACACCAAATCACGCAATTGACTCACCGCCCCGACATGTTAATGTCAATGAAAATGTAAGGCAACCCCACGAAGTGTCTCGTCATCCAGATGTTATCTATGGAACACAGCCACCGATAACCAAGAGGAGAACCAATCAATTGAGAAGGAAAGCACTTCCGTTTTTCATGTTCCCACTAAACTTAATTGATTGTTCTATTAATCCTGTCGACGCAAAAACGGTTCGTAAGATTATCATATCTGACGCAAGTTTGAAGAAGTAAGTAATTTCATTTTCCATTTGCTACATTTAATTTTACAGATTGGTTCTTATTCCACATTAATTTCATGCATTGGCAGAGTACATCTTATTTCCAATGCCTCTCTTGGCGTGTCCACACTAGGCGAGGATTTGGCTGATTGTTTTAGGGACAATGAAATGGCCTTGATAGAGATCATGAATTTTTACACCGAATGCCTTCGACATGATGAGAAGCTACACCCAAAACAGTGGAGAGGCCATACGCTTTTCTTAAGTTGGACTCTTGGGGTATGTTAACTAGCCCCACCCCGTACTGAGACCGCACACTTTTTGTTTTCACCTTCATATATGATTAATGGCTGCTTCCTGTATTTTTGCTTTTTATCAGTCCTCGCTCAACTGTGAAGAGCTCCACAACGGTCAGATGTATAATAGTCACGCAACCGCTAGATTATTGGCCGAGCATCTCCATGGCATTGATACTAAAGAAATTAATCAGGTCACTACAAGTAATGTCATCCAATAAGTTTTTGAATATGCTAGATTTAGCTTCTTACTCATATTTTCTCTGTACAGATCCTTTGGACATATCACCATTATAACCACTTCTCAGTGTTCTGCGTCAACTTAGAACACAGCCGTATTGATGTTCTGGACTCGATTGACTGGTCTAAGAGATTAAGCTCATTTGAAGAACGACATTTTCCCTGCGGTCATACATCGATTCGACGCCTGAGCGATGCTTTCAACACAGTTACCCATGGAGAGTTTTATGATTTTTCTGAATGGCCAATCTGGAGCAAGGATGTTCCTCGACAACAAGGCAATGATTGTGCAATTTTCACTACAAAGTTCTTGCGCCACTATGACGGTGAAGTTGGTCAGCTCCGTTGTAACATTAAGATGGTATCTTTCTTCTTTTCCCTTTCTCTAAGATGATGTTCTTCTGTTACTTTTTTTAGAGCTAATACATAATTTATCTATTGCAGGAAAAGGTTAGTCAGTACAGGGATGAATTTCTCTCCTATATCTTGTTCCATGAGTTGAATGAAACAAATCCCTTACCCACCTCGTTGGAGGTTTTCAGGCACAAAAAAGATGATTTAAATTAGATAGCTCCTCGGTTGTTTATAACCGAAAATGATCTTTCCTTGTGTTTCTTCTTTGTAATGTACTGGTTCCTGACTGGATGGAGGCTTGTTTATACAATCTAATGAATGTATATATGTTACCAATGAGAACATATTCACTTTTTGTGTGTTCCTCTACTCCAGCCGCACTTCATGCATTCCACCATTTTTGTCATATGAAGTTCAGACCACAAACTTGTCAGGATTGTCCGTGATTTTCTCCCAATTCAGTACCCCCTCCGATCAAAAATATATGTCATTGGCTATAATCTAAAAATTTGTTCACATAACCGTTAATTACGAAATGTTCCCATTTTTTTATGAATGAAAAATAGAGATTATTCTGACATATGAGTTTACATATAATAGAATTTTCCACTTTGATGTTCATGTTTGAGTTTATGATTTGTACTAAACAGAATACTGTCAAAAATTATATTAATGCATAAATGTTCCTAGCAGTTATCAGGGATATTTTTCAGATAAGGTTTGATTTCAGCTCGGTATGTTACAACAGATAGTTCAATATTGAAAATGGACTTGACAAATAGAAAACATAACATCAATTCTAAAATGTTCCCCACCAGCAACCACGTCAAATATGAAATAATTTCTGAACACTGATTCTACACATAATGCTTTCAATTATCTCTCAGAGTACTAGAAATAAACTAGTTGTAATGACTGACACAACATAGTTTCACAATCGAGTTATTTACAAGTCACTAACCTGGAATAATTGCTACCATCTTTTCCGCAAGATTATTCATCACCTAGCAGATCATCTTCTTCCTGATAATCTAAGTCTTCATCTTCGTCCACCTCATCATGTATCAAACGGCGACGAGTTGCCGTTCCCCTTCCCCTACCCCTACCCCTGCCCCTGCCCCTACCCCTGCCCCTTCCCCTGCCCCTCCCCTGGGCTGCTCTGTTGCCACCAACTGCGAAGCTTTCTGTTCGTTCTTCGCATGACGCCCTATTGTGACCTGCCATAAGGCCGCAATTGCTGCATCTTCTTGTGCACTTCTTTGGCCCGGGTGCGCCGATCCTAGGCCCTTCTTCTGATCTACAACCCTTCGTTTTTTCAATTGGCGGGGCTTTAAAATTATCTAGCTCACGGTCAGCTGGATCACTGCAACCTCCATAATCGAACACAGGCATGACATCAGGAGGAAGTGCCTCAACCTGATCCCTAAGTTCTGTCATCACATGAATGACTCTTTCATATCCAACTGTTGATCTGTCCCCCGCTCTAACACAGGCATAAGCCAGTCTGAGCATATTTAAGTGCTTTCCACTATTTGATGTCCCATCGGCTCCAACCTGGGGAGTGTCATTCCTGTCATATGGTGGGTCAATCCGTGCATTCCTTGTGTACCTTCTATACACATATTTGCTTGGAAGTTTCTGAATCTGCTCATTTGTCATCACTATAATAAGGTGTGGGCATAGAAGTCCTGTGCAATGTCACACATACAAAAATTAATGTTCATTCTCATCATAATCTTTGCCGCTGAAAAAATCGACAAACCAAACTCTACTAACCTGTGTGCTCCCACTGCTTGCACTCACACTTGTATTCTTCTTTCTCTTCATCACAAACCACTTTGAACTCATGTTGGGACCATGAAAAAGTCGGCCCGTCTCTACCGTACACCACAAGGAAACGACCAGCGCCAACTTTCTTTGTCAGAAAAGAGGTTCCATAAACATATGCTTCTTTGTATTTCCTGAATACTGCACGGGTATAGATTCTGCTCAACTGATGTTCCAGAGGGTAATTTGTTACTGTTTTTGGCCGGGCCTGCATGAGCAAAGATGTGTCAAAGATTTCCTTTTTTATTAATGCATGAGTCGTACTATAAGATGCTCCCATATGAGACGTCATACCTGAGATTCCATGGTCTCTCGGGCTTCTGTTTCTTTTCTCCTTTGCAAAACCTGAAACATTTTTCTTGCAAACACGTGCAGAGGTGTCGTAGGGTCAATGTGGTTTCTTTTTGCAATTCTGTTTATGCTCTCACTGCGTTGCGTAGATGTCATTTTCCCACAATAAACATCCTTAAAGTATGCGGCGATCCATCTTGTACGCAGATCATACAAACTGCCAATTGTAGGATCTGACTCGAGTCCATATTCATTCACCATCTCCATCCATGCCTTCTCAAACTCCATGGGGGTGAGGGGATGATTTATTATTGACAACAACTTCTCTTTCAAACCATCATACAAGTTATACAACACCTTCAAGCCGTCTTTGTGACCATGCAAAACATGCCATCTGCATAGCCTATGAATAGTGTTTGGAAACACTCCCGGAAGAGCATTTGCCATTGCTTGGTCTTGATCTACAAGAGATGATGTTAGTAATTTAACAAGTTCTGCCGACTTGTTCCAGTTGGCACGTACATAACAACTAAAAGGCCAAGTATACCTGTAAGTATGCAATGAGGTTCTTTGTTTTCCATGCACATTTTGAAAGTGCGAAAAACCCAATCAAATGTTTCCTCCTTCTCATCACCGAGGAGTGCAAAACCAAAAATGACATTCTGCAAATGGTGGTTGCTCCCAACAAACATTGCTAATGGCTTATTGTAAAAATTGCACTTATATGTTGTATCAAAAGTAACCACATCACCAAACTCAGCATAGTTAGCCTGGCAGCTAGCATGACTCCAAAATATATTCTTTGGAGCACCCTCGGAGTCATGTTCTATGTCATAATAAAACTTACTATTATGTGCTCTGCACTCGTTGAAGAAAGCCTTTAGTTTTTTAACATCATCCGCTCGCTCCTTACGCACATTTTCAGCTTTTCTGAAATTCATATTCACACATGGAAGCAGCAGCAAATATGTTACAATCAAACGGACTTTACTCTAAGGACAGCTGCATCGTACAGTGAAAAGTGATACAATTACCTATTTTGCAAGTCACCACTAGTAGAAAAAGGGGCTATCGTCCACCCCGGTTTAGCCCATTAGTCCCGGTTCAATCCAGAACCGGGACTAATGTGAGCATTTATCCCGGTTCGTGCGGCTAAGGCATTAGTCCCGGTTCACCTGTGCCCTTTAGTCCCGGTTTGTGCCTCAAACCGGGACTAAAGGGTGCCATGCCCATTAGTCCCGGTTCATGCGTCAAACTGGGACTAAAGAGTAGACCTTTAGTCCCGGTTTGAGTTACGAACCGACTAATGGGGTTGAAACCTTTAGTCCCGGTTAGTGCCACGAACCGGACTAAAGGTCCCATTTTCAAACTCTCCACCCCGTGGATCGCCTTTTCAATTTTAAAAAATATAAAAGAAAATGATGGAAATGTCAAAAAAATAAAAGAAAATAAGTTTCCCATGTGATATGTGGTCTAGTTGTTGGGAAAATTTGCAAATGTGAATTTTGACTTTATTTGCAAAATCTCTCTGAAAGTTGTAAATATGGGCATAACTTTTGCATACTAACTCGGATGAAAAAGTTTTTTATATGAAAAATCATCTACTCGAAAAGTTACATCCAAATTTATCCGGGGGAAACCCGTTAAACATTTTCAAAATCCTCAAAACCTAACAGAAAAAAAAGTTACGGGCTTTTAATATCTAGAGAGGAAAAATCGAAAAAATTTCAAACTGTGGTCAAACAATGGTCAAACCATGGTCAAACTGATTATTCTAGAATATTAGTGTTACTAAATAATTTATTCAGTTATTTTGAATTTTGGTCAAATCTGGTCAACCTGTGGTCAAACTATGGTCAAACTATGGTCAAAACATGGTCAAAACATGGTCAAACTAATTATTCTAGAATATTAGTGTTACTAAATAATTTGTTCAGTTATTTTGAATTTTGGTCAAATCTGGTCAAACTGTGGTCAAACTGTGGTTAAACTGTGGTCAAACTGTGGTCAAACCATGGTCAAACTAATTATTTAAAATAACTATTGTTTTCTAAATAATTATTGTTTTTGAAAACAATAGTTTGAAACTCAAACAGTGAAATGTGTCAATTCATGCTCAAGCAAAATTCCTGAGGGTTAATAGGATTGACATCTTACTATTGTCAGGAAAACAACAAGTGCAGACTTGGAAACGAGGGAGAATAGAACCCGGAAGTTAAGCGTGCTCAGGCTGGGGGAGTGGGAGGATGGGTGACCGTTCGGGAAGTTAGGTGATTTGGAATGATGAGGGTGATTAGAGAAGAGAATAAATTGAGCAGTGATGAGGGGTGCTGATTAGAGATTAGGAATTAAAATAATTCAGAAATTTGAAAATAAAAAATTATTCAAAAAAATTTTCAAAAAAAATTTTCAAAAAAAAAATCATAAAATTTCCATTAGTCCCGGTTGGTAACACCAACCGGGACTAAAGGTGGAGCCCCACGTGGCCGCGGCCTTTAGTCCCGGTTCTAGTTGAACCGGGACTAAAGGGGGGAGGTATTAGTACCGACCCTTTAGTCCCGGTTCACCAACCGGGACTAAAGGCCCTTACCAACCGGGACAACAGGCCCTTTCTCTACTAGTGCACGTTCAGTCCACGGCATGTTCTCACGGTTGCCATGCATCTTGGTCAACACATTCATGGTGGCATTAGGAGAGACGTCGCACATCTGCAGATCATCAAGGAATTCCATGATAGCAGGGTCTTTGTTCTTGTGTGAATGCATGTGCTTCAACTCCCATGGCTCAGGATTTAGGGTATGATTGTGCTCCAATAGTACTTTCTCATATATCCATTCTTTCCCTTTTTTCTTCATCTTAACCGCTGCCTTACAGTTAACTCTCTTTGACATCTTTGCACGTTTCCGTTCCTCCCCGGGCTTGTAAAATGTCGAAGTACCTTGTCGGGAGCATGCATATAGACGCGACATCGGCTTCCTCTTGAGCTTCGTGATACCAAAACCAGCTTCTCTTGCATATTGTAGATAAAAGTCATACCCTTCCTCCTCGGTGACGAAACCCATATTACTCTTTGGCACAAAATCTTCACGGACTTGCTCACCCTGCCATCATGATCGTTTCACAAATACATTAGATACTTTTTGTTGTTCATCTGAATGACCATTCATAGATCTATATTTGTAATGAAGAAGCATAACAAATGGCATTTCTCGCATCTACTGATTTGGACAAGCCTTGGTTGTTCGTATTATTCAGTCCCAACAGTTCCAGAAAGCAAATCAGATTACTGTGCTACCAAACATTACAGTGGACCACATCCTTCTAATGTATAAAACTGAATCATATGACTGCAAAACGCTTTGGTCAAAACTGAATCATGATATGCTTTCTAGTTCTTTCATATACAGAAGTTAAAGATAATACTGGGCATATTCCACTGTTCACGTGCGTTCATCAAATAACTGATCATTGCAGACAATTTCATACATACGCATCTTCAACTCTACCTTTCCATCTACGGTCAATGTTACGGCAACGTGGGATGGTACAGAAGAATACATAATCACTTGTTTGAGAGAGAACTTACGTGTATGTATCTTGCGCTGGCATCCGGTGTCATCATCTCCCTTGGTTCAACAGTACACGGCGGCATCAATATGGATGAGTGCATCGCCGGATGACACACCAATGAGTTATCATCGGCTATGGGAAATTCTGAACCACTGCCGGCCGAAGTTCCAACGCCATGTTCTGGCGTCGAGAAAATTGCTGGAGGAGGCGCACCATCAGCAGCAGCAAACCTTCTCGGACAAGTATCATTGTCTTCGGATTCTCGCCGGCGGAATTCCGGCGAGTCGGAAACCGCCGGGTGCGTCTCTCCTCTCGCGTCCCTGAGAAAAGAAACAATGCCAGTCCCACGTCTTGGGGCCCGAAGTTTGAAACCGCAATATGGAATCTGGCAGGATGGTAAGTTTATGGGACGGTCTTACGAATGGGGATAAAATCAGTCAACACTCGATGGGGATGCAATTACAGAGAAAAATTACTTCAAAATTAAAATGATCCCCAACGAAATTCCCAACCCCACAATCTTCTTGCCGTTACGAACAGGGGATATGCCAGAGTGGGCACCCATACCTCGGCCATGACGGGTGGACACTGTGCTCCCGTCGACGCGCCTCCCTGCCGGGATGGTGGCTCCATCTCGCCCGGATGAGCTCTCCCGCCGCCCGCCCGGCGACTCCTCGGCCCGCCGATCTGAATCCTCGCCGGGGCCGGCTCTTCCATGGCAGCGCTCCCTCGCATCGGACAGGCTAGCGGCGACGGGGTCAGGGAGACAGAGGATGGACAGATCTCAGCTGGGAGAGTCGACGGGAAGATTTTTTTTCATATATACTGACCCGCGATATGTGGCACAGTAATGACACCTCGTACATCAAAATATAATTTGGAACATATATTTTACCTTTAAATAATGGACCAGCTTTCAATCAGACCACCCCTCAAAAAAAAAAAAAATTCAATCAGACCGATATTTTTTTTCCTTCGTGCCTACATAAATGGAGAACTGAAATCCATAGTTCCCTCAAAAAAAAAAAGATCGATTCTTTTTTATCACATATAGCTTTCGAGGGGTATTTAATTTCTGTTGTACATTTCAACCACATATCCAGTACCTTCATTTTATTTCCGCGAGATTTGGATCAACAATGAAACAGCACCACATTTTCGCAAAAAGAAACCATAAACCACTAGTAACTAGTTAAATATACCGAATGTAAGTACCAACTCTTTTATTGAACCCTACGCCCATGGTGGTGTAAAACAATAAAAATGATAGTACTAATTATCTAGATTGCCCATCATATGCGGAGGGAGCAACATCATGGTGTGTAAATCACTCCATCCCTTGAAATCATTGTTCAGCCTCGTATTCCGCTGCATCCAAATACAATTTTTATGTGAGATTTCCTCAAATTATATGTTATTTTGTCTACTACTTTTCATAGAAATTTGCACCAACCTATTGTGCATCTAGGCATCGCAACATCGCCTGACAGTCGGCGTACATGGCCAACAACCAGGTGTTCATGCACAAGTGAACCAACACTAAAATGAAGCTTGTCGCCGTGATTGATTCTGTATATACTTGCAAACATCTCCCATTCTCCAGTCAGGTAGTATTTTCGTCCACGCTTTCCTACTTCAAACTCGTACCATTCACCCGTTGGTGTCATCTGCAATTTCATCTCACTTCTCCAGAAACGAGTCAAGTTCTCTCCTAGTTTGCATGGAATCACCTATCCATTGACCAAAATGGTATGAACAATGGATGTATGACTAATACTAAAACACTAAAGAGTAATCTTGATGGCTTACCATTGTACACTTGAATCGTCTTGATATTGTGAGCGAAAGTTGGGAGAAACCAAGGCCACGAGCACATATTTCTGTAGAGTACTTACATATTTGGCACACTCTCTCCTGCTCAAGGTCAGCCATTGTGAATGATTCAGATATGCTACCATTGAACTATTACATATAGACAAAACCATCAGATAAAAGTCAACGTGAGCTTGGGTACATGCAAAACCACCCAAACGTCGATGGCCTTTCATTTTTGCTACAAGATCGCTAGACTGAGTCTATATGAAATATTCATAGATCTTGACGCACAGAATAAGAATCTAGCACCAAACTAGTCAGCTGGGCGTCCGACCTGGTCAACCGCTCTAACACAGGCATAAGCCAGTCTGAGCACCAAACTAGCACCAAACTGGTCGGATTTTCCCCATATGGTACTATATATACTATTTTATTATTTGAAATATGTTCATATACTATATCTAAGATATTTCAAAGCAAGTTACATGAAAAAATTGCATATGAGCCCATGGTTTTTGTTATATTTGTGAAATATGTATATATTTGAACGTAAAAAAGAGCATACTCAAAACATGGTACATACTACCTAAAAATTAGTATATATACTACCTAATCATTATTATATACTACATACTACACGTACATACTCTCGGTTTCGATAGATACTACATACAACATACAAAACGCAAGTGGTGGTAACTACCACTGCTTGTAGGAAACATTTGTCCTATATATATATATATATATATATATATATATATATATATATATATATATATATATATTACCCCATCTCTTTTTTATATATATCAAAGTTATGTAATATAATTACATGATATCGAGCTATAATCGAGCGAGTCAGTGTTGACTCAAGATCATCTCATTTCTCGATCGAGCTACATAAATTGTTCATACTCAGCTCATTTCTTTTTTAGTCGATTTCGAGTCGAGCCAAAATACAAGTCCATCTTCAGCGGCTCATGAGCCTCGAGCTTTTCTTACAGCCCCACATGTAATAGTACATGAAGTGCATGATACCCTAAAAAGAAAACCATGAAATGCATGTTTTGTGCCTTTTTGTCTTCGTTGATGTCCCTCTCATAGTTTCCATATCCGCATCCCAAAGAAATCAAGAAGCAAGGATCTCGCGTGAGATTCTTGAGTACTTCTCCAGTGGTTGGTTAGACTAGCTAGGGGCATACCTTTCCAAATCAGCCATACTAGCAAAGTATGTACTCTCCAGCGGTTCGGTTAGACTAGACGCTTAATGCACTTTTCACGAACGAACGCCATCAATCACGAAAGGAAGGTTGGCTTTGGGAGAAAACGTGGAGCCATGGAGGGAGCTAGTCAAGGTCCGCCACAAAGTCACCACCGGCCACTAGAAAAGTAAAGAGAGCTGGAGCCTACTCCACTGGTCTGCCGGCGATGCATGCATCGACCGACCACAAAGGCGACGGCCAAGTCAAGCTCCCCCACCGCCACCGGGTCCGGTCGGGCTCCGACGCTCCCACCGCGCGAGGGAGCGGGGGCCGGCTACGGATGCTAGATAGGGTCGTCGGCGACGTGACCTGGCTGATCGAGTAGGCGGGTAGGTCTTGCTTTCAGCTAGGCGTCTGACATTGTCTCAGCTCTTTACGCTCAGCATGTTCTCTGTTTACATGTTGAGGGCTCTGCTTCGCCGTTGGAGCGGCGCGGCGAGCCGTGCATGTTCCACGTGCCAGCAAACGCCTCCACCACGCCACTGTAAATTACTCCCTCTATTTCCAAATATATGACATTTTTTCCCACTAGGGAGTGGTAATTATAGTCAGTTTCAGTTTATAATGAACTCTCTACAGCAGCTACTACTGTCAGGTAAAAGAAATATTTATGAGATCAAGTGTAGTTGATCCGGCCACTTGTCAGCCAACTGACGTAACGCCCGCCATAAAATAATTATAATCATTAGAATAAATCATAATTCATTTACCGGCTTCAGGATTCAGTTAACTTACCAACAGAAAATATAATAGTACTCCCTCCGTCCGGAAATATTTGTCACACAAATGCATAAAAATGGATGTATCTAGAACTAAAATATGTCTAGATACATCCATTCCTCCGACAAGTATTTCCGGACGGAGGGAGTACATGGTTATAGTGTGATCCAAATGATTGAGTTTTTGTCTGAGGGTATCCAAATGATTGAGTTTGTGGTAAATTCGCTTCACCGCACAATAGGAAAAGGCTAAGGATTGCTTTTGGTTGACCGGCTCGTGCTGCGTCGGTTGCATGCGCGCCCTTGGATAGCACTTCGATTTGCGTTGGATCCCTTCGCGCGGTGGTGCCACGTAGGCTATTTGGCCCCATGCATCGGTCGCCCGCGCGATCCTATCCTCTCACATGAGCGTGGTTCTCTCCTCGATCCCCTTCCTCTGTCTTTCTTCATTGTCTCTTGCTCCTCTTTTCTCATTTGTGCCATGGGGGACGGGATCACCGAGGGGCAGTCGGGGCATCGACGGCCGGGATACTGCAAGCTTACTCCCTTCTCCCCTCTCCTCATTGCTCATGCATCCATATCAGGGACCGTGCCAAACCAGAGGCGCAATGGGCAGCGGCCCTGGCGAGCACCGCGAGCCGAGATGCTACAACCAGTAGTTTGGAGCTGTTGGGAATGCGCCCGATGATTGCTGCAATCGGCATCGAGGCATGTTGGACTCAGAGTCTCGGCTTCGCCATGACCGACACCGCCACAAGCTGAAACCGCGGCTTGTTTTGCTGCAACCAACACCGTGGGGAGTTGGCACTGGTTGCTCCAGAGCTGCGATGGCGTGTGGCAGTTTGCTGGAACCGGCAATGCGGGGAGCTGCAACCAACAGAACGGATTAGGGAAGGGCAATATTTGTTGGAACTGCGCATCCGTTTTTTGCCGGAACCAGCAACGTGGATAGCTGCGCCCAACAAGTTTCTTGCTGCAACGGCGATGCGACCATGGGGGGGGGGGGTACATCATTGGTTTTGCTGGAACCGGCAATACGGATTGTTGGCCCCGGGAATAGTTCTTGCTTCAACCAGCGGTGCAACTAGCAAGATTGGGAGCTGCATCGGCTTTTTTTTCTGGCGGCAAGCTATGATCGGTGGCAAGGTAGTGAGTTGGGACCGGTGAAAAATGTTATTGTGACCTGCAACGGAGATGCCTCAATGAGCGACATTACGGCAACGACGAAAGCAAGCCGCAGCGAGCGTTGGCAATCTGCGAGCGAGGATGCTGGCCAGGTACGACGGCCGGGGACAACAAAGACGGTGGAGGAAGGAGGCCGTGAGATTTGAAGGACTAAAAATAGATGAAAACATTGCTCGGGAAGAGGCGTGATCCAACAGTGTGGAAGGGTCCCATTCCTATGGCTAATGGCCGTGTTGCAACAGAGCCGAAGTTGGGCCAGTCGACCGGCGCCTAGCGTTTTTTATTGGAAAAACTAATGATTGCAAAGGTCATTACGCGAACCCTTCCTCGGTGCTGGCCATTAGGATGGCTATCGCTTTATTAATTGAGGGACAAATCTGTTCCGCCTAACCGGCCATCTGTTATCTGTGTTGCCAATGCTGATCGAATCTTATCTTCTGACCGGTGAGCTCGACCAGCTGTTGCATTTTTTCCAGGTATGTCGCTCATGCATGCTTTTATGCAGATATGGTACAACACGTGCTAAACGTGTATTCCCTCCGTTCCTAAATATAAGTCTTTATAGAAATTTCACTATAGACCACGTACGAATGTATGTAGATGCATTTTAAGTGTAGATTTACTCATTTTGTTCCGTATGTAGCCCATAGTGAAATCTCTACAAAGACTTATATTTAGGAACGGAGGAAGTAGGATAAACGTGGTTACCTGGAGATTCCATGCACCGATCCATGCACATGCATGCATCACACCAAA
>CM038147.1:557270015-557618168 GCA_021437245.1 Aegilops speltoides | reverse complement strand
GAGAAAATTCTTGAAGCTACTCAAAGGATTGAACAACGCTGCCAGCATTGAACAGTCTCGGAGAGCTTAGAGAGGATTGTTGACGAGAAGATCCACGCTCTGGGCGTGAAGTCGATCAAGTACAAGTGACCGTCAACAAGCTCGAGGCGACATTGAGGAAGCAAAGCAGGACAAAGCGAGCTTATCGTGAGTTGCGGGATGACTTAGTCCAGATTCTCATCGACAGATCTGCTCCGGTTCCCAAAGGATCCCGATCAGCTGCTATTCGATGGATCGACACGGGACTACAGCTTCAGCACCTCCACAGTTCCAGCGATTGCTCCTACTCCAGCTCCAGCTCCAGTGTCCACTCCTCCAAAGACAGACATCGGTTGAAGTCTTCGCCGATCTTTGTCATATCCACTCCGACATCAACCCAGACGGGAGCCGCCAGCAGAGTCCACAGTGACGCTTAGCTCTATGCTTTTTCGAACTTTTTGGTAACTTGTTGCCAAAGGGGGAGAAATTGTATAGATCATAGGGCTTCGAGAGAGAGTGATGTTGTCTTTGCGCTTTTGCTCTTTCGTTCTTTTGCGGTTTCTTTGAGATACTTTTGGTTTTCGAGACATTCAGTGTGTTTGATACTCTGTTTGATTCTACCTTAATGAGTGCTTGGTCGTACTATGCTTTAATGTGTGCTTAATGCTTATCATATGCCATTCCTATCTCGTATGACCATTTACTCATGTCTTGGTGATTGGGTGCATGCTGTTCATTCTTATCATTTTGTGCACTCCACCAAGATGTATGTGACATGGAAGAGTGACCCATGATCCTAATCGATTGTGCATTTGCATTCAAACGCAAATCTTAAATAATGCACAAATTTAGGGGGAGCTCTTACTTATCACATACTTCTCAAAGCGACGATATTATTCATTGATTATATCCTTTGTCGAGCTTTGATCTATATGTTGTCATCAATTACCAAAAGGGGAGATTGAAAGTGCAACTAATCCCGGGTGGTTTTGGTAATTATAACAACATATATATCATTGAACTAATAGTTACTTGAGAATCATTTCGAGAGTTCGATGATATGGGTATGGCAAGGACTGAAGAAGTGGACCCCCAAAATGCTAAGGCAAGCATTGGCAAAAGCTCAAGACTCCATTTTTGGTTTAGTGATCCAAGATCACATTGAGTCCATAGGAAAAGCCAATACTATTAAAGGGGATGAGGTTATGATGATGATCTGGTTGCTCAAGTGCTTAGTGATACATCTCCTAAACTATCGGCAACTTTCACCGCCATAGACACTCATAAGTAGTCTCGGTCCCACCGATATTCCAAACTCAGTCACACCGAGATGAACCACCTCAGCCATAAGCCAAACCCTAGTAAACTCGGATTTTCCGATTACGAACTCGGTCTCACGAAACATGAGTTGCCAAGTTTACAGAACCTTCATCATCAAATCGGTGTCACCGAGATGATGAAGTCGGTCCCACCGAAACTGGCATGCTCTTGTCATTGCACGAATCGGACTAACCGAGATTGTATATTCGGTCCCACCGAAAATCCCAACGTTCACATTATTTGAACTATCGGTCTCACCGAGTTGTCCACTTCGGTCCCACCGAGATTGCTCAAATGTGTGTAACGGTTGGATTTTGTGTGGAGGCTATTTATACCCCTCCACCCCCTCTTCATTCATGGAGAGAGCCATCAGAAAGAACTACCACTCCTACCTTACATTTCTGAGAAGAGAACAACCTACCCTTGTGTTGAGATCAAGTTGCTCCACTCCCACCATATGAAGCTTGATCTCTAGCCTTCCCAAGTTGCTTTCCACTCAATCCTTTCTTCCACCACAGCCAAATCAGTGAGGAGAGTTGAGTGTTGGGGAGATTATCATTTGAAGCACAAGAGCAAGGAGTTCATCATCATCTACAACATCTATTACCTTTTGGAGGGTGGTGCCTCCTAGATTGGTTAGGTGTCGCTTGGGAGCCTCCGTCGTCGAGATGTGGAGTTGAACCAAGAAGTTTGTAAGGGCAAGGAGATCGCCTACTTCGTGAAGATCTACCCCGAGTAAGGCTAGCCCTCCGTGGGCGTAGGCCATGATGGAATAGACAAGGTTGCTTCTTCGTGGACACTTCGTGGGTGAGCCCTCCGTGGACTCGCGCAGCCGTTACCCTCCGTGGGTTGAAGTCTCCATCAACGTGGATGTACGATAGCGCCACCTATCGGAACCACGGGAAAAATCACCGCGTCTCCAAAATTGCGTTTGCTCTTCTCCACCTCTCTTTACTACATGTGCAATTTACTTTCCGCTGCCTATACTCTAGAATTGCATGTGTAGGGTGATGCTTGACTTGATCATAATTGTGAATCTGCCAAAAACTGTTCTTTGTCAAAAGGCAGAATTTTTATATTGACAAGTAGTCTAATCACCCCCCCTCTAGACATACTTTCGATCCTACACCTTGCTGCCTAAGCGTCGGCTAAGCGTCAAAGGTGGGACGCCGTATAAACAATGCAATTTAGACCTACTTGACATGACGTCAAAGGTGGGACTCCCTTGTTTCAAAATCAGTTATATCGATCCGTATGTTCTTTGTGTATTGCTTGCCTGAAAAAGAATTGACACGTTGCACAAATAATTAACTGGTAAGTAGATTACACTAGTAGAAAAAGGACGTAATGTGAGACACATTAGTCCCGGTTCGACTTTGGCCCGGTATTAATGGTACCATTAGCACCGGTTCGAACGGCAATACATTAATGCCGGTTCGTTATGAACCTTTAGTACCGGCTCGTGCCACGAACCGGTACTAAAGGGTGGTGGCAGGTTGGTGGCAGGCCGGGGCCCCACGATCACCTTTAGTACCGGTTCGTGCCACGAACAGGGACTAAAGGGGTTTGACCTATGGTCCCGGTTGGAGACACAAACCGGGACTATAGGGATATTTTCAAACTCTACCCCCCTTGTGTATCGCCATTTCAGTTTTAAAGTTTGTACTGAATCAGTGGCCAATAGATATTTGTTTCCACTAGTAATGAACTATTTGTGTGTGTCCCAGCGGTAGAGCGAGTAAGCATTCACGTTGGTGGTCGCAGTTCGAATCCCGCTTCTCCCGCTTTTTCCTTTTCCTCCATGATTTGCTTTTTCTGCAGCTTGCTAGGCCGGCCCATGAGGTGGGGAGCGCGGGCACCAGCTACCTGTTCGGGCGCTTAAGGTGCTGAACAGGAGCTCACGTCTTCCAGTCTGAATGGTCGGAAGTTATCGGCGTCCAATAGGAAACCAATTTGTTGATTTGTTTGGACGGTTTCCCAGAATAAGTCTGATTTCTCTTCTAACTGCTGCCAGGTAAGAGGAAGGATCTGTACTTTGAACCACTAATGAAGCTACGTGATTTGCTCGGCTTGTGTGATCTGGGATGGGTCCACCGGTAGAACAGCTAAAAGTACATGCAAGTCATAGTTAATATTTTGTACATATTATATTGCTAGACTATAAAGCATATAATCTAATATTTAAATATAGTGTCTAGATATCTTTTCTTATGATTATACGCGAGTTTTGGTTAGGGTAGGCTTGCTTTTCAAGTAACACTAGATGGCTCGGCTGCTATATAAAGCCACAGTGTGTTGCTATAAAATGAGGTTATTTTCCTACGGTTTAGACAACATGTGTATCGACTATTAAGCGACCCTCTTTGAGTGTCCCTCGTTATTTTGTGTGTGTGAATTTTCTATGTGAAAGTTGTATTTGGCTCCAGGTTTGTCATCACCGACGGATTGCGTGTTGGTTACGCCTAGTACGGCGGGAGGTTCCTCGTGTGTCGAGGGAATGTCCGTTGGTCATCGTCACCCCTGCTTCAGGTTACGCGTACTGCTCGTGTAATTGAAAGTATTTTTATCGGTGGATATTGAAGTTTATTGCATTATAAAAGATTGGGCCAAATCAGTGGCGCGTGTGAGGCCGTGCCTCCATCACGGACCGGTGGGTGGTTGGGCTTTACTATGCTGCTGAGGTGTGGGTCGAAGCTGTGCACGTTGGGGAAAGCGCTAGCCCCAGTTCCTTAGTATAAGAGACGAGTTGTCCTCCACAGGCAAAAATCCAAACCAAGAACTGGCTCCCTGTTCTTCCGTCCGCACACCTCAAACAAGCGGCTAATAAAAAGCAAACCAATGAAACTACATGTGTTAACGGACTAGCTCCGCTATCTTCATAAGTCTGCAATACTAAATTCTCAACATACAATATCCAATTGATGCAATTTAGCATTGTTTATAAGGCGACCTAAGGCGAGCACCATCCACCCTGATGCCTAAGCGCCTAAGGTGGACGCCTAAACGCCTAAAGCGGGCACACTTGCAAGGCACTAGGCGCCTTGCTGCCTAAGCGTCGGCTAAGCGTCAAAGGTGGGACGCCTTATAAACAATGCAATTTAGACCTACTTGACAGGACGTCAAAGGTGGGACTCCCTTGTTTGAAAATCAGTTATATCGATCCTTATGTTCTTTGTGCATTGCTTGCCTGAAAAAGAATTGACACGTTGCACAAATAATTAACTGGAAGTAGATTACACTAGTAGAAAAACGACCTAATGTGAGACACACTAGTCCCGGTTCGATTTTGTTCCGGTACTAATGGTACCATTAGTACCGGTTCGAACGGCTATGCATTAATGCCGGTTCGTTATGAACCTTTAGTACCAGTTCGTGCCACGAACCGGTACTAAAGGGGTGGTGGCAGGCTTGCGTCAGGCCGGGGCCCCACGATCACCTTTAGTACCGGTTCGTGCCACGAACCGGGACTAAAGTGGTTTGACCTATGGTCCCGGTTGGAGAAACAAACCGGGACTATAGGGATATTTTCAAACTCTACCCCCCCCCCCACGTGTATCGCCATTTCCGTTTTGAAAAATACAAAAGAAAATGATAAAAAATTCAAAAAATAAGATTCTTCGAGAAGTAGTTATAATACTACGTCTACTAGTTAGGAAAATTTAAAAACTTAAATTTGGACATGTTTTGCAAAAAGTGTAGGAAAAATGTAAAACGGCTATAACTTTTGCATACGATGTCGGAAAAAACGTATAATATATCAAAAAATTCAGGACGAAAATCCGCATCCGATTTTGACAGCCTATGGCCTGTTTGCAATTTTGAGGAACTATATTCAAATTATATGAACTTCTTCAAATTCGATGAAGTTTTATCAAATTCAATGAACTTTTTTTCAGAGTTGATGAATTTTTCTCAAATTCATGAACTTTTTTAAAATTCATGAACTTTTTATTTTTTGTGAATTTTTTCCATTGGTTAAAATATTTGATTTCCTTCAATTCATGGTTTTTATGAATGCTTTTCAAATTTATGTTTTCTATATTCAAACAAGTATAGTGGATATATAATACTAGTATATATGTTTTAAGGTTTGTACTAAATCAATGGCCAATAGATATTTGTTTCCACAAGTAATGAACTAATTGAGCGTGTCCCAGCGGTAGAGCGAGTAGGCATTCACATTGGTGGTCGCAGTTCGAATCCCGCTTCTCCCGCTTTTTCCTTTTCCTCCATGATTTGCTTTTTCTGCAGCTTGCTGGGCCAGCCCATGAGGTGGGGCGCGCGGGCACCAGCTACCTGTTCGGGCGCTTAATGCGTCGAACAGGAGCTCTCGTCTTCCAGACCGAACGGTCGGAAGTTATCGGCGTCCAATAGGAAATTAATTTGTTGATTTGTTTGGACGGTTTCCCAAAATAAGGGTCCGATTTCTCTTCTTACTGCTACCAGGTAAGAGGAAGGATCTGTACTTTTAACCACCAATGAAGCTACATGATTTGCTCGGCTTGTGTGATCTGGGATGGGGTCCACCGGTAGAACAGCTAAAAGTACACGCAAGTCACAGCTAATATTTTGTACATATTACATTGCTAGACTATAAAGCATATAATCTAATATTTAAACATAGTGTCTAGATATATTTCTTATGTTTACTCGCTAGTTTTGGTTAGGGTAGGCTTACTTTTCAAGCCAGACTAGATGGCCCGGCTGCTATATAAAGCCACAGTGTGTTGCTGTAAAATGAGGTTATTTTCCTACGGTTTAGACAACATGTGTATCGACTATTAAGCGACCCTCTTTGAGCGTCGTCGTTATTTTGTGTGTGTGAATTTTCTATGTGAAAGTTGTATTTGCCTTGAGGTCTGTCATCACCGATGGGTTACGTGCTGGTTACGTCTACTACGGCGGGAGGTTCCTCGTGTGTCGAGGGATTGTTCGTTGGTCGTCGTCACCCCTGCTTCGGGTTACGCGTACTGCTTGTGTAATTGAATTTTTTTTTATTGGTGGATATTGAAGTTTATTGCATCGTAAAAGATTGGGCCAAATCAGTGGCGCGTGCGAGGCCGTGCCACCATCACGGACCGGTGGGTGGTTGGGCTTTACTATGCTGTTGAGGTGTGTGTCCAAGTTGTGCACGTTGGGGGAAGCGCCAGCCCCAGTTCCTTAGTATAAGAGACGAGCTGTCCTCCATAGGCAAAAATCCAAACCAAGAACTGGCTCCCTGTTCTTCCGTCCGTACACCTCAAACAAGCGGCTAATAAAAAGCAAACCAATGAAACTACATGTGTTAACGGACTAGCTCCGCTATCTTCATAAGTCTGCAATACTAAATTCTCAACATACAACATCCAATTGATGCAATTTAGCATTGTTTATAAGGTGACCTAAGGCGAGCACCATCCGCCATGATGCCTAAGCGCCTAAGGTGGACGCATAAACGCCTAAAGCGGGTACACTTGGAAGGCACTGGGCGCCTTACTGCCTAAGCGTCGTCTAAGCGTCAAAGGTGGGACGCCTTATAAACAATGCAATTTAGACCTACTTGACATGACGTCAAAGATGGGACTCCCTTGTTTCAAAATCATTTATATCGGTCGTATGTTCTTTGTATATTGCTTGCCTGAAAAAGAATTGACACATTGCACAAATAATTAGCTGGTAAGTTGATTACACTAGTAGAAAAAGGACCTAATGTGAGACACATTAGTCCCGGTTCGATTTTGGCTCGGTACTAATGGTATAATTAGTACCGGTTCGAACGGCTATGCATTAATGCCGGTTCGTTATGAATCTTTAGTACCGGTTCGTGCCACGAACCGGTACTAAAGGGGTGGTGGCAGGCTGGCGGTAGGCCGGGGCCCCATGATCACGTTTAGTACCGGTTCGCACCATGAACCGGGACTAAAGGGGTTTGACCTATGGTCCCGGTTGGAGACACAAACCGGGTCTATAGGGATATTTTGAAACTTTACCCCGGTGTATCGCCATTTCAGTTTTGAAAAATACAAAAGAAAATGATAAAAAAATTCAAAAAATAAAATTCTTCGAGAATTAGTTATAATACTACATCTACTAGTTAGGAAAATTAAAAAACTTAAATTTGGACATGTTTTGCAAAAAGTGTAGGGAAAATGTAAAACGGCTATAACTTTTGCATACGATGTCGGAAAAAAACGTATAATATATCAAAAAATTCAGCACGAAAATCTGCATCTGATTTTGACAGATTGCAATTTTGATGAACTATATTCAAATTATATGAACTTTTTCAAATTCGATGAACTTTTATCAAATTGAATGAACTTTTTTCAGAGTTGACGAACTTTTATCAAATTCGACGAACTTTTTAAAAATTCATGAACTTTTTATTTTTTGTGAATTTTTTCCATTGGTTAAAATATTTGATTTCCTTCAATTCATGGTTTTTATGAATGCTTTTTCAAATTTATGTTTTCTATATTCAGCAAGTATAGTGGATATATAATACTAGTATATATGTTTTAAGGTTTGTACTGAATCAGTGGCCAACAGATATTTGTTTCCACTAGAAATGAACTAATTGAGCGTGTCCCAGCGGTAGAGCGTGTTGGCATTCACGTTGGTGGTCGCAGTTCGAATCCCGCTTCTCCCGCTTTTTCCTTTTCCTCCATGATTTGGTTTTTCTGGGGCGCGCGGGCACCAGCTACCTGTTCGGGCGCTTAAGGCGCCGAACAGGAGCTCTCGTCTTCCAGACCGAACGGTTGGAAGTTATCGGCGTCCAATAGGAAACCAATTTGTTGATTTGTTCGGACGGTTTTCCGGAATAAGGATCTGATTTCTCTTCTTACTGCTGCAAGGTAAGAGGAAGGATCTGTACTTTGAACCACCAATGAAGCTACGTGATTTGCTCGCGTTATGTGATCTGGGATGGGGTCCACCAGTAGAACAGCTAAAAATACACGCAAGTCATAGTTAATATTTTGTACATATTATATTGCTAGACTATAAAGCATATAATCTAATATTTAAATATAGTGTCTAGATATCTTTTCTTATGTTTACTCGCGAGTTTTGGTTAGGGTAGGCTTGCTTTTCAAGCCAGACTAGATGGCCCGGCTGCTATATAAAGCCATAGTGCGTTGCTCTAAAATGAGGTTATTTTTCTACGGTTTAGACAACATGTGTATCGACTATTAAGCGACCCTCTTTGAGCGTCGTCGTTATTTTGTGTGTCTGAATTTTCTATGTAAAAGTTGTATTTGGCTCGAGGTCTGTCTTCACCGATGGGTTATGTGTTGGTTACGTCTACTACGGCGGGAGGTTCCTCGTGTGTCGAGGGATTGTTCGTTGTTCGTCGTCACCCCTGCTTTAGGTTACGCGTACTGCTCGTGTAATTGAAAGTTTTTTTATCGGTGGATATTGAAGTTTATTGCATCGTTAAAGATTGGGCCAAATCAGTGGCGCGTGCGAGGCCGTGCCTGCATCACGGAGCGGTGGGTGGTTGGGCTTTACTATGCTGCTGAGGTGTGGGTCCAAGCTGTGCACATTGGGGGAAGCGCCAGCCCCAGTTCCTTAGTATAAGAGACGAGCTGTCCTCCACAGGCAAAAATCCAAACCAAGAACTAGCTCCCTGTTCTTCCGTCCGTACACCTCAAATAAGCGGCTAATAAAAAGCAAATCAATGAAACTACATGTGTTAACGGACTAGCTCCGCTATCTTCATAAGTCTGCAATACTAAATTCTCAACATATAGCGTCCAATTGATGCAATTTAGCATTGTTTATAAGGCGACCTAAGGCGAGCACCATCCGCCCTGATGCCTAAGCGCCTAAGGTGGATGCCTAAATGCCTAAAGCGGGCACACTTGCAAGGCATTGGGCGCCTTGCTGCCTAAGCATCGGCTAAGCGTCAAAGGTCGGACGCCTTATAAACAATGCAATTTAGACCTACTTGACATGACGTAAAAGGTGGGACTCCCTTGTTTCATAATCAGTTATATCGATCCGTATGTTCTTTGTGTATTGCTTGCCTGAAAAAGAATTGACACGTTGCACAAATAATTAGCTGGGAAGTAGATTACACTAGTAAAAAAGGACCTAATGTGAGACACATTAGTCCCCGTTCGATTTTGGCTCGGTACTAATGGCACCATTAGTACCGGTTCGAACGGCTATGCATTAATGCCGGTTCGTTATGAACCTTTAGTACCGGTTCGTACTAAAGGGGTGGTGGCAGGCTGGCGTCAGGCCGGGGCCCCATGATCACCTTTAGTACCGGTTTGTGCCACGAATCAGGACTAAAGGGGTTTGACCTATGGTCCCGGTTGGAGACACAAACCAGGACTATAGGGATATTATCAAACTCTACCCCGCGTGTATCGCCATTTCGGTTTTAAAAAATACAAAAGAAAATGATACAAAATTCAAAAAATAAAATTCTTCGAGAATTAGTTATAATACTACATCTACTAGTTAGGAAAATTAAAAAACTTAAATTTGGACATGTTTTGGAAAAAGTGTAGGGAAAATGTAAAACGGCTATAACTTTTGCATACGATGTCGGAAAAAAACGTATATTACATCAAACAATTCAGCACCAAAATCCGCATCCGATTTTGGCAGCCTATGGCCTGTTTGCAATTTTGATGAACTATATTCAAATTATATGAACTTTTTCAAATTCGATGAACTTCTATCAAATTCAATGAACTTTTTTCAGAGTTGATGAACTTTTATCAAATTCGACGAACTTTTTAAAAATTCATGAACTTTTTATTTGTTGCGAATTTTTTCTATCGGTTAAAATATTTGATTTCCTTCAATTCATGGTTTTTATGAATGCTTTTTCAAATTTATGTTTTCGCTATTCAAACAAGTATAGTGGATATATAATACTAGTATATATGTTTTAAGGTTTGTAATGAATCAGTGGCCAATAGATATTTGTTTCCACTTGTAATGAACTAATTGAGCGTGTCCCAGCGGTAGAGCATGTAGGCATTCACGTTGGTGTTCGCAGTTTGAATCCCGCTTCTCCCACTTTTTCCTTTTCCTCCATGATTTGCTTTTTCTGCAGCTTGCTGGGCCAGCCCATGAGGTGGGCGCGCGGGCACCAGCTACCTGTTCGGGCGCTTAAGGCACCGAACAGGAGCTCTCGTCTTCCAGACCGAACGGTCGGAAGTTATCGACGTCCAATAGGAAACCAATTTGTTGATTTGTTCGGACGGTTTTCCGGAATAAGGGTCCGATTTCTCTTCATACTGCTGCAAGGTAAGAGGAAGGATCTGTACTTTGAACCACCAATGAAGCTACGTGATTTGCTTGGCTTATGTGATCTGGGATGGGGTCCACCGGTAGAACAGCTAAAAGTACACGCATGTAATAGTTAATATTTTGTACATATTATATTGCTAGACTATAAAGCATATAATCTAATATTTAAATATAGAGTCTAGATATCTTTTCTTATGTTTACTCGCGAGTTTTGGTTAGGGTAGGCTTGCTTTTCAAGCCAGACTAGATGGCCCGGCTGCTATATAAAGCCACAGTGTGTTGCTCTAAAATGAGGTTATTTTTCTACGGTTTAGACAACATGTGTATCGACTATTTAGCGACCCTCTTTGAGCGTCGTCGTCATTTTGTGTGTGTGATTTTTCTATGTGAAAGTTGTATTTGGCTCGAGGTCTGTCAGCACCGATGGGTTATGTGTTGGTTACGTCTACTATGGCGGGAGGTTCCTTGTGTGTCGAGGGATAGTCCGTTGGTGGTCGGCACCCCTGCTTCAGGTTACGCGTACTGCTCGTGTAATTGAAATTTTTTTATCCGTGGATATTGAAGTTTATTGCATTGTTAAAGATTGGGCCAAATCAGTGGCGCGTGCGAGGCCGTGCCTGCATCACGGACCGGTGGGTGGTTGGGGTTTACTATGCTGCTGAGGTGTGGGTCCAAGCTGTGCACATTGGGGGAAGCGCCAGCCCCAGTTCCTTAGTATAAGAGACGAGCTGTCCTCCACAGGCAAAAATCCAAACCAAGAAAAAGCTGTCAGGACCCCGACTCAATGCCACATCGATCTAGCATGTAACACCTCATATCACTTTGCGGCCTCACGCACGATATTCCCACGGGTGTCGCCTTACCTTTGCCCGGGACCGTTTGCGCCTGTTGGCACACGTATATGATAGTGTCGCTAGCATCCATATGATAAGGAGCCCGGGCTGACATGGCTAGTCGTAAACCCAAAGTGGCACAAACTTACAGGGACAGGCATCCATGACCCAGCATCGAACGTGTCGGTCAACAGCGAGTGAATCCAGGCTGTAGCACTGGGCTAGCAGGACTCCGGTAAACCGGGCTGTAGCGGGCTAACAGGACTCCGATATTCATCACGTGACATTTCCCCAAAGGGACAGACACAGGAACGAAGAAGGACACATGCCGGCCAGCCTAAGTGTTTCGGAGCAGTAGCAAGCTACCATGGCTCAGTGGAAACACTAGGAGACATTTCCCGGTAAGAGAGGCTACCAAGGATAAACAACTAGGTTGTCAGATCCCACACATACCAAGCATTTCAATAACATACACACAATATGCTCGATATGTGCAAATACAACATGTCATCACAACATGACTCTACGACTCAAATGTTTATTCAATAGGCTCCGAGGAACGAGATATTACAAACATAGGTCTCATGACCCAACATTCAGAGCATACAAATCAAAGCACAAGCGGAAGCTTAACTTGTCTGAGTACAGACAACTCTAAATGAAAAAGGCTGAAAAGCCCGACTATCTACCAGATCCTGCCGAGGGCACAAGATCGTAGCTGAGGTAACAAGATAAACGTCGAAGTCCACGTGGAACTATTAACGAGACCAAAGTCTCTCTGCAAAAAAACATAAAATAGGCAAACGTGAGTACAAATGTACCAGCAAGACTTACATCAGAACTAACTACATATGCATCATTATCAACAAAGGGGATGGTGGGGTTTAACTGCAGCAAGCCAGCTTTGACTCGGTGGCTATCCGAACTACGATTTGCAAGTAACTCTTTTCGGTGGCGCTACGAGTCCACATATTCACCATATCAATACACCACTATGGATCCGCTCCGTCTCCCTCACGAGAACGCCATCCATAGCACTCACGCTTATCTTGCGTATTTTAGAGTATCCACTTTTACTTGTCTATGAACTGTCAGAGCAACCCGAAGTCCTTTTCGCGGACACGGCTATTGAATAGATGATGTTAACCCTGCAGGGGTGTACTTCTTCACACACGCTCTCACCACTTACCGCCGTTTACACGACATGTACTCGGCAACCTTCAAGCGGAAGCCCAACGAGGGTGTCGGCCACGACCTACCTAAACACTCAAGTCTCTAGTCCAGGTTTATCGCCTATTCGGGTTCCATTCGCGAGGAGATCCGGACGGAGTTTCGCTCACAGCCCCAAACGATGTGTGCAGGGTTCCCGAGACACCAAACGGGCGCCCGGTACACTGTGCCACGTGCCTACCGCATCACAGCCCACCCCTCCGGTCAGCGCTGCGCGTCTGGCCTCCACATACTACAAACACGAAATTACTTGCAACTCCTGGACAGAGGACAAGGGTGATTAAGAAGCCGAGAGGGTCCATTGGTTTCGGGCCCAATGCGTGGTAGTAGCTGAATCATGGATCACAAACACAGAACTCAGTTCCTGAGGACGGCTGCAATGAGACAACCCACCATGTACGCCTACATGGCCTCTCACCGCTACCTTTACCAAATCGTGTTCACACTCTTTGCTCACACACACAGTAGGACATGTTCACACACCTCTGATTCATCCTCGATGAATCAGACCCGACTCAACTCTAAGCAGTAGTAGGCATGACAAACAAGCATGTATGAGTAGGCATAATAGGGCTCAAACAACTCCTACTCATGCTAGTGGGTTTCATCTATTTACTGTGGAATGACGGGTCATGCAAAGGATAAAGGGGTTCAGCTACCGCAACAAGTAATAGATGAATCATTGTTGTCCTAATGCAGTAAAAGAGAGTAGGAGCGAGAGAGTGGGATTGTATCGAAATGAACAAGGGGTTTTTGCTTGCCTGGCACTTCTGAAGATAGTATATTTCTTCATTGGTGTCATCGATCACATCGTCGGTACACGTCTTACTGAGAGGGGACAAACACCGACAAACAAGGAAGAACACAATCAATGCAATGCACAATATGATGCATGATCATGACATGGCAATATGCTATGGTTTCAGCTAATGCAACTAGCAGCAAGTTAAATGAAGTTGGTTTGAACCCTAGGTTCAAATTCAAACTCCACATGAGGCATTTCAAATGCCATTTATTCAATTTGTTGCATACAGCAGATTTAAGTTGTTCAAACATGCATGAAAATGGTACAGATGGATAGATCGGATTTTTCTGATCATTTTTCATATATAAATCTTTGCATTTGGAGTTACAGATTAATTTCTATGAATTTTAGAAGTTTGTGCTATTTTCTGGAATTTCCTATATAAGAATAAATCTAGAAAAGGATTTACTGCGTCAGCATGACGTCAGCAGGTCAGCAGGGTCGTCCAGGTCAAACCTGACCAGTGGGGTCCACTGGTCAGTGGCTGGGGCTGGTTAGTGTCGCTGACTTGTGGGGCCAGTCAACGGCCACGTCAGCAGGGTTAACCCTGACGTGTGGGTCCCGCTTGGTTAGTCCAAACTAAACAAAAAATAAAACCCGCGGTTAATTAGGGCGTGGGGTCCATCCGTCAGTGGCACCAGCTTTAGCTAACTATGTTTAGCTCCTAAACTAATGACGCCACGTCAGCCACCGGCGTTTAGCCGCCGGCGACCTCAGATCGCGGTGGCGTCCGCGTCGGGATTGCGCTACAGGCCATGGTTTGGGGCGCGGGGAGCATCTACGGGGAGCTGGCGGAGTGGCGCATCCAGTGGTGAAGGCGGCTGGAGCGGGGGTGGCTGGAGTTGACGGCGACGAGCATTTCCGCGGCGGCCGGAGTTCGGCCGGGTGCGGGGACGCGGCTGCAGCGCTCGAGAGAGCGAGTTGGGGTGCGGGTTGGGTTCCTGGCGATGCGCTGAGCACGGATATGTGCTCGGTTACAGCTCTAAGTGAAAGTGGCCACGGCGGCGACATGGCCGGCGGAGCCGAGCTCTCGGGCTCGATGGGAACGGCGGCTAGAGAGAGAAATAGAGCACGGGGAGAGAGGGGTTCGGCAGAGGAGCTCACGGCGAGGTCGATGAGTAGCTCAGCGTGCTCAGGGGAGGCCGGACGGCGTCGGAGCATCTCCGGCGATCTCGGAGCCGAAGGTTGGAGACGACGGCGTCGGCATCACTGCAGGGCTCCCGGCATCGCTTGGCGCGGTGAGGAGGAAGAGTAGGTCGAGGCGGAGCTTTGGGATGCGTCGGGGAGGCGTGGGGTGACCGGTGGTCGCGGCCACGACAGGCGGTGGCGACGGCTGCGCTCGGGCGGTGCAGGGGAGAGAGCAGAGAAGGGGGAGGAAGCCGAGGGAGAGTGAGAGAGGTCCAGGGAAGGGTCGGGCGATGCACGTGGCGCTCGGGGCCGACTCCAGCAGCGGCAAGCAAGCAGGAGGTGGCCGGACGCGTGCGTGCCATGGCAGCACCACGCTGCTGCCTCCTCAAGGTGGTGGGCTGGGCGATTAGGCTGGGCTGCCAGCTGGGCCGGCCAGGTGGGTTGTATAGAAGGTAGGTCCAGGTAAGTCTCTCTCTCTTTTATTTCCTGTTTTCTATTTTTCTGTAACTGTGTGGCTTTATTAAAAATACTTAAACAGATCCAAAAATCATGAAACTAATCATGGCTACTGTTTAGAATATATCCAACAGTAAACATTTTGGTTTATGATTATTTGAGCATTTAAAATATTTCATAGAATTAAAATGCCCAAATGCAAATAGAGTATGATTTAATTCAGAGCCCAATATGTCCTACAAAAATATAAACCATTTTTGGTAGATGCTTTCACCTCACACCAGAAATGTCGAACATTTTTAGAGGGCATTTTGAGTCCAATGAAAAAGATTTTATTTTGACCCTAGTTGAATTCATTTGGTGCTACGGTTTAAGCATCCCTATTTCAAGTTCCAATAAATTTAGACATGATGCATGGATGATAAAGCAAAGACAAGCAAGGCCTGAACTGGGGATGTGACACTGGCTCCCTGTTCTTCCGTCCGTACACCTCAAACAAGCGGCTAATAAAAAGAAAATCAATGAAACTACATGTGTTAACGGACTAGCTCCGCTATCTTCATAAGTCTGCAATACTAAATTCTCAACATACAACATCCAATTGATGCAATTTAGCATTGTTTATAAGGCGACCTAAGGCAAGCACCATCCGCCTTGCCTAAGCGCCTAAGGTGGATGCCTAAATGCCTAAAGCGGGCACACTTGCATGGCATTGGGCGCCTTGCTGCCTAAGCGCCGGCTAAGCGTCAAAGGTCAGACGCCTTATAAACAATGCAATTTAGACCTACGTGACATGACGTCAAAGGTGGGACTCCCTTGTTTCATAATCAGTT
Source organism: Aegilops speltoides (assembly GCA_021437245.1). Lineage (NCBI taxonomy): Eukaryota > Viridiplantae > Streptophyta > Magnoliopsida > Poales > Poaceae > Aegilops > Aegilops speltoides. The sequence goes on along the minus strand of CM038147.1, from coordinate 557,602,296 downwards.
ATATCGATCCGTATGTTCTTTGTGTATTGGTTGCCTGAAAAAGAATTGACACGTTGCACAAATAAATAACTGGTAAGTAGATTACACTAGTAGAAAAAGGACCTAATGTGAGACACATTAGTCCCCGTTCGATTTTGGCCCGGTACTAATGGCACCATTAGTACCGGTTCGAACGGCTATGCATTAATGCCGGTTCGTTATGAACCTTTAGTACCGGTTCGTACTAAAGGGGTGGTGGCAGGCTGGCGTCAGGCCCGGGCCCCATGATCACCTTTAGTACCGGTTCGTGCCACGAACGAGGACTAAACACTACTAGGGAAAAGCCTATACACAGAATCTTAGCAGCAGGCGGTTCAAAATAGAGCGCTGCTGCTAAGTAGTTGTAGCGCGGGTTACGAAAACTCGCTGCTGATAAAGATTTAGCAGTAGCGTGCTCGACCAGAAACGCGCTGCTACAAATATCGACCGGCGGTGTTCCCCAACTCTAAGTAGCGATGGCGCTGTCGCAATAACAGCGCTCTTGCTAAGTACGTAGTAGTAGCGCGGTTTCCTCGAGATCGCTGCTGGTAAGTTTCAAATTGCCACAATTTTTTGTCCCAGTTAGCAGTAGCACCTTACCGCAAAGCGCGCTGCTGCTAAGTTCTTAGCAGCACCGCGTTTTCTCTCTAAGGCATCTGCTAACCCCACCAACCCCCAACCCGTCCCTCCCTCCCCTTCCTTTTTCCCTTCCCCTACCTCCCCTCTCTCTCTTCCCTCCACCACATGCTCCCTCTCACTCTTCTTCTTCTCAATACTTCTCCCCATTACTCTCTCTCTTCTCTATCCACCTTCTCTCTCTTCATTACTCCTACATAACTACACCACCTCCATTAATGCATCTCCTTTCTCTTTTCCTTCCCCTCCACTAGTTGAAGTTGTCTCCTTCCAAATTAGGTAGCTAGGTAGATGTAGGATTTAGTTAAGTGACCTATTTGCCCCCTAACTAGATCTATCTTTGTCAAGAAGAGCTTTGTGCACTTATGATCTCCCTACAACATCATCTCCGGCCATCGAGATAGAGGTGATGAAAATTTCATGCTTTTGCAAAATGGAAATGTGTTTATGTGTGTGTGATATGTTTGTGGAAATTGTGTGTGTGGCATGAGTTGGCGCTTGCCAAATTGTGCTTTTGAGTTGCCTATGTTTTGCGAAATGTCGATTTATTTCCGTTTGGCTAATTTGAACAAACTCTAGATCCATATATGTCCTATTTTTAGGGAAGGTCATGCCAAATTTTTTATGACTTTGATGCATGCATGCATTTTACAATCAATTTTTTATTATTACCATGCAGAGTTGGCGATGGTCGATGGAGCGATGGTGGGCAGGTGGTTGCGGTCGGCGGTGCAAGACATGAAAGAAAATAACCGGACATAGGTTTTATGTCCGTGTTGAATATGCAAAGGAATAGTTTGGCTCGACCCCCATGGCGATGGTCGTGTCGAGCGCACCTGCTCATGACTGGTTTCATGGATGGCTATACTCGATGGATAATTGAAGATGAGGATGACGATGTTGAGGATGCCGACGGGCGAGCAATGATGACACGGGCAAGACGATGAGATGATCGATAATGGCGGCGGGAAGAGGCGGACATGGCGGCGGAGAAGGGCGGACATGGCGGAGGAGAAGCGGCGGACATGGCGGCGGAGAGAACGACATGGACTCCACGCAAGTTAGTTCGGTACTAAGTTCAATTGTGCGGGACCCTCATGTTCAAGCATTGCTTCGCATGAGACGAAATCTTGGAGCTGCTTCTAGAGAGGAGGCTAAGCTGGAGCAACTGGTGGTAGACTAGAACACTCCATTGTATGATGGTTGCAATCTGAGGTGACCGGTTGAGTTTCACGCTCCAACTCCACGAAGGCGAAGGCTAAAACAAATGGACCGACACTAGCCTCGATGAGCATCTCAAGTACCAAAGGATGTTCTTCCCGGGTAATCTATGTCCTACTAGTGTTGATGAGGCCAAGAAGATCGTGTGCCCTCTTGATCTGCCACACGTTAGACACCATGCATGCATCAACGATTGCATAATTTATCGGAAGGAGCACACGGAAAAAACAAGCTGTCCGGTGTGCAATGCTTCTCGATACAAGAAGGCCGGGAAGAAATGTCCCCAGAAAGTTGTATGGTACTTACCGATCACTCCCCGTCTCCAGAGGTATTTTGTAGATCCCAAGGAAGCAAAGCTAATGCGCTGGCACGTGGAGAGGAAGAAGCCCGACGATGGAGATGATCCGAAGCTGAGACACGTGAAGGATGGAAGCCAGTGGAGAGCGTTGAACAGCTTCTATCGGTATTTTGAATGTGATGCAAGGAACATCGTGCTCGGCGCGTGTACCGATGGCATGAATCCGTTTGGCAACCAGAACACCAACCATAGTACATGGCCCGTGTTTGTATGGATGTACAACCTCCCCCCTGGTTGTGCATGAAATCGAAGTACATTCACATGAGCATGCTTATTCAAGGGCCGAAACAACCAGGAAATAATATTAATTTGTATCTGGGGCTACTTCAAGAGGAGTTAGACACGTTATGGAAAACACCGGCCAAGACATGGGACGCCAGCAAAGGTGAGTATTTCAACATGAGAGTCGCACTGATCACGACAGTGTAGGACTATCTCGGTTACGGATATGTGGCACGCCAGGTGTGCCATGGATATTGCGGATGCACGCGGTGCATGGATGATACAACGTCTCATCAGCTAACGTCAAGGAAAGATGGCGGGTCTGGGAAAATCGTGTACATGGGGCATCGAAGATGGCTTGAACAGGACGACCCGTGGAGAAACCGTGGAGATCTATTCAATGGTCACGCTGAGCATCGAGGACCTCCACATAAGCGGGCGGTGCGAAATCGATGAGCTGTTGAAAAAGCTGGAATGAGTGCCCCGCGGGAAAGACGATGAGAAAGGCACCGGGCCGCTGCTGAAGGTATGGAAGACGAGTTACGTGTTCGGGACTTGAGTCTTGGCACAAACTCGATACACCTCATTGCCTTGATCAAATGCATATCTGTAAGAATGTCCTTGAGAGCTTGCTCGCAACAACGATGAACATGCGGATAAGACCAAGGATGGGCGAAGGCAAGAAAAGACTTGCAAGATTTGAAAATCAGGGAAGATCTGCACATGCCGCCCGTAAAATGTCGACGAGAGGCAGAGACGGAGACAGAGGCACGGGAGAAGAAGGGCAAGAAATTAAAGAAAGAAGATTATTGCCCCCTCTTGCTTCACCTTAAGTCGGCTGAGATCAATCAATTCTTTAAGTGCCTTACGGAGTGAAAGTTAGTTCCGATTCTTGTGGCAAGATAAGCGAGATATCTAGACACGGACAAGAAAAGGTTCAGCGGGATGAAGTCTCATGACTGTCATGTGATGATGACGCAGATACTACCTGTTGCCCTTAGAGGGATAATGGACAAGCACATCCGTGACACGCTTATTGGTCTCTGCAACTTTTTCGACGTCATCTCTCGAAAGTCGATCAGTGTGAAGCAGCTCCAAAGGCTACAGGAAGAGATTGTTGTGATACTGAATGAGCTTGAGATGTACTTCCCGCCCGCGTTCTTCGACGTGATGGTGCATCTGTGTGTCCATATTGTGGATGACATAATAGACCTGGGGCCGTCATTCCTGCACAACATGATGCCGTTTGAGAGGATGAATGGGATCATCAAAGGATTCGTTTGTAACATGTCCCGTCCGGATGGAAGCATCGTCCAGGGCTATTTGGCACAAGAGTGCATCTCTTTCTGTGAGAATTTTCTATATGGCGCAGACCGGCCGCCTGGTGTTAGTGTTGGTTTGCCCGTTAACAAGCACGATGGGAGGCTCGAAGGAGATGGTCACTTCAACGGTCGCAGGGAACTGCACGTGGCATACTCAGATCGACGCAGCGACTTTGACAGAGCACATAGGTAGTGCTACAACACCTAGACGAGGTAGATCCTTTCGTGGCACTGCACAAAGAAATTATCGCAAAGAAGTATCGTGACCGGGGGTATGCAGGACGGACGCCGAAGTTACTAGAGAGCACAACTCCACTTTCCTGCATTGGTTCAAAGAGCATATTATTGCTAATCCCGGAGGAGGGCTCTAAGGACGGATTGCTCATATCGCCTTAGCACATGGCCCTCGCCCAACCTCGTAACCTATCGGGCATATGATATCAACGGATACACGTTCTACACGGAGGCAAAAGATATGGACAGTGATGATAAGAACTCAGGGGTGATGATGGAATGCATGACCGGCAGCGACAACGGCACAACTGAACGATTTTATGGAAGGGTCGAGGAGATCTGGGAGCTTGACTACTCTGGACTGCACAACACGACGATGTTCCGTGTGAGATGGGCTAAGAATGTCGAAAGAGAAAGCCGGATGTTCACTACCATGACTTTACCCGACGCCAAGAGCGCTACCGTGAACGCTATCGCAAAAAATGAGCCATGGGTACACGCTAAGCACGTGACACAATGCTTCTTCATAACTGACCCGCGCAATCCCAGCCGTGTTGTCGTGAGGAGAGGCAAAAGGAACATCATTGGAATGGATGGAGTCGCCAACGAGGAAGACTATGATCAGACGGCAACCCAATGAGGAAGATGACGATGATGATGAAGTATCGTCAAAGAAGAATCAATACTACATTACCTAAGAAAAATCGTACTCCATGGAAAAGGCAAAGTCACAATGAGGGGCTCAATTATTCTTGACGAACAAGAAGGGAAAGAAGCTGACTCAAAAGCAAAACGTCGGGATTGAGGAAACGTATGTTATGGGTCCAATGATGTGTAATATATATATGTTCCTATTTTGTATACACACTTAGCCATTATTATGCATGGGTCCAATGATGTGTAATATATATGTTCCTATTTTGCATACATATTTAACCGTCAAATGATGCAATATATATCGCCCTCCCTTCGTTCACTGCCCTCGGGAAATAAAAGTGGGATAAAATAAAGGAAAAGAAAAGGGAAAACTGGCAGTAGCGACGGCAGTAGCAGCGCGTTTCCACAAAACCGCTGCTGCTACAGACCATAGTAGTAGCGTGTTTCTCATAAACCGATGCCGCTACGCACCATAGTAGCAGCGAGTTTCCCATAAAGCGCTGCAGCTACAGATCATAGTAGTAGCGCGTTTCTCTGAAACCGCTACAGCTACAGAATATAGTAGCAGCGCGTTTTGACATAACGCGCTCTTCGCTCGTCCACTTAACCCAAAATTCGCTTTTCGCCCAGCTTCATCCGCCATTTCCCCAAATCCCCACTCTCTCTCGGCCCCGTCGCTCCGCCGCGCCCGACCCGCCCGACGCTTCGCCCCGACTCCGCGGCGCCGGCGCTTAGCCCAGCGCTTCGCCCGTCCGGCCCTCGACCCGACTCGGCGCGCTCGCCCCGACCACGCCACTCGCCTGACCCAGCCGCTCGCCCCGACTCCAGCGCAAGGCTTCGCCCCGACTCGGCGCGGCCTTCGCCGACCCGTCGGCCCTCGCCTCCCTCCTCTCCCCTGCCGGCCGTCGTCGGGCCTGCCTCCTCGCCCCTGCACTCTCTGTAAACCCCCCCTCTCTGCTAGGGTTCTTCATGTTAATTCTTAATTAGGTTATCTATTTAGTTATGAATTATCTGAATTTATATGGAAATTTGAACTGGACATGTGATATGTGCATATGTCATGTTTTGGACATGTCATGTTTGGAAAATGATCCGAGTGGCCTATATTACGCCGGAATGTTGATTCATTTCGTTTGGTGAATTTCAGTAGCTCGATATGTCCATTTTTAGCAAAGGTCATGCGAAATTTCCGTGAATAAAGGCATGATTTGTGATACATAGTTGGCATATCGAGTCTTGGCACATAGATTTCTTTTATGTCATTTCTCATTTATTCACACTTTTAGAAATAAATGAGGCCACTTAATCATAGGAAACATGTCGAACAACGAAGAAACGGGCCTTGACCAAGATGCGAGCGAGATGGATTATGAGGGTGAACAAGAGTACCTCGACTATTTGATGCTAAGCAAGGTTTGCAGGTCGGCCTCGATGATGGTAATGGCGCCGACATCGACACCGACGGCGCCGGGCACCGATGGCGGCGCCGAGACCGTGGGGAAGGTATCGGCGGGAAGGTACCGGCCCGATGCCGATACCGAAAAGAGGAAGCATAAGAAGCGAGAGGATACGAAAACCTAACAAACTAGGGATTGGACGACTTGTGATCACAAAGATGGCACTGGCAAGTTTGAGCCGTTAGAGCGGAAGAACCTCGCAAGTGCTATGGGAACCAAGTAGGATGCATCCTACGGAATCTTGTGAGCATCAACGCGATGACTTAAGGAGTAAAGAACATTTGACGCAGTTGCTCCTAACGAAGTTGCACAAGAGATTCAATTTCCCGGCGGGGATGATAACATAGAACAACCGTGGGATGATCCGAAGATGAAAAAGATTAACAATCACGCCATGGGCATGTTCAGCAATGATTTGGCCTCCTGGAAAGGGAGGGTGAAACGAGCTATTGAGGCTGATGAACCCTGTCCAAGATTCTGGAGGAAAATCCGACACTTACGGAAGAGGAGTTCGAAAAGTTCAAGGACACTTGCGCTACCGAGGAAGCCAAGTCTAAGGCTGCGAAATTCAAAAGCCTTGACAAAGGAACACGGGAAGCATCGCCTCGGAAGCCGTGGCTACCTCGGTAAAAGGCCCATATGGGATAAGGAGGACGCGGAACGTGAAGCCGCGGGTCTCCCAGACCCCTTCGCGAAGTTCACCAACCCCTTGGAGCATGACTTCATCAGGGCCCGCTACAAGTGGGACAAGGAGAAAAGGTTTTTACGGACAAGATCACGATGAAATTGATTAGACTCTTCGGAGAAGCAACACGGCTTGCAGCCAGAAAGCCCTACTTCTCGATGAGGCCCAAGTGGGACACCCTCTCAACCGGGCCTTGAGCGAACTTAAGGGACTCTGTTGGACCAGCGGCGCAATATGGTCGTGTGCACGGCGCCGAGACGGCGCCACGTGGAAGGTGTTTTACAACGACGGCCCGGAGGCCAAGAAGCGAAAAAGAAGTTTAGTCAGGCAGACATCAGCGCAAAGGTGAAGCTTGCGGTCGAGAAAAAAGCAGTGAGGGCGCGAATAAAGCAGCCGAGGACAAATATGAGTTGCTACAGCGAGGCGGTCAATGCAGTTGTAATCGCTGCGAAATATTCGCTACTAACTTGGTTCGATTATCATCAATCGGGCGAAGGAAAATCGAACAAGGCGGTACATGATTTCCCGATGCCCGGTTTAAATGCGAGCAACTCCATGAACAACAACACCATCGCACCATCACTTGCTCAAGCAACCGAGCCTCCTCTCGCAGCCGCTCCCGCTCATAGCAGCCCGTCCTCAGTCTTAGGCGCGCTAGGTGGGCCTTCGTCTTTGGCTGAGCTCGACGCCGTCACGGTAATTACATGTCGCACCAACATATATATATATATATATATATATAATATTCCATTTTGTTGCCTTTGGTTGTTTTACACCACGACATATGTGTTTGCAGCGAAAGAAACCCCATGCACCATACTCTACTTGATCAAAGGCGGAAGGTGGGCGTGGGAAAGGGATGATAATGGACCCTCTCAACGCACATTCCACAACGGACGATCCCACTGGGCACTTGAGGTTAGCTTGACCAGTGTGAAATCGGGGCACGAGTTTGCCTCCTCGATCAGCATGTGGGAGCGGACGACGAGACCCCGCCATGGATTGAAGCTGCAAGGGTTGGGTGCTGCTATGGCGAAGAATCTTATTAAATGCGAGCCGCCGAGAGCACACCAATAACTACCAATCATCAACAAGCATGTGCGGAGACCACCACCCACCTACGCAATTACCAGCTCTGTAGTAGTGCGGGTAAGAGCGGCGGACGACATGATGAAGGGGTGCAATAGTCTTGGTTGATGTAATTTCTCTGTAGAACAGAGAATGGATGATGAGGCGGAGGTCGACCCTATGGATTACCTCAATACAAACGCGTATGGTGTGACATAGATATGATGAGTCAACCATATCACGAATCGGGCTATCAGCTTGCTAACGAGGATATGGATGATATGCCGGGCAGGGCCGTACCATGGAATGCAAAAGTCTCTCTTCATGAAATCCTCACAGACACGCTTTGAAGATGCCGCCTCAACACAGGCTCAACTAGCGGGGCGCGAGGGTCGTCTGATGCTAGCCGGGAACACTTGGGCAGGGGTTAAGGAAGGGTAGGAAGGTGTGCCCAAGAAAAGGAGAGGAAGAGATCGGGAAGGTAATCGCCTCCAAACAAGCGAGCACACAGCAGCGACGATGCATTACGAAGGCGTGTACCCGTGAAAGGTGCGGTCATGTTCCATCTAACAGGCGAGCCGATGCTACCGCCGAAACCGCTGGAGGCACTATCGAGGATCTCGGGAGACTGCACGACCATGTGTTGTCGATGAGAAAAGCCTACTAGCCTCAAAAGATCCGGGATATCCGACATCTGCGGCTCGTGTGCACGAGGGAAGTGCTACATCGACACACGGCCCGCAGAGGTGTTCTTCCTGCGGTTTGACCATATCTTTGAGATGTTTCTAACAAAGGCGGCTTGATTTTACTATCGTCCGCCTTTTTGCGCTACATATGAGCTCCGTCGTGAAGAGTGAAGAAGTCTCGCAAATCTGTGTGGTGGATCCGTACTACATGCACGAGTCTTTCTTGAGTCTCGGCGACTTTGGCGTGAAACTGCTAGGAGTACCTCCAAAACTTCATGGTACAGAATAAGGACCGGAAATTGTCCTCGTGCCTTATCATCCAAAGTAAGTCAGTTCGGACAACCCTTTCGTACATTTCAATCATTCCTTCTCTCTCATATGGGGAATAATTTGAGGTGTCTTTTCCCATGACAACGGTAGCGTCGTCCTTATCGTTCTTTACCCGCAAGTCTCCCATGCCGTGTATTTTGACCCTTCCAGAGACTATGAGAAAAAGGACTACACCCACATAATGAATATTCTAGATGATGCTCTCCAAGGCTTCAGCTTTAGAGGTGGCCATGTGCATATCAGGAACCAAAGGAACAAGAAGATGGGTTTCGCGCATAAAACTAACTTCTCCTACATCCATGTCCCAAAACCAAGCAAGAAGGATGGATTCTACATCGTCCATCTCATGATTCAGTTCAACACGGATCACCAAAAGCTTCGCATTAACAGCAGAAATGATGATCATATCCACAAGTGGCTAGAATCTCATGGAGAAGCGAATTATAAACTTAGAGATGACTTCTTTCGCATCCAAAGCGACATTGCGGCGATCATCATGAAAGAAGTTGTCGATGAAAGGGATGTTCCACCACGGCCCTATATCGCGAGCTGACGTCCGAACTCGCATAGGCATGCAACGTCTAGACCTCACGCCGTTCAAGCAGCTAGGGTTCGTCCTCGATGATATGGAAGGATGGAACTTCAAGTGATTTATGATGCCGATGATGATGATATGTGTCGGTTGAACTTGTATACTTTTTGTAGCGATGAAACTTTGTGATGTCCACGGTCCCTGCCGAACTTGCGTAACGCTACTTTGTTAGTTTACGTATGATGACCTGCGTACCTCTAGTTAATTAATTTGCGTATTGTATATGTTGCATCTAGTTGTTAACCTTTCTTTTTTGGTGTTGCTCTAGTATATTTTGTTGCATATATATGATTGTACATCCTCTTCATGAACATGCATCTCTAACAGGTACCTAGTTTCTTGATGTCGAGATGGAAATGTTATGTCGTGTACAAAGGGAAGGTTCCGGGGGTGTACAACGAGTGGCATGAGTGTCAGGCGCAAGTGAATGGGTTCACGGGCGCCAGCCATAAAGGCTTCAAAAGCAGACAAGAAGGAGAAGCTAGTTACTTGAGGTTCACGCTAGCGCAAGAGAGGACTCGTAACCGCCACCTCATGTACTGCATGGTTCCGCTCTCACTCATAGTGATAGCACTTCTTGCGTATACCTTTGTTTAGATGGATGGTTGTTGTAGTTGCAAGTATTCGAGACTTGCATGTATTGCTATTTTCGAGATGATGACAAGATATCACTTTGTGTTGGATGATGATTATGAAGAGACTATTTGTATGTACATGCTATGATTACATTTGTGGTCTCGCAGGCATTTGTATGTGTATCATGATGACATTTCTATGTGCTAAAGATTCTTCTACAAAGCGGTTCAAATACAAAACAAATATGCCAAAAAAACTACTTAAATTAGCGATGGCGAGTGTACAAAAGTTAGCAGCAGCGCCTCAATAGCGATGGCGTCCGGCCAAAGCGCTAAGCGCTACTAGCGATAGCGAGCTTCCCATCACCGCTGCTGCTGCTACACTTGTGTAGCGATGGCCTGGTGCTCACGCGCCATTGCTATGAGTTAGTTAGTGCGCCAGTATTAGTAGCGCGGTACCAGCCATTGATCATCTAAAACCAGCTGCTGCTAGCCTTTTCCTAGTAGTGAAAGGGTTTGACCTATGGTCGGTTGGAGACACAAACCGGGACTATAGGGATATTTTCAAACTCTACCCCGCGTGTATCGCCATTTCGGTTTTAAAAAATACAAAAGAAAATGATAAAAAATTCAAAAAATAAAATTCTTCGAGAATTAGTTATAATACTACATCTACTAGTTAGGAAAATTAAAAAACTTAGATTTGGACATGTTTTGCAAAAAGTGTAGGGAAAATGTAAAACGGTTATTACTTTTGCATATGATGTCGGAAAAAAAGTATAATATATCAAAAAATTCAGCACGAAAATCCGCATCCGATTTCGACAGCCTATGGCATGTTTGCAATTTTGATGAACTATATTCAAATTATATGAAATTTTTCAAATTCGATGAACTTTTATCAAATTCAATGAACTTTTTTCAGAGTTGATGAACTTTTATCAAATTCGACGAACTTTTTAAAAATTCATGAACTTTTTATTTTTTGCGAACTTTTTCCATTGGCTAAAATATTTGATTTACTTCAATTCATGGTTTTTATGAATGCTTTTTCAAATTTATGTTTTCTATATTCAAACAAGTATAGTGGATATGTAATACTAGTATATATGTTTTAAGGTTTGTACTGAATCAGTGGCCAATAGATATTTGTTTCCACTTGTAATGAACTAATTGAGCGTGTCCCAGCGGTAGAGCGTGTAGGCGTTCACGTTGGTGGTCGCAGTTCGAATCCTGCTTCTGCCGCTTTTTCCTTTTCCTCCATGATTTGCTTTTTCTGCAGCTTGCTGGGCCGGCCCATGAGGTGGGGCGCGCGGGCACCAGCTACTTGTTCGGGCGCTTAAGGCGCCGAATAGGAGCTCTTGTCTTCCAGACCGAACGGTCGGAAGTTATCGACGTCCAATAGGAAACCAATTTGTTGATTTGTTCGGACGGTTTTCCGGAATAAGGGTCCGATTTCTCTTCTTACTGCTGCAAGGTAAGAGGAAGGATCTGTAATTTGAACCACCAATGAAGCTACGTGATTTGCTCGGCTTATGTGATCTGGGATGGGGTCCACCGGTAGAACTGCTAAAAGTACACGCAAGTCATAGTTAATATTTTGTACATATTATATTGCTAGACTATAAAGCATATAATCTAATATTTAAATATAGTGTCTAGATATCTTTTCTTATGTTTACTCGCGAGTTTTGGTTAGGATAGGCTTGCTTTTCAAGCCAGACTAGATGGCCAGGCTGCTATATAAAGCCACAGTGTGTTGCTCTAAAATGAGGTTATTTTTCTACGGTTTAGACAACATGTGTATTGACTATTAAGCGACCCTCTTTGAAAGTCGTCGTCATTTTATGTGTATGATTTTTCTATGTGAAAGTTGTATTTGGCTTGAGGTCTGTCATCACCGATGGGTTATGTGTTGGTTACGTCTACTATGGCGGGAGGTTCCTCATGTGTCGAGGGATTGTCCGTTGGTCGTCGTCACCCCTGCTTCAGGTTACGCGTACTGCTCGTGTAATTGAAAGTTCTTTTATCGGTGGATATTGAAGTTTATTGCATCGTTAAAGATTGGGCCAAATCAGTGGCGCGTGAGAGGTCGTGCCTGCATCACGGACCGGTGGGTGGTTGGGCTTTACTATGCTGCTGAGTTGTGGGTCCAAGCTGCGCACATTGGGGGAAGCGCCAGCCCCATTTCCTTAGTATAAGAGACGAGTTGTCCTCCACAGGCAAAAATCCAAACCAAGAACTAGCTCCCTGTTCTTCTGTCCGCACACCTCATACAAGTGGCTAATAAAAAGCAAACCAATAAAACTACATGTGTTAACGGACTAGCTCCGCTATCTTCATAAGTCTGCAATACTAAATTCTCAACATACAGCATCCAATTGTGCAATTTAGCATTGTTTATAAGGCGACCTAAGGCGAGCACCATCCGCCCTGATGCCTAAGCGCCTAAGGTGGATGCCTAAATGCCTAATGCAGGAACACTTGCAAGGCATTGGGCGCCTTGCTGCCTAAGCGTCGGCTAAGCGTCAAAGGTCGGACCCCTTATAAACAATGCAATTTAGACCTACTTGACATGACGTCAAAGGTGGGACTCCCTTGTTTCATAATCAGTTATATCGACCCGTATGTTCTTTGTGTATTGCTTGCCTGAAAAAGAATTGACACGTTGCACAAATAATTAACTGGTAAGTAGATTACACTAGTAGAAAAAAGACCTAATGTGAGACACATTAGTCCCAGTTCGATTTTGGCCCGGTACTAATGGCACCATTAGTACCGGTTCGAACGGCTATGCATTAATGCCGGTTCGTTATGAACATTTAGTACCGGTTCGTACTAAAGGGGTGGTGGCAGGCTGGCGTCAGGCCGGGGCCCCACGATCACCTTTAGTACCGGTCCGTGCCACGAACCGAGACTAAAGGGGTTTGACCTATGGTCCCGGTTGGAGTCACAAACCGGGACTATAGGGGTATTTTCAAACTCTACCCCCCCCCCCCCCCGTGTGTATCGCCATTTCGGTTTTAAAAAATACAAAAGAAAATGATAAAAAAATAAAAAAATAAAATTCTTCGAGAAGTAGTTATAATACAACGTCTACTAGTTAGGAAAATTAAAAAACTTAAATTTGGACATGTTTTGCAAAAAGTGTAGGGAAAATGTAAAACGGCTATAACTTTTGCATACGATGTCGGAAAAAACGTATATTATATCAAAAAACTCAGCACGAAATCCGCATCCGATTTTGACAGCCTATGGCCTGTTTGCAATTTTGTTGAACTATATTCAAATTATATGAACTTTTTCAAATTCGATGAACTTTTATCAAATTCAATGAACTTTTTTTCAGAGTTGATGAACTTTTATCAAATTCAATGAACTTTTTTAAAATTCATGAACTTTTTATTTTTTGCGAATTTTTTTCCATTGGTTAAAATATTTGATTTCTTTCAATTCATGGCTTTTATGAATGCTTTTTCAAATTTATGTTTTCTACATTCAAACAAGTATAGTGGATATATAATACTAGTATATGTGTTTTAAGGTTTGTTGTGAATCAGTGGCCAATAGATATTTGTTTCCACTAGTAATGAACTAATTGAGTGTGTCCCAGCGGTAGAGCGAGTAGGCATTCACGTTGGTGGTCGCAGTTCGAATCCCGCTTCTCCCGTTTTTTCCTTTTCCTCCATGATTTGCTTTTTCTGCAGCTTGCTGGGCAGGCCCATGAGGTGGGGCGCGCGGGCACCAGCTACCTGTTCGGGCGCTTAAGGCACCGAACAGGAGCTCTCGTCTTCTAGACCGAACGGTCGGAAGTTATCGGCATCCAATAGGAAACCAATTTGTTGATTTGTTTGGATGGTTTCCCAGAATAAGGGTCCGATTTCTCTTCTTACTGCTACCAGGTAAGAGGAAGGATATGTACTTTGAACCACCAATGAAGCTACGTGATTTGCTCGCCTTATGAGATCTAGGATGGGGTCCACCGGTAGAACAGCTAAAAGTACATGCAAGTCATAGTTAATATTTTGTACATATTATATTGCTAGACTATAAAGCATATAATCTAATATTTAAATATAGTGTCTAGATCTCTTTTCTTATGTTTACTCGTGAGTTTTTTTTAGGGTAGGCTTGCTTTTCAAGCCAGACTAGATGGCCCGGCTGCTATATAAAGCCATAGTGTGTTGCAGTAAAATGAGGTTATTTTTCTACGGTTTAGACAACACGTGTATTGACTATTAATTAAGCGACCCTCTTTGAGCGTCGTCGTTATTTTGTGCGTCTGAATTTTCTATGTGAAAGTTGTATTTGGCTCGAGGTCTGTCTTCACCGATGGGTTATGTGTTGGTTACATCTACTACGGCGGGAGGTTCCTCGTGTGTCGAGGGATTGTCCGTTGGTCGTCGTCACCCTGCTTCAGGTTACGCGTACTGCTCGTGTAATTGAAAGTTCTTTTATCGATGGATATTGAAGTTTATTGCATCGTTAAATATTGGGCCAAATCAGTGGCGCATGCGAGGCCGTGCCTACATCACGGACCGGTGGGTGGTTGGGCTTTACTCTGCTGCTGAGGTGTGGGTCCAAGCTGTGCACATTGGGGGAAGCGCCAGCCCCAGTTCCTTAGTATAAGAGACGAGCTGTCCTCCACAGGCAAAAATCCAAACCAAGAACTGGCTCCCTGTTCTTCCGTCCGTACACCTCAAATAAGCGGCTTATAAAAAGCAAATCAATGAAACTACTTGTGTTAACGGACTAGCTCCGCTATCTTCATAAGTCTGCAATACTAAATTCTCAACATACAGCATCCAATTGATGCAATTTAGCATTGTTTATAAGGCGACCTAAGGCGAGCACCATCCGCCCTGATGCCTAAGTGCCTAAGGTGGATGCCTAAATGCCTAAAGCGGGCACACTTGCAAGGCATTGGGCGCCTTGCTGCCTAAGCATCGGCTAAGCGTCAAAGGTCGGACGCCTTATAAACAATGCAATTGAGACGTACTTGACATGACGTCAAAGGTGGGACTCTCTTGTTTCATAATCAGTTATATCGATCCGTATGTTCTTTGTGTATTGCTTGCCTGAAAAAGAATTGACACATTGCACAAATAATTAACTGGTAAGTAGATTACACTAGTAGAAAAAGGACCTAATGTGAGACACATTAGTCCCCGTTCGATTTTGGCTCGGTAC
This sequence comes from Aegilops speltoides, assembly GCA_021437245.1. Classification (NCBI taxonomy): domain Eukaryota; kingdom Viridiplantae; phylum Streptophyta; class Magnoliopsida; order Poales; family Poaceae; genus Aegilops; species Aegilops speltoides. Next base: position 557,587,045 of record CM038147.1, on the reverse strand, counting down.
TAATGGCACCACTAGTACCGGTTCGAACGGCTATGCATTAATGCCGGTTCGTTATGAACCTTTAGTACCGGTTCGTACTAAAGGGGTGGTGGCAGGCTGGCGTCAGGCTGGGGCCCCACGATCACCTTTAGTAACGGTTCGTGCCACGAATCAGGACTAAAGGGGTTTGACCTATGGTCCCGGTTGGAGACACAAACCGGGACTATAGGGATATTTTCAAACTCTACCCCGCGTGTATCGCCATTTCGGTTTTAAAAAATACAAAAGAAAATGATAAAAACTTCAAAAAATAAAATTCTTCGAGAATTAGTTATAATACTACATCTACTAGTTAGGAAAATTAAAAAACTTAAAATTGGACATGTTTTGCAAAAAGTGCAGGGAAAATGTAAAACTGCTATAACTTTTGTATACGATGTCCGAAAAAACGTATATTATATCAAACAATTCAGCACCAAAATCCGCATCCGATTTTGGCAGCCTATGGCCTGTTTGTAATTTTGATGAACTATATTCAAATTATATGAACTTTTATCAAATTCAATGAACTTTTTTCAGAGTGGATGAACTTTTATCAAATTCGACGAACTTTTTAAAAATTCATGAACTTTTTATTTTTCGCGAATTTTATCCATTGGTTAAAATATTTGATTTCCTTCAATTCATGGTTTTTATGAATGCTTTTTCAAATTTATGTTTTCTATATTCAAACAAGTATAGTGGATATATAATACTAGTATATATGTTTTAAGGTTTGTACTGAATCAGTGGCCAATAGATATTTGTTTCCACTAGTAATGAACTAATTGAGCGTGTCCCAGCGGTAGAGCGTGTAGGCATTCATGTTGGTGGTCGCAGTTCGAATCCCGCTTCTCCTGCTTTTTCCTTTTCCTCCATGATTTGGTTTTTCTGGGGCGCGCGGGCACCAGCTACCTATTCGGGCGCTTAAGGTGCTGAACATGAGCTCTCGTCTTCCAGACCGAACGGTCGGAAGTTATCGGCGTCCAATAGAAAACCAATTTGTTGATTTGTTTGGACGGTTTCCCGGAATAAGGGTCCGATTTCTCTTCTTACTGCTGCCAGGTAAGAGGAAGGATCTGTACTTTGAACCACCAATGAAGCTACGTGATTTGCTTGGCTTATGTGATCCGGGATGGGGTCCACTGGTAGAACAGCTAAAAGTACACGCAAGTCATAGTTAATATTTTGTACATATTATATTGCTAGACTATAAAGCATATAATCTAATATTTAAATATAGTGTCTAGATATCTTTTCTTATGTTTACTCGCGAGTTTTTGTTAGGGTAGGCTTGCTTTTCAAGCCAGACTAGATGGCCCGGCTGCTATATAAATCCATAGTGCGTTGCAGTAAAATGAGGTTATTTTCCTACGGTTTAGACAACATGTGTATCAACTATTAAGCGACCCTCTTTGAGCGTCGTCGTTATTTTGTGTGTGTGAATTTTGTATGTGAAAGTTGTATTTGGCTCGAGGTCTATCATCACCGATGGGTTACGTGTCGGTTACGTCTACTACGGCGGGAGGTTCCTCGTGTGTCGAGGGATTGTCCGTTGGTCGTCGTCACCCTTGTTTCAGGTTACGCGTACTGCTCGTGTAATTGAAAGTTTTTTTATCGGTGGATATAAAAGTTTATTGCATCGTAAAAGATTGGGCCAAATCATTGGCGCGTCGGAGGCCGTGCCTCCATCATGGACCGGTGGATGGTTGGGCTTTACTATGCTGCTGAGGTGTGGGTCCAAGTTGTGCACGTTGGGGGAAGCGCCTGCCCCAGTTCCTTAGTATAAGAGACGAGCTGTCCTCCACAGGCAAAAATCCAAACCAAGAACTGGCTCCCTGTTCTTCCGTCCGCACACCTCAAACAAGCGGCTAAAAAAAAGCAAACCAATAAAATACATGTGTTACTAGCTCTGCTATCTTCATAAGTCTGCAATACTAAATTCTCAACATACAACATCCAATTGATGCAATTTAGCATTGTTTATAAGGCGACCTAAGGCGAGCACCATCCGCCGTGATGCCTAAGCGCCTAATGTGGACGCCTAAACGCCTAAAGCGGGCACACTTGCAAGGCACTGGGCGCCTTGCTGTCTAAGCGTCTGCTAAGCCTCAAAGGTGGGACGCCTTATAAACAATGCAATTTAGACCTACTTGACATGACGTCAAAGGTGGGACTCCCTTGTTTCAAAATCAGTTATATCGATCCGTATGTTCTTTGTGTATTGCTTGCCTGAAAAAGAATTGACACGTTGCATAAATAATTGGCTGGTAAGTAGATTACACTAGTAGAAAAAGGACCTAATGTGAGACACATTAGTCCCGGTTCGATTTTGGCCCGGTACTAATGGTACCATTAGTACCAGTTCGAACGGCTATGCATTAATGTCGGTTCGTTATGAACCTTTAGTACCGGTTCGTGCCACGAACCGGTACAAAAGGGGTGGTGGCAGGCTAGCGTCAGGCCGGGGCCCCACGATCACCTTAAGTACCGGTTCGTGCCACGAACCAGAACTAAAAGGGTTTGACCTATGGTCCCGGCTGGAGACACAAACCGGGACTATAGTGATATTTTCATACTCTACATTCCCTTATCGCCATTTCAGTTTTAAAAAAAACAAAAGAAAATGATAAAAAATTCAAAAAATAAAATTCTTCGAGAAGTAGTAATAATACTACATCTACTAGTTAGGAAAATTAAAAAACTTAAATTTGGACATGTTTTGCAAAAAGTATAGGGAAAATGTAAAACGGCTATAACTTTTGCATACGATGTCGGAAAAAAACGTATAATATATCAAAAAATTCAGCACGAAAATCTGCATCTGATTTTGACAGCCTATGGCCTGTTTGCAATTTTGATGAACTATATTCAAATTATATGAACTTTTTCAAATTCGATGAACTTTTATCAAATGCAATGAACTTTTTTCAGAGTTGATGAACTTTTATCAATTTCGACGAACTTTTTAAAAATTCATGAACTTTTTATTTTTTGCGAATTTCTTTCCATTGGTTAAAATATTTTATTTCCTTCAATTCATGGTTTTTATGAATGCTTTTTCAAATTTATGTTTTCTATATTCAAACAAGTATAGTGGATATATAATACTAGTATATATGTTTTAAGGTTTGTACTGAATCAGTGGCCAATAGATATTTGATTCCACTAGTAATGAACTAATTGAGCGTGTCCCAGCGGTAGAGCGTGTAGGCATTCACGTTGGTGGTCGCAGTTCGAATCCCGCTTCTCCGCTTTTCCTTTTCCTCCATGATTTGCTTTTTCTGCAGCTTGTTGGGCGGCCCATGAGGTGGGGCGCGTCTTTCAGCTACCTGTTCGGCGCTTAAGGCGCGAACAGAGCTCTCGTCTTCCGTGATCGAGCGGTCGGAAGTTATCGGCGTCAATAGGAAACCAATTTGTTGATTTGTTTGGACGGTTTTCCGGAATAAGGGTCCGATTTCTCTTCTTACTGCTGCTAGGTAAGAGGAAGGATCTATACTTTGAACAACCAATGAAGCTACGTGATTTGGTCGGCTTATGTGATCTGGGATGGGGTCCACCGGTAGAACAGCTAAAAGTACACACAAGTCATATTTAATATTTTGTACATATTATAATTCTAGACTATAAAGTATATAATCTAATATTTAAATATTGTGTCTAGATATCTTTTCTTATGTTAACTCGCGAGTTTTGGTTAGGGTAGGCTTGCTTTTCAAGCCAGACTAGAAGGCCCGGCTGCTATATAAAGCCACAGTGCATTGCTGTAAAATGAGGTTATTTTTCTATGGTTTAGACAACATGTGTATCGACTATTAAGCGACCCTCTTTGAGCGTTGTCGTTATTTTGTGTGTGTGAATTTTCTATGTGAAAGTTGTATTTGGCTCAAGGTCTGTCATCACCGATGGGTTACGTGTTGGTTACGTCTACTACGGCGGGAGGTTCCTCGTGTGTCGAGGGATTGTCCGTTGGTCGTCGTCACCCCTGCTTCAGTTTATGCGTACTGCTCGTGTAATTCAAAGTTTTTTTATTGGTGGATGTTGAAGTTTATTGCATCGTAAAACATTGGGCCAAATCAGTGGCACGTGCGAGGCCGTGCCTCCATCATGGACCGGTGGGTGGTTGGGGTTTACTATGCTGCTGAGGTGTCGGTCCAAGCCGTGCCATTGGGGGAAGTGCCAGCCCCAGTTCCTTAGTATAAAAGACGAGTTGTCTTTCACAGGCAAAAATCCAAACCAAGAACTGGCTCCCTGTTCTTCCGTCCGTACACCTCAAACAAGCGGCTAATAAAAAGAAAATCAATGAAAATACATGTGTTAAAGGACTAGCTCCGCTATCTTCATAAGTCTGCAATACTAAATTCTCAACATACATCATCCAATTGATGCAATTTAGCATTGTTTATAAGGCGACCTAAGGCGAGCACCATCCGCCCTGATGCCTAAGCGCCTAAGGTGGACGCCTAAACGCCTAAAGCGGGCACACTTGCAAGGCATTGGGCGCCTTGCTGCCTAAGTGTCGGCTAAGCGTCAAAGATCGGACGCCTTGTAAACAATGCAATTTAGACCTACTTGACATGACGTCAAAGGTGGGACTCCCTTGTTTCAAAATCTGTTATATTGATCCGTATGTTCTTTGTGTATTGCTTGCCTGAAAAAGAATTGACACGTTGCACAAATAATTAACTGGCAAGTAGATTACATTAGTAGAAAAAGGACCTAATGTGAGACACATTAGTCCCAGTTCGATTTTGGCCCGGCACTAATGGCACCATTAGTACCGGTTCGAACGGCTAGGCATTAATACCGGTTCGTTATGAACCTTTAGTCCGGTTCGTATTAAAGGGGTAGTGGCAGGCTGGCGTCAGGTCGGGGCCCCACGATCACCTTTAGTATCGTTTCGTGCCACGAACCGGGACTACAGGGGTTTGACCTGTGGTCCCAGTTGGAGACACAAACCGGGTCTATAGGGATATTTTCAAACTCTAACCCCGGCGCGTGTATCACCATTTCGGTTTTGAAAAATACAAAAGAAAATGATAGAAAATTCAAAAAATAAAATTCTTCGAGAAGTAGGTATAATACTACATCTACTAGTTAGGAAAATGAAAAAACTTAAATTTGGACAAGTTTTGCAAAAAGTGTAGGGAAAATGTAAAACGGTTATTACTTTTGCATACGATGTCGGAAAAAAACGTATAATATATCAAAAAAATTCAGCACGAAAATCCGCATCCGATTTCGACAGCCTATGGCATGTTTGCAATTTTGATGAACTATATTCAAATTATATGAACTTTTTCAAATTCGATGAACTTTTATCAAATTTATTGAACTTTTTTTTAGAGTTGATGAACTTTCATCAAATTCGACGAACTTTTTAAAAGTCCATGAACTTTTTATTTTCTGCGAATTTTTTTCCATTGGTTAAAATATTTGAGTTCCTTCAATTCATGATTTTTATGAATGCTTTTTCAAACTTATGTTTTCTATATTCAAACAAGTACAGTGGATATATAATACTAGTATATATGTTTTAAGGTTTGTACTGAATCAGTGGCCAATAGATATTTGTTTCCACTAGTAATGAACTAATTCAGCGTGTCCCAGCGATAGAGCGAGTAGGCATTCACGTTGGTGGTCGCAGTTCGATTCCCGCTTCTCCCGCTTTTTCCTTTTCCTCCATGATTTGCTTTTTCTGCAGCTTGCTTGGCCGACCCATGAGGTGGGGCGCGCGGGCACCAGCTACCTTTTCGGGTGCTTAAGGCGCCGAGCAGGAGCTCTCGTCTTCCAGACCGAACAGTCGGAAGTTATCGGCGTCCAATAGGAAACCAATTTGTTGATTTGTTTGGACGGTTTCCCAGAATAAGGGTCCAATTTCTCTTCTTACTGCTGCCAGGTAAGAGGAAGGATCTGTACTTTGAACCACCAACGAAGCTACGTGATTTGCTCGCCTTATGTGATCTGGGATGGAGTCCACCGGTAGAACAGCTAAAAGTACACGCAAGTCATAGTTAATATTTTGTACATATTATATTGCTAGACTATAAAGCATATAATCTAATATTTAAATATAGTGTCTAGATATTATTTCTTATGTTTGCTCGCGAGTTTTGGTTAGGGTAGGCTTGCTTTTCTAGCCAGACTAGATGGCCTGGCTGCTATATAAAGCTATAGTGCGTTGCTGTAAAATGAGGTTATTTTCCTACGGTTTAGACAACATGTGTATCGACTATTAAGCGACCCTCTTTGAGCGTCGTGGTTATTTTGTGTGTGTGAATTTTCTATGTGAAAGTTGTATTTGGCTCGAGGTCTGTCATTACCGACGGGTTACGTGTTTGTTACGTCTACTACGGCGGGAGGCTCCTCGTGTGTCGAGCGATTGTCCGTTGGTCGTCGTCACCCCTGTTTCAGGTTACGCGTACTGCTCGTGTAACTGAAAGTTTTTATCGGTGGATATTGAAGTTTATTGCGACATAAAAGATTGGGCCAAATAAGTGGCGCGTGCGAGGCCGTGCCTCCATCATGGACCGGTGGGTGGTTGGGCTTTACTATGCTGCTGAGGTGTGGGTCCAAGTTGTGCACGTTGGGGGAAGCGCCAGCCCCAGTTCCTTAGTATAAGAGACGAGTTGTCCTCCACGGGCAAAAATCCAAACCAAGAACTGGCTCCCTGTTCTTCCGTCCGCACACCTCAAACAAGCGGCTAATAAAAAGCAAACCAATGAAACTACATGTGTTAACGGACTAGCTCCGCTATCTTCATAAGTCTGCAATACTAAATTCTCAACATACAGCATCCAATTGATGCAAATTAGCTTTGTTGATAAGGCGACCTAAGGCGAGCACCATCCGCCGTGATGCCTAAGCGCCTAAGGTGGACGCCTAAACGCCTAAAGCGGGCACACTTGCAAGGCATTGGGCGCCTTGCTGCCTAAGCGTCGCCTAAGCGTCAAAGGTCGGACGCCTTATAAGCAATGCAATTTAGACCTACTTGACATATCGTCAAAGGTGGGACTTCCTTGATTCAAAATCAGTTATATTGATCCATATGTTCTTTGTGTATTGCTTGCCTGACAAAGAATTGACACGTTGCACAAATAATTAACTGGCAAGTAGATTACACTAGTAGAAAAAGAACCTAATGTGAGACACATTAGTCCCAGTTCGATTTTGGCCCGTACTACTAGGAAAAGGGCTATAGATAGGATTGACTCTAATGACGCACTGTGGAGGCAGTGCGCCACTACTATATACTAATGGCGCACCTGTTCCTGATACGCCATTAGAGTGGAAGACACTAATGGCGCACCGTGGACGCGCCACTAGTATGAATTTTTTTGTTCCATTTTCCCATACATACTAATGGCGCATGAGGTCTACAATGCGCCATTACTGTATATAACTTCTAATGGCGCACCAATCAGGCTGTGCGCCATTACTGTAAATTTTGTTTTATTCTTTTTTTGCAAAACTACTAATGGCGCACCCTCTGCTGATGCGCCATTAGTAACCAGGGTTACTAATGGCGCATCAGCAGAGGGTGCGCCATTAGTAACCTGGGACCAACAAGATATTTTGGACAGCCCACACCTACCCACTCACTTTCCCCACTTCATTCCATCCACCTCCTTCTCCAAGATTTCGGCCATCTCCTCCTCCTCACCTCATTTCCACCATAGATTCAACAAAATTAAGCGGTGAAATTACCTTTTTTTGATAGGTAAGTAAGGAAAGCTATCTTCATGATATAGATCTACTTTTTTTCTCCTAGCTCGCTCCAACAACGTGCACATGCACTTTTGTGGCCTAGCTAGATCTATGTATGTTTGTGGTGTTGCAAGTGTTTGTGGTGTTGCATATATGTTTGTGTTTGAAGGTACCGGTATTTGAAATATGCGATAGTTGCCAATATTTTGTCGGAATGTTTTGATTCATTTTCGGTTCGGCGAGAATTTTGGCACTATGCATTCTTTTTGGTCCTATTTTTAGGGAAGGTCATGCCAAATTTTTTCTTGGTTCTAACATATCGTTTTGCTCTACCCGTGGCGACCATGGTCCGCATGATGACCGAAGGCATCGTGAATAGGTTTTGAGCTCCGAAGGCCGAGATGCTTCAAAAGAACGAGGCGGAGATAAGATGTCCATGTCGAAGATGCAAGTGAAGAGCCTTATTGCGGACCCGGATTCCGGCAGGTGCGGGACCACCGCTCTTGCGTGGTTTCATGGATGGCTATCGGTGGCAAGGTGATGAAGATGACTATCAAGTCGTCCATGGCGGGCCGGGCATGAAATGAGGAAGGGCAACAAGACAAGTACCACCGCGGCGAGGGCGGGCGAAAGACGAAGAATCTCGGTGACATGATCACGACGGTGATGCTGTACACAATCATCATGTAGAAGATGTCGTACATGATGATGAGGAAGATCAAGACGAAGGGCATGATCATGAAGATGAAGATGCGAGAGCAGACGACGATGGAGGCTGGGTGCAGGACCCTCATATTCAAGAGCTGCTTCTCAAGTGGACGGATAACGCAAGAGCTGCCGCCGAGAGAAAGCCAAGCTGGATCAACTGGAGATAGACGCGTTACTCCATTGTATGAAGGATGCAGGCCGAGGATACCGCTTTGAAAGTAACGCTCATGGCTCGGAGATGAAGGTAAAACACAAAATGACCGACGCGTGCTTCGACGAGAACATGTCATTCGCACGAACGTCTTCCCAAGGGGAACAAGTGCCCGACCAGTTTCGAGGAGGCGAAGAAAATCGTGTGTCCTCTGGATTTACCGCCGTGAAATACCATGTGTGCATGAACAATTGCATCATTTATCGGGACGAGCACGCGAGTCTACCATATGTCCGGTGTCGGCGTCACTCGATACAAGAAGAGGAAGAAAGCTCCTCGAAAATCGGTGTGGTACTTTCCGATCACCTCGTCTGCAGCGGTATTTCGCGGACCCTAAGGTAGCAAAGCTCCTGCGTTGGCACGCGGATAGGGAGGAGAAGAAGCGAGAAGATGACGCAAATGATCCGGAGATAGATAAAAAGACAAGATGCTGAGTCACCCTAAGGATGCGAGCGGTGGCAAGCGTTGAACTTCAAGACCGAAATTTGGGAAGGATCCAAGGAACATCGTCTTTGGGCGCGAGCACCGATGGAGTCAATCCGTTTGGCAGCCGTGAGAAGCACACATAGCACCTGGCCTGTGTTTGTGTGGATGTACAACCTTCCCCTGGTTGTGCATGAAGAGGAAGTACATTCACATGAGTATGCTAATTGAAGGGCGAAACAACCAGGAACGACATCAATCAGACCGGGGGCTCTTTGAAGGAGGAGCTAGACACGCTGTGGAAAACGCCAGCCAATACGTGGGATGCCGCAGAGAAAGAATATTTCCCTATGAGAGCCGCACTGCTCACGACGGTGCACGACTATCTCGGTTACGGATATCTCGCGGGGCAGGTAGTCCACGGATTTTCTGGATGCGTAAGGTGCATGGATGACACAACGTATCGCCAGCTAGATAGAGATCCCGGGTCTTTGAAAACCGTGTTCATGGGACATCGAAGGTGGCTTCGCGACGATGACCCGTGGAGGAAACACAAGGATCTGTTCGATGGTGAAACCGAACCCCGAAAACGCCCGTGTACGAGGAGCGGCGAGGAAATAGACAAGCTGTTGAAAAATTGGAAAGACTGCCCACTACCGGGAAAGATGCGAAAGGCGCCAGAGCCGCTGCTGAAGGTATGGAAAACGAGGTCTGTTTTCTGGGACTTGCCGTACTGGAAGATCCACCGTGTGCCTCACAGCCTTGATGTCATGCATATCACGAAGAACGTGTGCGAGAGTCTGCTTGGTAGCCTGCTCAACATGCCGAGAGGACCAAAGATGGGCGAAAGCAAGGGCGGACTTGAAATCAATGGGCATCAGGCAGGAGCTTCACGCTAATGATGATGATGATGATGAGGAGGAGGAGGCGAAGCAGGACACGGAAAGTCGTCGCAAAAGGCAAAAAGGCCAAGAAGATGGAAATGACTACCCTCCGCGTGCTTCACTCTAAGTCGAGGAGATCGAGCAGTTTTCACCGCCTCCTAGGAGTAAAACTTCCTTCTGATTCTGCTGGGAAGATAAGCGATACCTAGACCCAGCGAAGCAGAAGTTCAGCGGGATGAAGTCTCACGACTGTCACGTGCTGATGACGCAGATACTTCCAGTTGCAATCCATGGGATCATGGACGCGCACGTCCGTGAAACGCTATTTGGCCTGTGCAACTTTTTCGACGTCATCTCTCGGAAGTCTATTGGCGTGAGGCAACTCAGAAGGCTACAGGAAGAGATCGTGGTGATACTATGCGAGCTTGAGATGTACTTCCCGCCCGCATTCTTCGATGTTATGGTGCATCTGCTGGTCCATATAGTGGACGATATCATCCAACTCGGGCCGACGTTCCTGCACAGCATGATGCCGTTCGAAAGGATGAATGGTGTCATCAAAGGATACGTTCGCAACATGTCACGTCCAGAGGGAAGCATAGCCAGGGGCTTTCTGACCGAAGAGTGCATCTCCTACTGCATGAATTATCTAGGCATCGAGAACCCCGTTGGTCTGCCCGTCAACAGGCACCTCGGAAGGCTCGCTGGATGGGGTCACCATGAGGGTCGCCGCGAAATGCATGTCGACTTCGAGGGTCGACTCGCCGACTTTGAAAGAGCAAACCTAGTCGCGCTACAACACATAGACGTGGTCGATCCTTGGGTGGTAGAGCACAAAACCTTTATTAAGAAGACGTACAATGACCGAGGCCAACAGAGGACGGACGGAGATATACTCAAAGAGCACAACTCATGTTTCACGCGTTGGTTCAAGCAGAAGCTTCTGTCGTACCCTTTACGTGAGGATTCTTCCGCGGAAGAACAACTCATATTCGCCTTGTCACAGGGCGCCGAGCACAACCTGATGACCTATGAGGCGTACTATATCAACGGCTACACATTCTACACCGAGGACAAGGACATGAAGAGCGATGGTTATCAGAACTCCGGGGTAACGATGGAATCCTACACCGGTAACGACAAGGACAGATACTACGGAAGGATCGAGGAGATCTGGGAGCTGAGCTACGCTGGAGAGAAGGTCCCGATGTTCCGTGTCAGATGGGCCAAAAACGTCATAAAAGAAGACCGGTATTTCACCACCATGGTTATACCCGGCCAAATCAAGACCATGCGGCAAAGCGTCACCGCGAAAATGAGCCATGGGTACTGGCTTCCCAAGTGGACCAATGCTTCTTCATTCTTGACCCGCCAAAGCCCGGTCGTGTTGTCGTGAGGAGAGGCAAAAGGAAGATCATCGGAATGGATGGAGTAGCCCATGAGCAAGACTTCGACAAATCGGCGACCAAGATCGAACATGACGACGACGATGAAGTAGCAGCACACACCACAAGAAGAAGCAGGACCACCCTACCTAAAGGACGTCCGTTCCACGTAAGAACTCCGTTTGCGAAAAAGAAGGGCAAGAAGATTGTGAACAGATAGCTAGCTAAGACCGATTGTATTTAAATCGTAGTCTTCATTTCTCGATTGTATTTCATGGGCACTTTTGATATCATGAATATTTTTAAATTTCATGGGCACTTTTTGAATTCATGAGGACACTTGATCTCGATTCCCCTCCATCTCTATCTCGATCCCCTCCATCTCGATCGCACCCCGCACCTCCCCCGCTAGCTCCACCCATCGCAACCTCCCCGCTCCACCGCCGAGCACCGGCCCGCCCCACGCACCAAGCACTTTTTGAACATATTTTTAATTTTTTACTATTTTTATAAAAATATTACACTGTTATAATTTAAACAAGTTTGAACATATTTAAACACAAATAAATATAAAAACACCATTTAAAATGCATAAAAAATATTGGGGATCCAGGAATCGAACCCGGGACCTCCCGTGTGTGTGCTGCGTCTTGACCACGGGCTAGTGGGTGGGTTCTATTGTAGATAGGGTTGGGCTGTAGATATGGCTACTAGGCTAGGTTAAAACAAAATTCTAATGGCGCACCGAGGATGGTGCGCCATTAGAATAGTTATACTTATGGCGCACTGGGTGTGGTGCGCCATTAAAAGCTTCGCTCCCTCCACCTATTCCCTCCGGCCTCTCTCCCTCGCCAGATCCCCACTCGACCTAACCAGACGCCGCTGCCCGACCCCGCGGACTCCACCCCGCCCCCCCCCCAGCCCCCCCCCCCCCCCCGCCCCCCCTGCCGGACTCCACCCCCGCCCCCCCCCGCGCCCCCCCTGCCGGACTCCACCCCCGCCGCCCCTCACCCCACCCCCACCCCGCCGCCCGACCCTCAACGTCCTTGCCTTTCTCCTCGTCGTCGGCGCCGAGCAGCAACGCAGCACCGTACGCCCCCCGACCATCCTCCTCCCCTTCCTCCTCCTCCTCCTCCCCTTGCCCCTCACCTGCGCCAGGGCTGACGGCCCCTTCTCTCTCTCGCAGGGCAAGATCTCTGGCGCCTCTACGACACCGACGCCTCACCATCGATCCGTGTCACCTCGTCAACCCCGGCCCTGCACGATCTCGCCATCGTCTTCCTCTCGGTGAGATGCACCGGTTCCCCTCCCTCCTTTACGTTAATCAACATTTTCAGGTTTAGGTTACATTAACTGAAAAAGTTTAGATTCGAAACATTGTTGGGTGATAGGAAGTTTGTTGAATGAGCAATCTACACCTGTAATTTCTCTTGTTATGTCTTGGTCCTTTTCATTTTGTCATGGCATTCTTGAGGTGCTGATGTGTCCGAGGGCATGAACCATGATCAGGATATTTGAGTAATCTTGTCAACAGAATAACTTTTACATGTTTGCATTACTTCCAAGAGTAACAGCAGTGCTTAGGACACCTTCGGAGATTTCTCTGTTTCGCTTGCTGCATTTGACAAGATCATGTTCTTTCAGATCAAAAGTTCATAGTATCATTAGTTGAATCTGCAGATTTATTTTCTCTCTGAAAAACTGACCTCCTTTTCAGTTCAAAAGAAAATATTACAGTGAACAATGATCCAATTGGTATCACACTTGTTTTAGTAAGTGTATAAAAAGATATCATCAAACAAATCCTATAGTTATTGTCTCTGTTCATGCTTATCTCTGCACAAATAGTTGTTGCAACGGGCTATTGGAACTTTCGATGCTCAAAACTTGCTTCCATGCTCGCTTGGATAGCACACAGACAAGATAGTACTCCATATACTACTAATACAAGATCTTGTATTTCATTTCAAAGTTCAAAATGCTGGTACTGAGATTTTCATTTCAATGAGTGATGTTTTTCCTAGCAGCGAAAAATAGTAGTAGCCATGTACTAGGAGTGCATTTTTATTCTAGGGTGATGGATAGATCTAGTGAGTACTGCATTTCAGTTAACTGTTATGGACAATTGTCAATTTTCTCGTAATGATGATGGAACATTATAAAGCATTAATTGTACTCCGAGGTATATGAAGGATGATGATCATCTTGCTAGTTTGCTGGGTTTGTCTCGACCATTGTGTCGTGATGAATTTGCGGTACCCGAGAGGCCCTTGAGTTTGCGGAATGTCGATTAACTTCCGTTCCGGCAAATTCGGGTACTCCATATGTCCTATTTTCAGCAAAGGTCATGCTGAAATTTTCCGTGAATTTTAGCATGACTTTGCTAAAAATAGGACATATGGGGTACTTGCGACTAATGCATGGGCCGGGCTATCTTAGTACTTAGTTAAGTAGGATCAACTGCCCTGCCATTCTTGCTGCATTAAATCATAGGTGGCAATAGAGCCAAGTGATTAGGCCCAACTTAGAATTATCCTTAGCATCGATAAACCCTAAATGATGAAAACTTAACTTGGCTGCCCCGGATGCCTCGGTGTTGATGAGAACCTAAATGATGAAAGCTTAGGCTTTTAGGGTGCCTCGGTGTCGACAAACCCTAAATCATGAGACCATGATCTTGTTCCTTGACAATAACCATCTTTTGACCAAACTTTTTCCTATTTAGAGAGAAACATGGCCCACAACGATGAGGCCGGTGGTTGGGCGGCAAGCAATTCTGGAGCTGTCCCAAGAGATGGAGGAACAACCTCACCGCTATGATGGCCTTGCGGAAGACACCGATCCTGATTACACAACCCCTAGTGGCGTGGGATGACACCACCGATGGTGCCGCCGAGGATGCCACCACCGATGATGGCGGCAAGACACATGGTGGCGGCGCACACACGATGGCAGCCAACCGAAGAAGCAAAGGAAGGACCGGCGCCGAATGCGCTCCGCACCGTCAAGGAGGAATTCACTCAAGTGGACTCGACGGAATCCAACGAGCCCAAACATATAGTCAAGGTGCAGCGGTTCAGCTCGGTTGCATTCTCCGAACACCGTCTCGATCAACACCGAGAACCTTAGGCATAAGGACCGAGGGAATTTGCGCAGCCTCCTCTTCACGAAGCTGCACGAACGATACAAGCTCCCCGCCGAATTTGAAAACACACGCCTCTCAGGGAATAGAGTGAACAATGCCGCCCTCACGAAGATGAGCACGGCCCTGTCTACTTGGAGAAGCGCAGTGAAGAGAATGATTGATAAAGGTGATAGTTATGACAAGATCAAAGCGAAATATCATTTGATGAGCGAAGATGAGTACAAGGAGTTCAAGATCAAGTGCGAGCCCGCAAGCTCGAATCAAGTCGATGGGGAAAGAAATGCGGAGTTGAACTTAGGGAACACAAACTCGGTCCCGGCGGTTATAGAGTGGCGGAGCCTATATGGGACAAGGAGGACGCGGAGCGTGCCGAGCAAGGCCTACCGCCCCGCTTCGAGAAATACAGCGGTGACAAGCAGACCAGGAACTATGTCATGGCCCGGTACAAGGAGGATCCGATAACAAAGGAGCTTACCACGGATCCGAAGACCAGGGCGCTTGAGCTTGTTCTGGTAAGGAATACACCCCCGCGTAATTAGCTCCATATGGTTGCACTCTAATTAATCCCCAATATTTCTAAATGGCTCATGTTCCTTTCGCAGGACAATGAAAGCAGTAGCGCGGGGTCGTCTAAGAGCTCCCCTTTCGACACCCCTTTAAATAGGGCGTTGACCGTAATGAAAAAGAAGGATAAGCTCGATAAGCCGACGTCAGCTGGTCGTGTGGCCGGCAAAGGCTTGTCCACAAAATGGGGGTTATACTACACCGCTGGTGTGCGGAAGGAGAAAAAGGCCAGCTCGGAAAGCCAGAGGCGCGAGGTTGAAGCACTCAAGGCACAAGTGGCGCGGATTCCGGAGCTTGTCCAAGAGCAAGTGGAACAACAGCTGGGAACGAAGCTCGAAGCCATGGTGCCTACGTTGATTCATGGGCTGATGACGTGGATTGCGGGCGGCCAAAAGGGGCCTCCCCCGGTTCCCAGCTTCACGGCCAGCAACTCGCACAGCGCGGCGGCGGCACCATTGGTGTCTCCGGCGGCGCCGCCATTGGTGTCTCCGGCGGCGGCGCCATTGGTGTCTCCGGCGGAGGCGGTATTCGTGTCTCCGGCACCGGCACGGGTATTGGAGCTTAATGCACCCGGGTGTACGCCGACCGGCACCTCGCCAGCAAGCGCCCCCTCCGTCAGTTGCACGCCCGCCGTTGGCATCACGGTAACTAAGCCTCTCGGCCGATGACTTCATCTCCTTGCCTTTGACTGGGCATCCCTGACGCCCTACACATGTTTTCGCAGGGCACCGCCGACGTTCCTTGCACTCTTCTGCACTTCGTGGGCGCCGAGTTGGTCGATGTCGCCAAGGGAAAAATCGTTCAACCGGGCAACCCCATGTTCCACGGTAATCCAATGCCAACCACAATGTATAGGGTTGAAGTGGTCCGGGTGCTGCCAGGCTGCGACGAGCTGTTACCTCCGATTCGACACGCTGGGGCCGACGAAGAAGATGAGATGACCCTCGGCACCTGCGTAAACTGGCCCCTGCTATGGCTGAAGAGCCAGATTCGTTTGGGGGCGGGGGACACCACCCCACAGACAAGACCGCCAGTCGTGCCGGCGCCAAGCCATGGCAAGAACGCAGCAACGCTACCGGACCTGCCGGACATCCCTATGGCACACGATCCGGACAGCCCTATGGCACAGGATCCGGACGGCGACGACAACGACGACGGTACATTTACCAAAGTTGACAAGTACTTTGCCGAACATGGGTACGCTGACGAGTTCTGCGGGCCTCTTTCTCAAGAACCCAGCCAAGACCACCGCGATCTAGCTGGTACGGCGGAGAAATCCAATTGCAACAAGCGTCGTCTGGCGTTCAGTTCTCAGGACACGCCTCCAGCTCCCGTCTTCACCGAGCCTCAGATAGCTGAGGCGCGAAATATTATCAGCCCCAACACGCTGAAGAAGGCGGTCTGTGAGCAGAACTCGGTCCCATTATAGGAGATCAAGAAGAAGGGCCGGAAACGAAAGACTAACAAGGGCGCCGGTGCGAGCCAGCCGGCACCGAGTTCGATCCGTGCTCAGGACGGGCCACCTTCACCTAAGGATATCTCGAGGAGGGTGCATGTGGCGGGTAGGGCGATGCTACCGCCAAATATCCTGAATGCTGCAACCGGTGCTATGCGGAGTCTGCACGACAGTGTTCTGATTTTTGAGAAGCGGCGTCTCAGAGAGAAGGATGTGGCATACCCGATTTTCGTGGCCAAGGTGCCAGAGAGCAAGGGCTTTATGGATGGCGACATCGAGGGTATGATCGTCCTGCGGTTTGATGACATCTTTGCTATGTTTAACCTTCATCCGTTGCACTACACCTTCGTTCGGCTATTTTCGCCGAGCATGCGGATGCGGATCATTAGAGACAATACCCGGACATCGTGATAGTCGACCCCTTCTACATGCGTGCCAAGCACTTGAGCAGCGCTGGGACCGCCAAGTTGCGAGTTCACACCTCGGGCGTCATTCGCAAACGCAGATAAGGATAACTTCCTTGTGCCTTACTTTCCGAGTAAGTCATCCATTAACCGCCCGTAACATATGATTTCTTAGATTTCGATCGTTCTTTTTTCTAACATTCCGTGTTACGTGCAAAGTGACACATTGCACACTCATCCTCTTAAGCCGAAATATTCCATGGCCACGTATTTCGACCGAATCGTAACTCCATGATAGACTACACAAATGTGAAGAAAGTTCTTGATGATGTTCTCCCGCCTCGCCAAATCTGGAGGCACCTTCACCAGACAGTTCGTAAATCGGCAAGCACATCTTCTCACACAATGACGAGTTCTGCTGCGTCAAGCAGCCTTTGGCGGTCGAAGGATGCCTACTCGCCCTCCATCACATGCGGCGATCGTAAGGGACCATCATCACCTTCGCTACCAGATAATCTCAAAGATTGGGCCTGAGCTTGTCGGCAGTCCAGCACGCGGACCTCAGACAAGAATTCTTTCGCATCCAGTCGGAGTTTGCGGACATCATCCATCAAGATGTCCTTCATACGTCGGGGCAGTTCTTCCTCAGAAATCAACCGTCCAACAGTGAGATAGATGGAATGCTACAAATGCAGGGTGACAACGACCGCGATTTCATGACCATCGCGACAGACGGCGGCTTCATCCACGCTCCTATCCGATGAGTCGAGTCGAAAGTAGTGATGTGTAGTTCTGAAACATTGATTGGCTCATGTTGTAATTAAACTTTTTAATGAATTCGTATGTCTCTTTGGTTTGGACGGTTGTACAACTTAGATGTAATCGATGCTATTTATTAGTAGGACCATGAATCGTGCTATTAATGTCTTGCTTTTCTCTTCCGATCCTTTTGTTGCATACTTACACATTGCTTATGTATTGTCATTGTTTGGCTTGTGCATAGAGATGCCGTCGTATGTCGTGTACAAGGGTAAGGTTCCCGGAGTCTACGATGACTGGGAGGAGTGTCGGAGACAGGTTCACCGTTTCAGCGGTAATAGTTACAAAGGGTACACCACTAGGGCGGAGGCCGAATCTAGATACGCCCGCTATGTAGCAGGAGAGAGGAGGGAGCGTTGGAGGAACTGGATGAAGACCAGTTTGATCGCGATGATGCTCATCGTGATGACCACAGCTCTCTTCTATGTGATGGTAGTTTAGATGATCGATATCGACTTGTAATGTGAAGGCAAACTCGATACTCGCGGTCTTGAGACTTGTAATGTTTTATCTTTGTCCGGTCTTTTGAATCCGGAGACTAATATGATGAATTGTATTCGAAGACTAATCTTCTATTGTATTTGATGAATCTGATGTTGCTGTGTGCTGCTGTCTATATTCTATGCAATAATATATTTTGTAACCTGTGCAAAAATCAGAAAAGCAAAAAAAAAACCTAATATTCATACTAATGGCGCACCACAAAAGACACTAATGGCGCACTGTGATCATCACACTAATGGCGCATTAGCAGCTGATGCGCCATTAGAATGCCATAGCACATTTGTACATATGGCCCCTGGAGGCATTCTAATGGCGCACTGCAGGCTATACTAATGGCGCACTACGTGGTGCGCCATTAGAACACCAGATACTAATGGCGCACCAGTAGTGCGCCATTAGAATTTAATTCTAATGGCTGATGCTAGTGGCGCACTGGTAGTGCGCCACTAGCATGCCTTTTCCTAGTAGTGCCGGTACTAATGGTACCATTAGTACCGGTTCGAACGGCTATGCATTAATGTCGGTTCGTTATGAACCTTTAGTACCGGTTCGTGCCACGAACCGGTACTAAAGGGGTGGTGGCAGGCTGGTGTCAGGCCGGGGCCCCATGATCACCTTTAGTACCGGTTCGTCCCACGAACCGGGACTAAAGGGGTTTGACCTATGGTCCCGGTTGGAGACACAAACCAGGACTATAGGGATATTTTCAAACTCTACCCCCCTGTGTATCGCCATTTCAGTTTTGAAAAGTACAAAATAAAATGATAAAAATTCAAAAAATAATATTCTTTGAGAAGTAGTAATAATACTTCATCTACTAGTTAGGAAAATTAAAAAAGTTAAATTTGGACATGTTTTGCAAAAAGTATAGGGAAAATGTAAAACGGCTATAACTTTTGCATACGATGTCGGAAAAAAATGTATAATATATCAAAAAAATTCAGCACGAAAATCCGCATCTGATTTTGACAGCCTATGGCCTGTTTGCAATTTTGATGAACTGTATTCAAATTATATGAACTTTTTCAAATTCGATGAACTTTTATCAAATTCAATGAACTTTTTTCAGAGTTGATGAACTTTTATCAAATTCGACGAACTTTTTAAAAATTCATGAACTTTTTATTTTTTGCGAATTTTTTCCATTGGTTAAAATATTTGATTTCCTTCATTTCATGGTTTTTATGAATGCTTTTTCAAATTTATGTTTTCTATATTCAAACAAGTATAGTGGATATATAATACTAGTATATATGTTTTAAGGTTTGTACTGAATCAGTGGCCAATAGATATTTGATTCCACTAGTAATGAACTAATTGAGCGTGTCCCAGCGGTACAGCGTGTAGGCATTCACGTTGGTGGTCGCAGTTCGAATCCCGCTTCTCCCGCTTTTTCCTTTTCCTCCATGATTTGCTTTTTCTGCTGCTTGTTGGGCCGGCCCATGAGGTGGGGCGCGTGGGCACCAGCTACCTGTTCGGGCGGTTAAGGCGCCGAACAGGAGCTCTCGTCTTCCAGACCGAACGGTCGGAAGTTATCGGCGTCCAATAGGAAACCAATTTGTTGATTTGTTTGGACGGTTTCCCAGAATAAGGGTCCGATTTCTCTTCTTACTGCCGCCAGGTAAGAAGAAGGATCTGTACTTTGAACCACCAATGAAGCTACGTGATTTGCTCGCCTTATGTGATCTGGGATGGGTTCCACCGGTAAAACAGCTAAAAGTACACGCAAGTCATAATTAATATTTTGTACATATTATATTGCTAGACTATAAAGCATATAATCTAATATTTAAATATAGTGTCTAGATATCTTTTCTTATGTTTACTCGCGAATTTTGGTTAGGGTAGGCTTGCTTTTTAAGCCAGACTAGATGGCCCAGCTGCTATATAAAGGCATAGTGCGTTGTTGTAAAATGAGGTTATTTTCCTACGGTTTAGACAACATGTGTATCGACTATTAAGCGACCCTCTTTGAGCGTCATCGTTATTTTGTGTGTGTGAATTTTCTATGTGAAAGTTGTATTTGGCTCGAGGTCTGTCATCAACGATGGGTTACGTGTTGGTTACGTCTACTACGGCGGGAGGTTCCTCGTGTGTCGAGGGATTGTCCGTTGGTCGTCGTCACCCCTGCTTCAGGTTACGCGTACTGCTTGTGTAACTGAAAGTTTTTTTATCGGCGGATATGGAAGTTTATTGCGTCGTAACAGATTGGGCCAAATCAATGGCGCGTGCGAGGCCGTGCCTCTATCATGGACCGGTGGGTGGTTGGGCTTTACTATGCTGCTGAGGTGTGGGTCCAAGCTGTGCACGTTGGGGGAAGCGCCAGCACCAGTTCCTTAGTATAAGAGACGACGAGTCCTCCACATGCAAAAATCCAAACCAAGAACCGGCTCCCTGTTCTTCCGTCCGCACACCTCAAACAAGCGGCTAATAAAAAGCAAACCAATGAAACTACACGTGTTAACGGACTAGCTCCGCTATCTTCATAAGTCTGCAATACTAAATTCTCAACATACAACATCCAATTGATGCAATTTAGCATTGTTTATAAGGCGACCTAAGGCGAGCACCATCCGCCGAGATGCCTAAGTGCCTAAGGTGGACGCCTAAACGCCTAAAGCGGGCACACTTGCAAGGCACTGGGCGCCTTGCTGTCTAAGCGTCGGCTAAGCGTCAAAGGTGGGACGCCTTATAAACAATGCAATTTAGACCTACTTGACATGACGTCAAAGGTGGGACTCCTTGTTTCAAAATCAGTTATATCGATCCGTATGTTCTCTGTGTATTGCTTGCCTGAAAAAGAATTGACACGTTGCACAAATAATTAGCTGGTAAGTAGATTACACTAGTAGAAAAAGGACCTAATGTGAGACACATTAGTCCCGGTTCGATTTTGGCCCGGTACTAATGGTACCATTAGTACCGGTTCGAACGGCTATGCATTAATGTTGGTTCGTTATGAACCTGCCACGAACCGGTACTAAAGAGGTGGTGGCAGGCTAGCGTCAGGCCGGGGCCCCACGATCACCTTAAGTACCGGTTCGTGCCACGAACCGGAACTAAAAGGGTTTGACCTATGGTCCCGGCTGGAGACACAAACCGGGACTATAGTGATATTTTCAAACTCTACCCCCCCTTATCGCCATTTCAGTTTTGAAAAATACAAAAGAAAATGATAAAAAATTCAAAAAATAAAATTCTTCGAGAAGTGGTTATAATACTACATCTACTAGTTAGGAAAATTAAAAAACTTAAATT
Source organism: Aegilops speltoides (assembly GCA_021437245.1). Lineage (NCBI taxonomy): Eukaryota > Viridiplantae > Streptophyta > Magnoliopsida > Poales > Poaceae > Aegilops > Aegilops speltoides. Next base: position 557,565,559 of record CM038147.1, on the reverse strand, counting down.
TGGACATGTTTTGCAAAAAGTATAGGGAAAATGTAAAACGGCTATAACTTTTGCATATGATGTCGGAAGAAAAACGTATAATATATCAAAAAATTCAGCATGAAAATCTGCATCTGATTTTGACAGCCTATGGCCTGTTTGCAATTTTGATGAACTATATTCAAATTATATGAACTTTTTCAAATTCGATGAACTTTTATCAAATGCAATGAACTTTTTTTAGATATGATGAACTTTTATCAAATTCGATGAACTTTTTAAAAATTCATGAACTTTTTATTTTTTGCGAATTTTTTTCCATTGGTTAAAATATTTGATTTCCTTCAATTCATGGTTTTTATGAATGCTTTTTCAAATTTATGTTTTCTATAATCAAACAAGTATAGTGGATATATAATACTAGTATATATGTTTTAAGGTTTGTACTGAATCAGTGGCCAATAGATATTTGATTCCACTAGTAATGAACTAATTGAGCGTGTCCCAGCGGTAGAGCGTGTAGGCATTCACGTTGGTGGTCGCAGTTCGAATCCCGCTTCTCCCGCTTTTTCCTTTTCCTCCATGATTTGGTTTTTCTGCAGCTTGTTGGGCCGGCCCATGAGGTGGGGCGCGTGGGCACCAGCTACCTGTTCGGGCGCTTAAGGCGCCGAACAGGAGCTCTCGTCTTCCAGATCGAACGGTCGGAAGTTATCCGCGTCCAATAGGAAACCAATTTGTTGATTTGTTTGGACGGTTTTCCGGAATAAGGGTCCGATTTCTCTTCTTACTGCTGCTAGGTAAGAGGAAGGATCTATACTTTCAACAACCAATGAAGCTACGTGATTTGCTCGGCTTATGTGATCTGGAATGGGGTCCACCGGTAGAACAGCTAAAAGTACACACAAGTCATAGTTAATATTTTGTACATATTATAATTCTAGACTATAAAGTATATAATGTAATATTTAAATATTGTGTCTAGATATCTTTTCTTATGTTAACTCGCGAGTTTTGGTTAGGGTAGGCTTGCTTTTCAAGCCAGACTAGATGGCCCGGCTGCTATATAAAGCCAGAGTGCGTTGCTGTAAAATGAGGTTATTTTTCTATGGTTTAGACAACATGTGTATCGACTATTAAGCGACCCTCTTTGAGGGTCGTCGTTATTTTGTGTGTGTGAATTTTCTATGTGAAAGTTGTATTTGGCTCAAGGTCTGTCATCATCGATGGGTTACGTGTTGGTTACGTCTAATACGGCGGGAGGTTCCTTGTGTGTCGAGGGATTGTCCGTTGGTCGTCGTCACCCCTGCTTCAGTTTACGCGTACTGCTCGTGTAATTGAAAGTTTTTTTATTGGTGGATGTTGAAGTTTATTGCATCGTAAAACATTGGGCCAAATCAGTGGCGCGTGCGAGGCCGTGCCTCCATCATGGACCGGTGGGTGGTTGGGCTTTACTATGCCGCTGAGGTGTCGGTCCAAGCCGTGCCATTGGGGGAAGCGCCAGCCCCAGTTCCTTAGTATAAGAGACGAGTTGTCCTTCACAGGCAAAAATCCAAACCAAAAACTGGTTCCCTATTCTTCCGTCCGTACACCTCAAACAAGCGGCTAATAAAAAGAAAAACAATGAAAATACATGTGTTAACGGACTAGCTCCGCTATCTTCATAAGTCTGCAATACTAAATTCTCAACATACATCATCCAATTGATGCAATTTAGCATTGTTTATAAGGCGACCTAAGGCGAGCACCATCCGCCCTGATGCCTAAGCGCCTAAGGTGGACGCCTAAACGCCTAAAGCGGGCACACTTGCAAGGCATTGGGCGCCTTGCTGCCTAAGTGTCGGCTAAGCGTCAAAGATCGGACGCCTTGTAAACAATGCAATTTAGACCTACTTGACATGACGTCAAAGGTGGGACTCCCTTGTTTCAAAATCTGTTATATTGATCCGTATGTTCTTTGTGTATTGCTTGCCTGAAAAAGAATTGACACGTTGCACAAATAATTAACTGGCAAGTAGATTACATTAGTGGAAAAAGGACCTAATGTGAGACACATTAGTCCCAGTTCGATTTTGGCCCGGCACTAATGGCACCATTAGTACCGGTTCGAACGGCTAGGCATTAATACCGGTTCGTTATGAACCTTTAGTCCGATTCGTATTAAAGGGGTAGTGGCAGGCTGGCGTCAGGTCGGGGCCCCACGATCACCTTTAGTACCGTTTCGTGCCACGAACCGGGACTACAGGGGTTTGACCTATGGTCCCAGTTGGAGACACAAACCGGGTCTATAGGGATATTTTCAAACTCTAAGCCCCCCCCCCCCGGCGCGTGTATCACCATTTCGGTTTTGAAAAATACAAAAGAAAATGATAGAAAATTCAAAAAATAAAATTCTTCGAGAAGTAGGTATAATACTACATCTACTAGTTAGGAAAATGAAAAAACTTAAATTTGGACAAGTTTTGCAAAAAGTGTAGGGAAAATGTAAAACGGTTATTACTTTTGCATACGATGTCGGAAAAAAACGTATAATATATCAAAAAAATTCAGCATGAAAATCCGCATCCGGTTTCGACAGCCTATGGCATGTTTGCAATTTTGATGAACTATATTCAAATTATATGAACTTTTTCAAATTCGATGAACTTTTATCAAATTCATTGAACTTTTTTTCAGAGTTGATGAACTTTCATCAAATTCGACGAACTTTTTAAAAATCCATGAACTTTTTATTTTTTGCGAATTTTTTTCCATTGGTTAAAATATTTGATTTCCTTCAATTCATGGTTTTTATGAATGCTTTTTCAAATTTATGTTTTCTATATTCAAACAAGTACAGTGGATATATAATACTAGTATATATGTTTTAAGGTTTGTACTGAATCAGTGGCCAATAGATATTTGTTTCCACTAGTAATGAACTAATTCAGCGTGTCCCAGCGATAGAGCGAGTAGGCATTCACGTTGGTGGTCGCAGTTCGAATCCCGCTTCTCCCGCTTTTTCCTTTTCCTCCATGATTTGCTTTTTCTGCAGCTTGCTTGGCCGACCCATGAGGTGGGGCGCGCGGGCACCAGCTACCTGTTCGGGCGCTTAAGGCGCCGAGCAGGAGCTCTCGTCTTCCAGACCGAACAGTCGGAAGTTATCGGCGTCCAATAGGAAACCAATTTGTTGATTTGTTTGGACGGTTTCCCAGAATAAGGGTCCAATTTCTCTTCTTACTGCTGCCAGGTAAGAGGAAGGATCTGTACTTTGAACCACCAATGAAGCTACGTGATTTGCTCGCCTTATGTGATCTGGGATGGAGTCCACCGGTAGAACAGCTAAAAGTACACGCAAGTCATAGTTAATATTTTGTACATATTATATTGCTAGACTATAAAGCATATAATCTAATATTTAAATATAGTGTCTAGATATCTTTTCTTATGTTTGCTCGCGAGTTTTGGTTAGGGTAGGCTTGCTTTTCTAGCCAGACTAGATGGCCCGGCTGCTATATAAAGCTATAGTGCGTTGCTGTAAAATGAGGTTATTTTCCTACGGTTTAAACAACATGTGTATCGACTATTAAGCAACCCTCTTTGAGCGTCGTGGTTATTTTGTGTGTGTGAATTTTCTATGTGAAAGTTGTATTTGGCTCGAGGTCTGTCATTACCGATGGGTTACGTGTTTGTTACGTCTACTATGGCGGGAGGTTCCTCGTGTGTCGAGCGATTGTCCGTTGGTCGTCGTCACTCCTGTTTCAGGTTACGCGTACTGCTCGTGTAACTGAAAGTTTTTATCGGTGGATATTGAAGTTTATTGCGACGTAAAAGATTGGGCCAAATAAGTGGCGCGTGCGAGGCCGTGCCTCCATCATGGACCAGTGGGTGGTTGGGCTTTACTATGCTGCTGAGGTGTGGGTCCAAGTTGTGCACGTTGGGCGAAGCGCCAGCCCCAGTTCCTTAGTATAAGAGACGAGTTGTCCTCCACAGGCAAAAATCCAAACCAAGAACTGACTCCATGATCTTCCGTCCGCACACCTCAAACAAGCGGCTAATAAAAAGCAAACCAATGAAACTACATGTGTTAACGGACTAGCTCCGCTATCTTCATAAGTCTGCAATACTAAATTCTCAACATACAGCATCCAATTGATGCAAATTAGCTTTGTTGATAAGGCGACCTAAGGCGAGCACCATCCGCCGTGATGCCTAAGCGCCTAAGGTGGACGCCTAAACGCCTAAAGCGGGCACACTTGCAAGGCATTGGGCGCCTTGCTGCCTAAGCGTCGGCTAAGCGTCAAAGGTCGGACGCCTTATAAACAATGCAATTTAGACCTACTTGACATAACGTCAAAGGTGGGACTCCCTTGATTCAAAATCAGTTATATTGATCCGTATGTTCTTTGTGTATTGCTTGCCTGACAAAGAATTGACACGTTGCACAAATAATTAACTGGCAAGTAGATTACACTAGTAGAAAAAGAACCTAATGTGAGACACATTAGTCCCAGTTCGATTTTGGCCCGGTACTAATGGTACCATTAGTACTGGTTCGAACGGCTATGCATTAATGTCGGTTCGTTATGAACCTTTAGTACCGGTTCGTGCCACGAACCGGTACTAAAGGGTGGTGGCAGGCTGGTGTCAGGCCGGGGCCCCATGATCACCTTTAGTACCGGTTCGTCCCACGAACCGGGACTAAAGGGGTTTGACCTATGGTCCCGGTTGGAGACACAAACCAGGACTATAGGGATATTTTCAAACTCTACCCCCCCTGTATCGCCATTTCAGTTTTGAAAAGTACAAAATAAAATGATAAAAATTCAAAAAATAAAATTCTTTGAGCAGTAGTAATAATACTTCATCTACTAGTTAGGAAAATTAAAAAAGTTAAATTTGGACATGTTTTGCAAAAAGTATAGGGAAAATGTAAAACGGCTATAACTTTTGCATACGATGTCGGAAAAAAACGTATAATATATCAAAAAAATTCAGCACGAAAATCCGCATCTGATTTTGACAGCCTATGGCCTGTTTGCAATTTTGATGAACTATATTCAAATTATTTTAAAAATTCATGAACTTTTTATTTTTTGCGAATTTTTTTTCCATTGGTTAAAATATTTGATTTCCTTCATTTCATGGTTTTTATGAATGCTTTTTCAAATTCATGTTTTCTATATTCAAACAAGTATAGTGGATATATAATACTAGTATATATGTTTTAAGGTTTGTACTGAATCAGTGGCCAATAGATATTTGATTCCACTAGTAATGAACTAATTGAGCGTGTCCCAGCGGTACAGCGTGTAGGCATTCACGTTGGTGGTCGCAGTTAGAATCCCGCTTCTCCCGCTTTTTCCTTTTCCTCCATGATTTGCTTTTTCTGCAGCTTGTTGGGCCGGCCCATGAGGTGGGGCGCGTGGGCACCAGCTACCTGTTCGGGCGCATAAGGCGCCGAACAGGAGCTCTCGTCTTCCAGACCGAACGGTCGGAAGTTATCAGCGTCCAATAGGCAACCAATTTGTTGATTTGTTTGGACGGTTTCCCAGAATAAGGGTCCGATTTCTCTTCTTACTGCTGCCAGGTAAGAAGAAGGATCTGTACTTTGAACCACCAATGAAGCTACGTGATTTGCTCTCTTATGTGATCCGGGATGGGTTCCACCGGTAGAACAGCTAAAAGTACACGCAAGTCATAATTAATATTTTGTACAAATTATATTGCTAGACTATAAAGCATATAATCTAATATTTAAATATAGTGTCTAGATATCTTTTCTTATGTTTACTCGCGAGTTTTGGTTAGGGTAGGCTTGCTTTTCAAGCCAGACTAGATGGCCCAGCTGCTATATAAAGGCATAGTGCGTTGCTGTAAAATGAGGTTATTTTCCTACGGTTTAGACAACATGTGTATCGACTATTAAGCGACCCTCTTTGAGCGTCGTCGTTATTTTGTGTGTGTGAATTTTCTATGTGAAAGTTGTATTTGGCTCGAGGTCTATCATCACCGATGGGTTACGTGTTGGTTACGTCTACTACGGCGGGAGGTTCCTCGTGTGTCGAGGGATTGTCCGTTGGTCGTCGTCACCCCTGCTTCAGGTTACGCGTACTGCTTGTGTAATTGAAAGTTTTTTTATCGGTGGATATTGAAGTTTATTGCGTCGTAACAGATTGTGCCAAATCAATGGCGCGTGCGAGGCCGTGCCTCCATCATGGACCGGTGGGTGGTTGGGCTTTACTATGCTGCTGAGGTGTGGGTCCAAGCTGTGCATGTTGGGGGAAGCGCCAGCCCCAGTTCCTTAGTATAAGAGACGAGCTGTCCTCCACATGCAAAAAATCAAACCAAGAACTGTCTCCCTGTTCTTCCGTCCGCACACCTCAAACAAGCGGCTAATAAAAAGCAAACCAATGAAACTACATGTGTTAACGGACTAGCTCCGCTATCTTCATAAGTCTGCAATACTAAATTCTCAACATACAGCATCCAATTGATGCAATTTAGCATTGTTTATAAGGCGACCTAAGGCGAGCACCATCCGCCGTGATGCCTAAGCGCCTAAGGTGGACGCCTAAACAACTAAAGCGGGCAAACTTGCTGTCTAAGCGTCGGCTAAGCGTCAAAGGTGGGACGCCTTATAAACAATGCAGTTTAGACCTACTTGACATGGCGTCAAAGGTGGGACTCCCTTGTTTCAAAATTAGTTATGTCGATCGGTTTGTTCTTTGTGTATTGCTTGCCTGAAAAAGAATTGACACGTTGCACGAATAATTAGCTGGTAAGTAGATTACACTAGTAGAAAAAGGACCTAATGTGAGACACATTAGTCCCGGTTCGATTTTGGCCCGGTACTAATGGTATCATTAGTACCGGTTCGAATGGCTATGCATTAATGTCGGTTCGTTATGAACCTTTAGTACCGGTTCGTGCCACGAACCGGTACTAAAGGGGTGGTGGCAGGCTAGCGTCAGGCCGGGGCCCCATGATCACCTTAAGTACCGGTTCGTGCCACGAACCGGGACTAAAAGAGTTTGACCTATGGTCCCGGTTGGAGACACAAATCGGGACTATAGTGATATTTTCAAACTCTACCACCCCCCCCGGTTTATCGCCATTTCAGTTTTGGAAAATACAAAAGAAAATGATAAAAAATTCAAAAAAAAATTCTTCGAGAAGTAGTTATAATTCTACATCTACTAGTTTGGAAAATTAAAAAACTTAAATTTGGACATGTTTTGCAAAAAGTATAGGGAAAATGTGAAACGGTTATTACTTTTGCATACGATGTCGAAAAAAAACCGTATAATATATCAAAAATTCAGCACAAAAATCCGCATTTGATTTCGATAGCCTACAGCCTGTTTGCAATTTTGATGAACTATATTCAAATTATATGAACCTTTTCAAATTCAATGAACTTTTATCAAATTCAAGGAACTTTTTTTTAGAGTTGATGAACTTTTATCAAATTCAACGAACTTTTAAAAAATTCATGAACTTTTTATTTTTTGTGATTTTTTTCCATTGGTTAAATTATTTGATTTCCTTCAATTCATGGTTTTTATGAATGCTTTTTTAAATTTATGTTTTCTATATTCAAACAAGTATAGTGGATATATAATACTAGTATATATGTTTTAAGGTTTGTACTGAATCAGTAGCCAATAGATATTTGTTTCCACTAGAAATGAACTAATTGAGCGTGTCCCAGCGGTAGAGCGTGTAGGCATTCACGTTGGTGGTCGCAGTTCGAATCCCGCTTCTCCCGCTTTTTCCTTTTCCTCCATGAGTTGGTTTTTCTGGGGCGCGCGGGCACCAGCTACCTATTCAGGCGCTTAAGGCGCCGAACAGGAGCTCTCGTCTTCCAGACCGAACGGTCCGAAGTTATCGGCGTCCAATAGAAAACCAATTTGTTGATTTGTTTGGACGGTTTCCCGGAATAAGGGTCCGATTTCTCTTCTTACTGCTGCTAGGTAAGAGGAAGGATCTGTACTTTGAACCACCAATGAAGCTACGTGATTTGCTCGGCTTATGTGATCTGGGATGGGGTCCACTGGTAGAACAGCTAAAAGTACACGCAAGTCATAGTTAATATTTTGTACATATTATATTGCTAGACTATAAAGCATATAATCTAATATTTAAATATAGTGTCTAGATATCTTTTCTTATGTTTACTCGCGAGTTTTTGTTAGGGTAGGCTTGCTTTTCAAGCCAGAATAGATGGCCCGGCTGCTATATAAATCCATAGTGCGTTGCTGTTAAATGAGGTTATTTTCCTACGGTTTAGACAACATGTGTATCGACTATTAAGCGACCCTCTTTGAGCGTCGTCGTTATTTTGTGTGTGTGAATTTTCTATGTGAAAGTTGTATTTGGCTCGAGGTCTATCATCACCGATGGGTTACGTGTTGGTTACGTCTACTACGGCGGGAGGTTCCTCGTGTGTCGAGGGATTGTCCGTTGGTCGTCGTCACCCCTGTTTCAGGTTACGCGTACTGCTCGTGTAATTGAAAGTTTTCTTATCGGTGGATATAAAAGTTTATTGCATCGTAAAAATTGGGCCAAATCAGTGGCGCGTGGGAGGCCGTGCCTCCATCATGGACCGGTGGGTGGTTGGGCTTTACTATGCTGCTGAGGTGTGGGTCCAAATTGTGCATGTTGGGGGAAGCGCCAGCCCAGTTCCTTAGTATAAGAGACAAGCGGTCCACCACAGGCAAAAATCCAAACCAAGAACTGGCTCCCTGTTCTTCCGTCCGCACACCTCAAACAAGCGGCTAATAAAAAGCAAACCAATGAAATACATGTGTTACTAGCTCTGCTATCTTCATAAGTCTGCAATACTAAATTCTCAACATACAGCATCCAATTGATGCACTTTAGCATTGTTTATAAGGCGACCTAAGGCGAGCACCATCCGCCGTGATGCCTAAGCGCCTAAGGTGGACGCCTAAACGCCTAAAGCGGGCACACTTGCAAGGCAGTGGGCGCCTTGCTGCCTAAGCGTCGGCTAAGCGTCAAAGGTGGGACACCTTATAAACAATGCAATTTAGACCTACTTGACATGACGTCAAAGGTGGGACTCCCTTGTTTCAAAATCAGTTATATCGATCCGTATGTTCTTTGTGTATCGCTTGCCTGAAAAAGAATTGACACGTTACACAAATAATTAACTGGTAAGTAGATTACACTAGTAGAAAAAGGACCTAATGTGAGACACATTAGTCCCGATTCGATTTTGGCCCGGTACTAATGGTACCATTAGTACCGGTTCGAACGGCTATGCATTAATGTCGGTTCGTTATGAACCTTTAGTACCGGTTCGTGCCACGAACCGGTACTAAAGGGGTGGTGGCAGGCTGGCGTCAGGCCGGGGCCCCACGATCACCTTAAGTGCCGGTTCGTGCCACGAACCGGGACTAAAGGAATTTGACCTATGGTCCCGGCTGGAGACACAAACCAGGACTATAGTGATATTTTCAAACTCGACCCCCCCCCCCCCCGTGTATCGTCATTTCAGTTTTGAAAATTACAAAAGAAAATGATAAAAAATTCAAAAAAAAATTCTTCGAGAAGTAGTTATAATACTACATCTACTAGTTAGGAAAATTAAAAAACTTGAATTTGGACATGTTTTGCAAAAAGTATAGGGAAAATGTAAAACGGCTATAACTTTTGCATACGATGTCGGAAAAAAACGTATAATATATAAAAAAATTCAGCACGAAAATCCGCATCTGATTTTGACAGCCAATGGCCTGTTTGCAATTTTGATGAACTATATTCAAATTATATGAACCTTTTCAAATTCGATGAACTTTTATCAAATTCAATGAACTTTTTTCAGAGTTGATGAACTTTTATCAAATTCGATGAACTTTTTAAAAATTCATGAACTTTTTATTTTTTGCGCATTTTTTCCATTGGTTAAATATTTGATTTCCTTCAATTCATGGTTTTTATGAATGCTTTTTCAAATTTATGTTTTCTATATTCAAACAAGTATAGTGGATATATAATACTAGTATATATGTTTTAAGGTTTGTACTGAATCAGTGGCCAATAGATATTTGTTTCCACTAGAAATGAACTAATTGAGCGTGTCCCAGCGGTAGAGCGTGTTGGCATTCACGTTGATGGTCGCAGTTCGAATCCCGCTTCTCCCGCTTTTTCCTTTTCCTCCATGATTTGGTTTTTCTGGGGCGCGCGGGCACCAGCTACCTGTTCGGGCGCTTAAGGCGCCGAACAGGAGCTCTCGTCTTCCAGACCGAACGGTCGGAAGTTATCGGCGTCCAATAGAAAACCAATTTGTTGATTTGTTTGGACGGTTTCCCGGAATAAGGGTCCGATTTCTCTTCTTACTGCTGCCAGGTAAGAGGAAGGATATGTACTTTGAACCACCAATGAAGCTACGTGATTTGCTCGCCTTATGTGATTTGGGATGGGGTCCACCGGTAGAACAGCTAAAAGTACACGCAAGTCATAGTTAATATTTTGTACATATTATATTGCTAGACTATAAAGCATATAATCTAAGATTTATATATAGTGTCTAGATATCTTTTCTTATGTTTACTCTCGAGTTTTGGTTTGGGTAGGCTTGCTTTTCAAGCCAGACTAGATGGCCCGGCTGCTATATAAAGTCATAGTGCGTTGCTGTAAAATGAGGTTATTTTCCTACAGTTTAGACAACATGTGTATCGACTATTAAGCGACCCTCTTTGAGCGTCGTCGTTATTTTGTGTGTGTGAATTTTTTATGTGAAAGTTGTATTTGGCTCGAGGTCGGTCATCACCGATGGGTTACGTGTTGGTTACGTCTACTACGGCGGGAGGTTCCTCGTGTGTCGAGGGATTGTCCGTTGGTCGTCGTCACCCCTGCTTCAGGTTACGCGTACTGCTCGTGTAATTGAAAGTTTTTTTTATCGATGGATATTGAAGTTTATTGCGTCGTAAAAGATTGGGCCAAATCAATGGCGCGTGCGAGGCCGTGCCTCCATCATGGACCGGTGGGTGGTTGGGCTTTACTATGATGCTGAGGTGTGGGTCCAAGCTGTGCACGTTGGGGGAAGCGCCAGCTCCAGTTTCTTAGTATAAGAGACAAGCTGTCCTCCACAGGCAAAAATCCAAACCAAGAACTGGCTCCCTGTTCTTCCGTCCGCACACCTCAAACAAGCGGCTAATAATAAGCAAACCAATGAAACTACATGTGTTAACGGACTAGCTCCGCTATCTTCATAAGTCTGCAATACTAAATTCTCAACATACAGCATCCAATTGATGCAATTTAGCATTGTTTATAAGGCGACCTAAGGTGAGCACCATCCACCGTGATGCCTAAGCGCCTAAGGTGGACGCCTAAACGCCTAAAGCGGGCACACTTGCAAGGCAGTGGGCGCCTTGCTGCCTAAGCGTCGGCTAAGCGTCAAAGTTGGGACACCTTATAAACAATGCAATTTAGACCTACTTGACATGGCGTCAAAGGTGAGACTCCCTTGTTTCAAAATCAGTTATATCGATCCGTATGTTCTTTGTGTATCGCTTGCCTGAAAAAGAATTGACACGTTACACAAATAATTAACTGGTAAGTAGATTACACTAGTAGAAAAAGGACCTAATGTGAGACACATTAGTCCCGATTCGATTTTGGCCCGGTACTAATGGTACCATTAGTACCGGTTCGAACGGCTATGCATTAATGTCGGTTCGTTATGAACCTTTAGTACCGGTTCGTGCCACGAACCGGTACTAAAGGGGTGGTGGCAGGCTGGCGTCAGGTCGGGGCCCCACGATCACCTTTAGTACCGGTTCGTGCCACGAACCGGGACTAAAGGGGTTTGACCTATGGTCCCGGTTGGAGACACAAACCGGGACTATAGGGATATTTTCAAACTCTACCCCCCGGTATCGCCATTTCAGTTTTGAAAAATACGAAAGAAAATGATAAAAAATTCAAAAAATAAAATTCTTCGAGAAGTAGTTATAATACTATATCTACTAGTTAGGAAAATTAAAAAACTTAAATTTGGACATGTTTTGCAAAAAGTATAGGGAAAATGTAAAACGGCTATAATTTTTGCATACGATGTCATAAAAAACGTATAATATATCAAAAAATTCAGCACGAAAATCCGCATCTGATTTTGACAGCCAATGGCCTGTTTGCAATTTTGATGAACTATATTCAAATTATATGAACCTTTTAAATTAGATAAACTGTTATCAAATTCAATGAACTTTTTTGAGAGTTGATGAACTTTTATCAAATTCGATGAACTTTTTAAAAATTCATGAACTTTTTATTTTTTGCGCATTTTTTTCCATTGGTTAAAATATTTGATTTCCTTCAATTCATGGTTTTTATGAATGCTTTTTCAAATTTATGTTTTCTATATTCATACAAGTATAGTGGATATATAATACTAGTATATATATTTTAAGGTTTGTACTGAATCAGTGGCCAATAGATATTTGTTTCCACTAGAAATGAACTAATTGAGCGTGTCCCAGCGGTAGAGCGTGTTGGCATTCACGTTGATGGTCGCAAGTCGAATCCCGCTTCTCCCGCTTTTTCCTTTTCCTCCATGATTTGGTTTTTCTGGGGCGCGCGGGCACCAGCTACCTGTTCGGGCGCTTAAGGCGCCGAACAGGAGCTCTCGTCTTCCAGACCGAACGGTCGGAAGTTATCGGCGTCCAATAGAAAACCAATTTGTTGATTTGTTTGGACGGTTTCCCGGAATAAGGGTCCGATTTCTCTTCTTACTGCTGCCAGGTAAGAGGAAGGATATGTACTTTGAACCACCAATGAAGCTACGTGATTTGCTCGCCTTATGTGATTTGGGATGGGGTCCACCGGTAGAACAGCTAAAAGTACACGCAAGTCATAGTTAATATTTTGTACATATTATATTGCTAGACTATAAAGCATATAATCTAAGATTTATATATAGTGTCTAGATATCTTTTCTTATGTTTACTCTCGAGTTTTGGTTAGGGTAGGCTTGCTTTTCAAGCCAGACTAGATGGCCCGGCTGCTATATAAAGTCATAGTGCGTTGTTGTAAAATGAGGTTATTTTCCTACGATTTAGACAGCATGTGTATCGACTATTAAGCGACCCTCTTTGAGCGTCGTCGTTATTTTGTGTGTGTGAATTTTCTATGTGAAAGTTGTATTTGGCTTGAGGTCGGTCATCACCGATGGGTTACGTGTTGGTTACGTCTACTACGGCGGGAGGTTCCTCGTGTGTCGAGGGATTGTCCGTTGGTCGTCGTCACCCCTGCTTTAGGTTACGCGTACTGCTCGTGTAATTGAAAGTTTTTTTATCGATGGATATTGAAGTTTATTGCGTCGTAAAAGATTGGGCCAAATCAATGGCGCGTGCGAGGCCGTGCCTCCATCATGGACCGGTGGGTGGTTGGGCTTTACTATGATGCTGAGGTGTGGGTCCAAGCTGTGCACGTTGGGGGAAGCGCCAGCCCCAGTTTCTTAGTATAAGAGACAAGCTGTCCTCCACAGGCAAAAAATCCAAACCAAGAACTGGCTCCCTGTTCTTCCGTCCGCACACCTCAAACAAGCGGCTAATAATAAGCAAACCAATGAAACTACATGTGTTAACGGACTAGCTCCGCTATCTTCATAAGTCTGCAATACTAAATTCTCAACATACAGCATCCAATTGATGCAATTTAGCATTGTTTATAAGGCGACCTAAGGCGAGCACCATCCGCCGTGATGCCTAAGCGCCTAAGGTGGACGCCTAAACGCCTAAAGCGGGCACACTTGCAAGGCAGTGGGTGCCTTGCTACCTAAGCGTCGGCTAAGCGTCAAAGGTGGGACACCTTATAAACAATGCAATTTAGACCTACTTGACATGACGTCAAAGGTGGGACTCCCTTGTTTCAAAATCAGTTATATCGATCCGTATGTTCTTTGTGTATCGCTTGCCTGAAAAAGAATTGACACGTTACACAAATAATTAACTGGTAAGTAGATTACACTAGGAGAAAAAGGACCTAATGTGAGACACATTAGTCCCGATTCGATTTTGGCCCGGTACTAATGGTACCATTAGTACCGGTTCGAACGGCTATGCATTATTGTCGGTTCGTTATGAACCTTTAGTACCGGTTCGTGCCACGAACCGGTACTAAAGGGGTGGTGGCAGGCCGGCGTCAGGTCGGGGCCCCACGAGCACCTTTAGTACCGGTTCGTGCCACGAACCGGGACTAAAGGGGTTTGACCTATGGTCCCGGTTGGAGACACAAACCGGGACTATAGGGATATTTTCAAACTCTACCCCCCCCCCCGGTATCGCCATTTCAGTTTTGAAAAATACGAAAGAAAATGATAAAAAATTCAAAAAATAAAATTCTTCGAGAAGTAGTTATAATACTATATCTACTAGTTAGGAAAATTAAAAAACTTAAATTTGGACATGTTTTGCAAAAAGTATAGGGAAAATGTAAAACGGCTATAATTTTTGCATACGATGTCATAAAAAAACGTATAATATATTAAAAAATTCAGCACGAAAATCCGCATCTGATTTTGACAGCCAATGGCCTGTTTGCAATTTTTTAGAATCCTCAAATTCCAAAAGGAAAAAAAAGATATGCTCAAATTTCAGTTTTTTTTAATTTTGGTTAAATCTGGTCAAACTACTTATTTAAGAAGTATTAGTGTTGCAACATAATTATTCAAGAATATTAGTGTTACTAAATATTTATTTCAATTTTTTAAATTTTGGTCAACTATGGTCAAACTATGGTCAAACTTATTCAAAAAATATTAGTGTTACTAACTGTTTTTTAGAATAATAGTTCCAAACTCAAACGGTGAAACGTGTGACCTAATGCTCAAGCTAAACTATTGAGGGTTAATAGGATTGACAGCTTACATTTGTCAGGAAAACAACAAGTGCAGACTTGGAAAGTAGGGGGGATAGAACTCCGAAGTTAAGCCTGCTCAGGCTGGGGGAGTGAGAGGATGGATGACCTGGCGGGAAGTTAGACGGTTTGGAATGAATAATCCACACTTCAGCAGTTAAGAGGGGTGATTAGAGACTAAATCATCAAATAATTCAGAAAAATTGAAAATTGAAAAAAAATCAACTTTTTTTTTACAAAATTTTTAAAAGAAAATAAAAAAACCCTTTAGTACAGGTTGGTAACACCAACCGGTACTAAAGGTCCCCCATACCACGGCGCGAGCTCACGCCACGTGGTGGGCCTTTAGTGGCGGTTCGTGCCAAACCGGTACTAAGGGGGGGGGGGGCTTTAGTCTCCACCCTTTAGTGCCAGCTGCAGAACCGGCACTAAAGGCCCTTACGAAGCGGTTTTAAAGCTCCATTTTCTACTAGTGTTAGGTGTGTAGTTTCTATTGGATTATTAAATTTTGGTTTGAAAAGCTATTACTAATTATAAAAGTATTTGTAAAACACATTCTGTTTATGTACCATGGAAAGGGAAATCAATAAAAGTTTTATGGATGAACTGATTAAAATTCCTTCCACCAGGCATATATAATCTTATTTGGTTTGTGGAGGGAATGTTGACCGCTACCGGAAAATTACTTTTTGTATAAAGAGAAAGGTTTTTTGTTTGCTTAATTCATGATAATTATTACTGTGATTTTTGAATGTTGTGACGCTAAAAAAAATTAAAAAAGAGGGAAATCCCTGCCACCATGACCAACTCTGGTCATGCGGATTTTCGGGAGGGTCTATCTTGATGAATGTGGACAAAATGTGTAATTAATATTCTTGCCGTAATTAGCTTGTTGTTCTGGAGTACAGGTTCTTTTTGCTAGGCAAGAAGCATGGGATAAAAAAGGGGATCCTTTCGAAAATTCGTAATGGTGGCGCGGCAGCACCCGCACATAATTTAGCAATCATAGAGTTTCGTATGCCACAAACAAAAATGTGCTAAGACACAATGGGCCCATATCCCGTCATATTTTTCACGAATGGAACAAAGAAAAACTCTATGTGTTCAATACTACAATGTATTTTCTGATATCCATCAACGTTTCCCTTACCAGATTAAAATGGTAACTTATAAAAAGTAAATGTATTGCGCGCTGTGAGTTTACATACCAGTTTCTGAAGCAGATGCGTCGCTCAAAATTCAAGTGGGAGCTTCCTGTTTATGGAGCTTTGATCTGTGGAACTACCTTGACTCCTATTTTGCACTCGGGTGTGCACAGATTTGGCTGATAAAGCTGGGCTGTCAAGATGGCCGTTAATAATACCTCCCTGGCTATTATTTTGCTTCATGACGCAGTGATTCCTGCCTGAAATCTTGCAACACATGCAGTTTGCTGCCATTGCGCTCAAGAGTTTGTCTACAAACGATATAGTCGATGCATGTGTTGAGTTCCTGATCTGATTTATGTTGGATGGCACACGGGCGTTTTGTTCGCATAATATGATGCCAATGCTCCGATCTGACTGATTATTGGTCAAGTTGCACAAAGAATGACAACAAAAGTAAAATGAAAAAAATTAGGACGCTGATAACGCCCATACGTGTGGCATACTAGACATCCGCCCACCCACCGCGTGTGGCGTAAGCAGGAGGCACCCCACACGGGCCATGCGTGGGCGAACATTATAACTGTCCACACGTGTGGCGCAGGTACTTCGTGCCACAGGTTCAACAAGTACTGCTCATCTCACCCTGCGCTTGTAGCACGAAGCAAAAATGCCCGCATGTCCTGGCGCAGCCACGTTAGTTACCCGTCGTATGACGCTTTAGTTGCCATCCGGGATGGCAAATGTAGTTGTAAAAGCATGGCAACTCTCTCTGTTTTGGTTAACTATAGTTGTCATGTCTAATTTATGGTAGTTGTCGCGTGCAATCAAACCATAGTTGCCATGTGTGCTTATCTAGTTGCCATGTATGATTAATCATAGTTGTCATGTGTATTTACCTGGTTGCTACGTACGCGCAACTGCAGTTGTCATCTACCAATGAATCATAGTTGTCATGTGTATTTACCTAGTTGTCATGTGTATTTACCTACTGCAGTTGTTATCATTTGGAAAAAATTGATATATGCTTTGTACAATAATAATGAATAAAATGGTAGTGCGATAATAAAGAGCTTCGGGATGTACAAAAGATATATTACTCACAATATTGGGGTACTTGTTTGCGAGGTGCCTTCCAAATTCCCTCGGGCCAATTTCAGGAGTTAGTAACCTAATTGTCGGGCTCCTGGGGACTGCGGTTTGTCGTGGTAGATTGTTTGGTGCGCGTCTCATGGGTTGAGCGATGGGGGTCGGGTGTCTTTCCGGTGCATTAGGGCCCCCAGGAATTGCAATAATAGCCGGTGCGGATTTATTGTCGTACGAAGGAACCATCAAGCACTGTGTATCGGGGGGATGGTGAGGTTATCACGCATTAACAAAACGTGGCAGATGAAAAACAGGTATATATGAAATTATGTGATGTTGTTTTCATACCTCCTCCCCAAAATAAAAAGTCTCGCCGCCTGAATGTGTGCTAATTGCTTCTATTGCTTTCCGCATGGTGTCTTGATCAAAAGAAGTAATCCTAGGAAATATGCCCTGTTTTATCAATGCATCTGATTGAGGGGTATTGTCTGGTGCTAGAACGTGCATCGAATTAACAGGGGATTGGCTGTTAGTCGGATAGACAATTTAAATATATAAGGGATACGGTAGTAAAAATGGAAAATGAAACAATCTTAACTGATTAAATAATAATTGTACCTGCAGTATGAGATGGCAGCCAACTAAAAGTACCGAAGTGGGTGCGGCAACCATGTCCATGTTGAACTTTTCTACCGCCTTCCAGGAGGTTCATTTGCCCTTGCATAAGCAGCCCAATTATAATTGGCGAGTTGGTCTGTGTTCGTGAATGCATGCCAGAAATCTATGACTGTGTAATCGTGCTTCGCTCCAGGATTAATAAATGCAGAAAATTACATGTGCAATCTTGAAACAGTCTTGCATGAGCCAAGATATGATTCTGCTGCCTTCAAGCTGGGAACGCCTTTGTCACTAATTGTTGATGCGTACTGAGCAAAATGCATGCAAGCTTGGGAGTGGTCTGGTGTGCCTGCAGAGCTGATATCTCCAGCTGCTGGTATTCCAAAAACTAAATTGATATCCTTGTCGGATATATCAATCTTCCTATGGGGGCCTAATGATATTTGTGACTTCTCTGTGTCAACTACACCAATTAAAAAGGGGCTGTTAAAATAAATCCGAGGCCACCGTCAATCTACCGAGGACCAAGCAATCACACAAGCACGACACCGAGATTTGTTAACTAGCGCCACCGCGTCGCTGTCGGCCAAACCAACAGGGATTTCTCCCGATCCCAACCGCCACCTCAGGCACTCCAGAGCTCGCCACCAAATAAACCCTCACCCTGCGCCAACCCGGACATGAAGCTTCGCACGCCGTCTCACCCCGGTACCGTGAAGCATGGTCCGCACAAAGAAGAAGAGGAGCCGGGACTAGGGCAGTAGCACCTTCGGCACGCGGGAGGGCCCCACCTCCATCGTCGAAGATGGTAGCTGACCGGACGCAATAGCAGAAACATACCAGGCCCGTGGCCGCATAGGCCTGGCCGGGATCTTTGAGACCCGTAAAGTTCCCGCCTTCGCGCTGCAGCCGGCACGCCGTCGACGCCGCCGCCCCTATCCAAGCCGCTCCCCTGCTTCCCCACACAGAGAGCCGCCAACTGGAAGCACCACCACCACGCGCACCGCCGGCCACCACCACCAGGTCGCCTGACCGCCATGGGCCGAACCGCACCACCGCCGCACGCCCGCGACAGAGAGGGACTAGCGCAGCCGCCAGCAGCCCGAAGTCGGACTCCAGCCGCCGCCCACACCGCTTCTTTGGCGGATCCGCCACCGTGGCGGCGGCGCTCCACCGCGCAGCCGGCCATGCAACGCCACGCGCCGCCAGGGTGCCGCCCGCCTCCATGCCGCGGTGCCCCGCAGTCGCACACAAAGGAGGAGCCCGCACCGCCCCATCTCGCACGGAGGAGGAAGAAGAAGACGCCCTGCCGCCAGCGCCCCCTGGCAGCGGCGAGGGAGGAGGGAGGAGGAGGGGAGGCCGACGGCGGGGGGATCTGGGCGCCCGCCCCGGCCGCCTCGCGGGTGGCGCCGCGGGGGGAAGGGTTTCGGGGAAGCAGAAGCCAGAGACCTTTCGGCACGGCATGAATTACTTGGTACTGGAGTACATTTGATTGGCAAGTGGAAGAAAAGAATTTTGTATTAGTGCGATGGGGCAATGATTTTAATGGATACGGTACATCCCGCTGGATCCGATGCCAGCGGCCCGTCCGGCGGCGAGGGCTAAGGCTGCCAGGGGACGCGGGTGGCCGGCCCTTCCGTGGATAGATGGGCAGTGTTGCTAGCGTGGCTGAGCTGGTGGAGGCGCGTGCGCATCCTGGAGCTCGGTCGGGCCTTCCTCCCAGCTTCTGACCGACGGCGTGGGCTTCCCTTAGGCTCATCCTTGGCGTTGGGGGCGGCGGAACTACTACCTCTTCGGCAGACACGCGACTGTTGGTGGCCTCTCGTCGGTTCACGCCAGTAGCTGCGGTGGGGCGAAGTAGGGGGCAGGCCGATAGATGGTACCAGTCATGGCCGTGTCCCGTTCCTCCCCCTTCTCCTTCCCCGACATGGTGCTTTCTATCGCTCACCAAGAGATGCTTGAGGCAGGACGTTCGCTGTTGGTTCTGGCAGTGGTTGGGGTTAGTGGAGCTATTCAAAGACACCCCTTTGATGTTCTAAGGGTGGTCTGGGTGCAGGTCGGCGGCCCTGGCGGTTTGAGGCGCGTTGGTCTTGGGCAGATTGTGTGACTCATGTGCAGGCGAGCAGACATAGCCGCTCGGGCGGCATGAGTCGGCGTCCTGGATTCGGGGGTATCCAGCCCAGCCTGCCTGCGGCCCACCATGTGGCCCCATCGACGGCCGGGTAGGGCCCGCTTCAACACCAACATCGCAAGACCCTCGCGAGGGGCCAAGCATTGCGAGGCAGGCAGCACCAAGACCCCCGAGGGAACCGGCCTCCTCAGGCTGGATCCTGAGGGGCGAAGAGTTCTATGCAGGTTACCTGACGAGGCTTAGCTGACGTGAGCCATGACGACCAAGGTGAGGCGGACGCCAGGCGGGCGCAGAGCGCAGGTTTCCTCTTCGGTGCAAAGGAGGCAAGCTACAGGCGCGGAGTCCCAAGGACTCAGCCAAAGGTTTCCATTCTGGTGCAACGAGACCAAGACCGCCAGGACGTCAGGACGGAGGTCTTCGACGAGCCCACCGCAACGTCACGACCATAGGATTTTCACAGGCGAAGACTACTTTTGTCAGGATAGACAATACTCCTTGTCCCCTTTCAAATCCGGCCGTTGTGGGATCCCTTCCCGCTCATATTTGGGAATATGACCAAGCCCACTATAAATAGGACTAGCCACCACCATAGAGAGAGAAAAAACAAGACATCGGAAAAGAGTAAGAAGATGTCGGCTACAAACAAGCAAAATGCCGCGAAGAAGCAGTTTCACCATCGCACGGGTCAGGTGGCTACCTCAAAGCCCGGCCTAAGTGGTCCAAGGCTGAGCATGATCTGCTTGAAAAAGGGATCGAACCAGAGACAATATACTGGCCAGACCGTTGCCGGACTTGGTTCTTCGGGGCTGATAGAACCTTGGACCCTGTAACATGGAAGTGTCATTGGAAGGACGAGCAACTGCAAATACCAGTCAAGAACCTTTGACACTATATCGATGCAGCGCAGCGAGGGACGTTCCTTCCAAACAGGGAGAAGGATGAGCTCACAATGGCCCTTGGGAATCCTGAGCACCCTGGACGGACACGAGGCACGCCAGGCTCCATTCCGTGGAAGGTTGGTTTTCCAGACGCAGGGGGTTACAAAACCCATGAGAGGAGGAAGAAACTGGAGCAGGACCAACTGCAGGTGCTGCACGAAAGGGTAATGGGGCTAGAGGAACGAGAAGAGGAACAAGAAGCAGCAGATCGCAGCAAACGACCTGCCGAAGCTTCCCCCGAAGCAACCCCGCCATCTCAGTGGAGAAGCAGCGTGGCTTCCACCGAGCTGCTTCAGCCGGAGCATGTCTTGACGACGCTTGCCAGCTATCCCGTGGATGATATCACGAAGTCCAAAAATTGCCACATTATGGCGCGATGGATGAATTTGAAGGTCAAGGCGGCTGTTGGCCAAGTTTATCCTAGTGGACCCGACACAACTTATCACTGCCAGCCGATTCCAGAAGGATATGCTAAGGTGATGGTGGATGAAATAACGGAGGGATTTGAGGACCTCCTGCTTGACCACCCTACCGGTGAAGGGGAAACTAGGTTGGGTTCTGCTCTGAAGACTCCATGCCTATGGCGGAAGGAGCTCATCAACCTTCCGAAATGGACGCCTCCGCCTCCTCCTCCTCCTCTGGCGAGTCAGGGCACTCCGCCTCCTCCACCGCCTCCTCCTCCGGCGAGTGACGATCAGGGCACGCGTGGTGGCACTCCGCCTCCTTCTCCGGCGCGTGGCGGCACTCCGCCTCCTTCTCTGCCTCCACCGGCGCTCCCGAGCAGCCAGCAACCTCCTCCTTCTCCGCCTCGCCAGCAAGGGCGGAAGAGACCCGTCGCCGCCTCGGCTGCTCCGGTGCGTCGTAGTCCTTCTCTTCCGCCTCGTAAGCAAGCACGAAAGAAGACAGACGCCGCAGCCGCTCCGTCTGCTCCGGCGTCTAGCAGCAGAAGAAGAGGAGAGAGGCAATACAGATATGGTCCACCTCTAAAGCCTCTAGAGAAGTTACCGTGCGAGAGGACCGAGGAGGAAAATGATACGATCGTGCGGACCCACGTGAAGGAGTTCTTTGAAGGGGTGAAAGCAAAGATACATCCACCTCCGGAGGAGAAGGTAGATCCGGTGAAAGCAAAGCGCAGTCTCGATGCCCTGAGGAAACCGGCAAAGTCTCCGCCGAGAACCAACTATGAGCGCATTACTGAACAGACATATCTCCAAGCGGAGCGGTCGGGAAGTACTGTCAGACATCAAAGAGCAAGAGAACGAGCAGCTGCGAAAAAAATTGACCAGCTCGGCGAACAAGCAAACCAATCGTCCCCCCCACTCAATGTGTTTAGCGGCAACATCATCGCTAATGTTCCGGGGATGGTGGCCGATTATGGCAATCTACAAGATTACTTGCCTGACGATGCACTTCTTGATTTCATGGAGGTGGAAGAACACAAATACGAGTACTGGAAGCCTCTCGTCAAAGATGAAAAATCTCTAACAACGATGATGCGAAGATTCCATACTTGGTACATGAAAACCTGCAGAGAGTCTGGGGGGACGAATACTTTGTATCTGAGAGTTAAAGAGGAGCACGACCTCGCTGGAAATGATTTGTTGCATGTTCCATTTGAGGAGTTCTTCGCGTTCTTCAATCAAAAGGCCCTCGATAAATTAATGGTTTTTTGCTACTGCCTGTAAGTACTATTTCTGTCATTAAGTCTCTATATATAGCTCAACTCTTTCATTGCATGTATTTATAATTAATTATCCTCAATATATTATGCAGATTGAAGATCGTCGAGTGCAAAAAACAAGAAATTTATGATATTGGGTTCATTAACACAAATATCATAGATGTATTTCTGGTTGAAAAGCACGTCAAAGAGGCCGAGGACAACTTGCTACAATCGTTGATCAAAAATCAAAACAAAGATACCATACTCTTTCCTTACAACGGCAAGTGAGTGTTACTGTTGTCGTGGTTCTAAGTCTGACAGTAGAATGGGGGGTAGGTACGGAGAGGCAAGGTCCTAGCTATGGAGTAGTTATACAGACAAGAGATTTACGAGTTCAGGCCCTTCTCGGAGGAAGTAACAGCCCTATGTCTCGGAGCCCCCGGAGGCGGTCGACTGGATTATGTGTGCGTAGGTTACAGGGGTGCGAACCCTTTACACTGAGGAGGGGCGTGGCTTATATAGTGTCTGTCAGACCCCTCCGGCCCTCAGTTATGCAGGGTTTAAAGTACATTAAGGCATGGCGTTACTGGTAATGCCTTACAAAAAGTGTCATCATGGCCATAAAGACTACTTAATTACAGACTGTTTGGACGCAGAGTGGCTCTTGATCTCCTGGTGGTCGAGTGAGTCTTCATGGTCGAGTTCCTCGAGTCCGTCGAGTGAAGTCTCTCTTAGTCGACTGGAAGGCAGTTTCTTCTGAGGATGTCCTTGGGAAGGGTACTTAGGACAGGTCCGTGACCCTACCCTAGGTACATGACTTCATCATTAGCCCCCGAATGGATCGAGGTTTGAGTGAGGAAGGAGTTGATCATCTTTCCGACCTGTTTTTGTGTTCTGAACATGTCTCATTTTGGACCAATAATCTTTTTGATGATGGCAGCAACTTTTCTTTCAGTCGCCTTGATCCATTCCTTTCTTCTGTCGAGTGAACTTTTGAACTTAGTAAACTCCCGAGCGACGGATCGCAGGAAATCTACCGTCTGACAGATTGATCTGTTGTTAGAGGATTTTGTGGGATCCGAATTTTGGGAAGAGCGCAAAGCGGGGCGGACCGTGGCGCTCGGATGGGATAAGGCGTAGACGCCTCGATTTCCGTGCCGCCTTTTTCGCCACGTATCACGCGTGTGCGACTGTTTCGGGATGTGACAGGATCGCCCGGGCCTACTTGCCAGCCACTCGGAAGCGTCCTTATATAAGGTACCGGGCGAGGGTTTTTGAACAGTGTTCCCTTATTCCCCCCGCTGCCCTCTTCATCTCCGCCCATTGTGCCTGCTCTCGCCTCCACCCATCCAATCCTCGCGTGCTTCGCCGGCGACAATGGTGAAGGAGAAGACGGCGGCCTTGGAGCACGCAAAGAAGGCGACTGCGACGGGGAAAGCGAAGGGAAGGGCGTCCAGTCGGGGCGGATCTTCGTCAAGGTCCCGCCTGCCGCAAGGTTGGGTCCAAGGTGATTGGATCCGCTCGACCATCACCGAGGCGGATCTCAATGACCTGGCCAACGAGGGTCTGATCTCCCATGGGTCAGCAAGGCTTCCGGGGACCGAGTGGCAACCGCAGCCGCAGGAGGGTTAGTGCGTTCTCCTAGCTACTCATGTAGATCGTGGGTTCTCTCTGCCGCCGAGTTTTTTCTTCCGAGGGTTTCTGAACTTCTTTGGGGCGCAACTTCACCATTTCACCCCAAATTCCATTGCCTATCTTGCTGCATTCGTGTCCATGTGCGAGAACTTCCTGGGTTGTCGACCACACTAGGGTCTCTTTAAGCACATATTCACCTGTCGCTCACAGACAGTGAAAAAGGCGAGTCTGGATGATGATGATAGGACTAAGGTTATTCAGATGTGCAGGGGTCTTAGGATTCAGATGAGGAGTAAGAGTACTTTTCCGGCCATGACCCTTCCTGAGTTGGTCAGAGGGTGGCAGTCGACCTGGTTCTCTCGCCAAGGCGAGTCGGCGCCAGGCGATCGGTGGTCTCCTCCGTTCTCCATGGACCGAGTGAACAAACCCTCTTCTCTGAAGGTGCTTCCTAAAGAGAAAGCTCAAGTAAAAATGTTGATGGAGCGCGTAGTCCAGCTCGTTCGGGACGGAGTGACGGGTATGGACCTTCTGGAGGTCTTCCTTAGACGGCGCATCCAACCGCTTCAGTACTGAGGCCACCCGATGTGGCTGTACTGTGGAACCGAAGATACCACTCGGGTTCATCCAGAAGCAGTCGACGACGCCACGCTGGAGAGGTGGATGACTGCACTCATAGGGAATAAGGACAACCCTCGAGGGGCTATGAGGATCCCACCACTCGACCATACCTACACACCGGACACGGTATGACCACTTATCATCAATTGTAATTTTGCTTTATTCATTCTGTTTCGCTGCAAATTGGTCGATTGACCTTTGTTTTGTTTTGTTGTTTGTCAGGCCACCACTGAGTTATACTCGATGCCCAATGGAGCGCAAACGCCGACTGAGGAGGAGGAAGGAAGTGGGGCGAAGCCGGAGGAGTGGGATTCGGATGCTGCTGATGATGATGAGGGTGATGACTCTGGTGAGGAGGAAGAGGAGGAGGAGGAGGAGGAAGTTGCGCCTCCTCGCTCGGAAAGACGCTCGAAGCTTGTCCATGATCCTGCAACCGGCGTGGTAAGGGGTCGCGATCGTCGCCTGATCGACTAAGCGCCCTCGGACCACTTCTCCGGTGCCGACTGAGAAAGCTCCGAAGCAATCTCGAGTGGCGCCGTCGAAGCCGGCGAAGGTCTTGCCAAAGATGAAGGTGGTGATTCCCCCTATATCAGGGTAATGGTGCTACTTGAGTCTTCTTGTTCCACATGAATTTATTCGTGGTCGACTCATGAGTCAACCGACTGACTCCTGGAATTGCAGCGCTGCTACTTCTGATACTTCGGCCAGGGCTGAAGATCATGAGATGGAAGACGCTGCCACTTCTAAACTTGGTATGACCTTTATAGTTCCGTCTTCAGTCGATTGGCTCGTTGTCTCTAATTTTGATTCTTTTCTGCAGCTCCATATAACGTCGTTATTGAACTTCCTGACGACGGCGATGAGGAACCACTGAGGCAGAGGAGGAACAGGAAAACGTCTACTGGCAAGGCGACTCAATACGTGCCAGCACCCGAGACACTGGTCGCGGAGGGAGAGAACGTCACTCGGCCTACCGTATCTTTTGCGGTGCCTTTGCCGAGTGCTCGCCCCTCGTCGTCGAGTGCTGCACAGCCTTCACTTTTCTCGACCCACTACGTCCCGGAGGATCAAGCTAGTGCTGCGAAAGAAGCAATACGCCAGGCGGGAGTCATGATGGAGCAAGTGAAGGCCATCCGAGAAGCCACGGGCAGCCTATGGCGCTTGATTCAGCTCTTGAGTAATGTTGGTCGATCGGTTACCGCTGTTACATTAGGATATGAAATCTAAAAATTCTTCTTTCTGAAATTCATAGTGATTGTCCTACACCCACCGGGTGTGTCGATTGAAATTCAGGTTAGTGGGGGCACGTTGAGTGCACCCACCGGTGTAGTCCCCAAGGCTATGGTGGATGCTGGCGATCGACCATAGTCTTTATGTCTTAAGTTTTTCTTTATTCGACTAGGTGAATGGATTCATAGACCGGTGGGGCACGCTGAGTGCACCCACGGGTGGTGTAATCCCAGGCGTGGTCGATCACTGGCGATCGACTACGATCTGAACACCTCCTTTTTTTGGTCGATTGGTGGACTCTAATCGATAGAACTAGTGGGGGCACGCTGAGTGCACCCACTGGGTGTAGTCCCCGAGACTATGGTCGAATGTTTGTATTCGACCGTAGTCTTAGAAACACCATGATTTTTCCTTACTCACTCGGAAGTGAATTGTCTTTGACATCCGTCAATTGGTTCTTCGCAGAAATCATGCGACCTTGCGGCTCGTTATACTGAGTTGGAGAACAAACACATTCAGCTTGAGCTTGATCTGAAACTGGCCCAGGAGAACTTGAAGAAGGCGAAGGAGGAAGCAAAAGGTATGTTTGGTGAGACCCTCGACGACTGCCTTTGCCTCTCATCCGTTTCTGAGTCTGATCTCACTGTAACTTTGCAGACAAGGTGAGGGATGCCCTGAAGAAGAAGGACCTTGACTTGGCTGAGATGCAGAAAGCGGCTTTAAAGAAGACCAAGCTCGTAGATGAGAAGCTGGCTTTAGTCACCAAGCTTGAAGAAGAAAACACCAATCTGAAAGGTGCTCTTGATGCTGCCAACAAGGAGGTCAGTTGACTGAAAAGTGATTCCTCACGATCTGGAGGCTTATCTGGGCGGACTCGCCAATAAGCTATTCCTCATGCTTGAAGGTAATCTTTTGTATCAAATGGGTATTTTAACTATGACCTTTCCATCCGACTGTTGTCTTGACTTGGTGGTTGCGCTTGCAGAATTTTGCCAGAACTTTGAAGAGGAGACTGGTCGACTGGAAATAAACCTGGATCCCATCAACTCTCCTGTGAAAGATGAAGTCGTCATGAATGTGCTCCGGCTCGAATCTCGCGTTGCTGCCGTCGTTGACTATCTCGCAAGGCTGAAGGTCGTAACTTCCCGCATCAACACAACACTCTGGCCAAGAGAGACGCTCTAGAACGACCTCAAGTCTCTGATGACTCGACTGAACGCGGTCCCAAGTCGAGTGCAGGAGTGGAAGAAGTCTTCTGCCAGGTGTGGTGCGGATGTTGCTCTGTCTCTGGCCCGCTTTCACTGCAAGGATGCATGAGAGGACAAGCTGGCGGCTCTTAGGGTGGCTAATACCAAGAAGCACGATTTTCGGTCTTTCATGGAGACCTTCATCGCCGCTGCCACTCGGATTGCAGATGGAATCGACCTGGATGAGTTTGTTGCACCTTCCAGCCCTCCACAGGAGGGGTAAAAACTTCTGAGCTTGATACCTTAAATTTGCCTCGGTATGCCGAGTGATTTTTGTAACCGACAAACCTTAACAGGCTTAGCACCTGAGCACTTTAAGTTCCGTTAGGTGTTATCCAAACTTGGATTTGACGTTTAAATATGTTTGCATTTGATTTGAGGTGTCTTTGCAGGCTAAAGCGAGGTGCTTATTGCAATCGACTTGTTCCCCAATACACTTAGGCAGGCACTGGGCTGCAGCTAAGCCCCCAAGTGGGAGGTCCGCTCTCCACTCGGTAGGATTTTCAAAACTTAGGCGAGCACTGGGCTGTAGCTAAGCCCCCGAGTGGGAGGTATGCTCTCCACTCGGTAGAATTTTCAAAACTTAGGCGAGCACTGGGCTGCAGATAAGCCCCCGAGTGGGAGGTCTGTTCTCCACTCGATAGGATTTTTACGGTGTCTCTCTGAAGGATAAGGCGCTAATCGACCTTATCTTTCTTATGGAGAGCACATTATACTTGTGGCGTAGCTCGAAGGAGAGGGTGGCGGCCGACCTGCACCTCGTCCCCCTTGCGGAGCACATGTTGTACTTGTGGTGTAGCTCGGAAGAAGAGGGTAGCAGTCGACCTGCACCTCGTCTTCCTTGCGGGCGCCGACGTTATACTTAGGGCGTGCTCGGAGGAAGAGGGTAGCAGTCGACCTGCACCTCGTCCTCCTTGCGGAGCGCATGTTGTACTTGTGGCATAGCTCGGAGGAAGAGGGTAGCAGTCGACCTGCACCTCGTCCTCCTTGCGGAGCGCACGTTGTATTTGAACTTAGGCGAGTGCTTACACTGCAGCTAAGCCCCAGAGTGGGAGGCTGGCTCACCACTCGGTAGGATTTTATCGAAACTTAGGCAAGTACTTGGACTGCAGCTAAGCCCCCGAGTGGGAGGCAGGCTCACCACTCAGTAGGATTTTATTGAAACTTAGGCGAAACGGATTCACAGCTAAGCCCCTGAGTGGGAGGCCGGCTCTCCACTCGGTAAGGTTTTTTTTTACAAACTTAGGCGAAGTGGATTGGCAGCTAAGCCACCCACTGAGGGGAAATTTTATTGAAAAAAATAAAAGTGACAACACTCATTGGAGAAATTATGGCAGTATTATCTTGTGAAACATGAACTACAGAAGTACTTTTATTACAACTCATCTGAGTGAATACTTAGGTGTAAAAGGGGCGGAGTAGCTCCACATTCCAAGCTCGGGGCTCGTTGATGTTGTGCTCGACGTTGTAAAGACGGTACGCTCCGTTATGGAGAACCTTGGTGACGATGAAGGGACCTTCCCAAGAAGGAGCAAGCTTGTGTGGTTTCTGCTGATCCACTCGGAGAACCAAATCTCCTTCCTGGAAGGCGTGACTCTTCACGTTTTTGGCATGGAAGCGACGCAAGTCTTGTTGGTAAATGGTCGATCGGATCAGAGCCATCTCCCTTTCTTCCTCTAAAAGGTCGACTGCATCCTGCCGTGCTTGTTCTGCTTCTGCTTCGGTGTAGAGCTCGACCTGAGGAGCATTGTGGAGTAGGTCACTCGGCAAGACCGCTTCAGCTCCGTAGACCAAGAAGAACGGAGTTCTCCCAGTCGACCGGTTAGGCGTGGTCCTTAACCCCCAAAGCACCGAGGGAAGTTCATCGACCCGTACTCCAGCCGCATGCTTGAGATCACGCATCAGTCGGGGTTTCAACCCTTTGAGAATCAAGCCATTGGCCCGCTCTGCTTGTCCATTCGGCCGAGGATGGGCGATCAAGCATAGTCGACTCGTGTGCCCCGAGATGTGCGAGCATACGAATTCCTCCGAATCGAAGTTTGACCCGTTGTCAGTGATGATGCTGTGCGGGACTCTATATCTGAATATCAATTCTCTAATGAAGCTGACAGCAGTACCGGCATCAAGGTTCTTGATGGGTTTAGCTTTGATCCACTTTGTGAACTTGTCGACTGCTACCAGCACATGTGTGAAACCGCTTCGGCCTGTTCTCAAGGGCCCAACCATATCAAATCCCCATACTGCGAAGGGCCAGACGAGTGGTATGGTCTTCAGAGCTGATGCAGGCTTGTGTGACATGTTGGAGTAAAATTGACATCCCTCACACTTGTCAACTATCTCCTTTGCCATTTCATTCGCTCTTGGCCAGTAAAATCCGGCTCGGTATGCTTTGGCCATGATGGTCCGAGAGGACGCATGATGGCCACAGGTCCCCGAGTGGATGTCATCAAGGATAACCCAACCTTCTTCTGGCGTTATGCACTTCTGACCAACTCCAGTCGCGCTCTCTCTGTTACAGCTGCTCCTTGATCACAGTAAAGGCCTTGGATCGGCGGACGATCTATCGAGCCACTTCCTCGTCCTCCGGGAGCTCTTTTCTCAAGATATACGCGATATATGGTACTGTCCAATCGGGAGTGATCACTAAAGCCTCCATGACCAGGTCGACCACTGCTGGAACTTCAACCTCAGTCGGATCTGTGACACTCTTGGGCTGCGGAGCTTATTCGGTAAAAGGATCTTCTTTGACTGATGGAGTATGGATATGCTCCAAGAACATATCACTGGGAATGGCTTCTCTCTTGGAACCTATTTTTGCCAAATCATCAGACGCTTGATTTTTCAGTCGGCACTAGTGCAGAACCGGGCAATAGCACCGGTTCGTAAGGCCCTTTAGTGCCGGTTCCATAACCGGCACTAAAGTGTGGGCACTAAAGGCCCCCCCCCCCTTAGTACCAGTTCGGCACGAACCGCCACTAAAGGCCCACCACGTGGCGTGAGCTCGCGCCGTGGTATGGGGGACCTTTAGTACCGGTTGGTGTTACCAACCGGTACAAAAGGTATTTATTTTTTTGAAAATTTTGTAAAAAATATTTATTTATTTTTTATTTTCAATTTTTTGAATTATTTTAACCTCTAATCTCTAATCACCCCACACCATTGCTCAATTTAATATATAATCTCTAATCACCCCTCATCATTCCAAATCATCTAACTTCCTGAACGGTAACCCATCCTCTCACTACTCTAGCCTGAGCACGCTTAACTTTCAGGTTCTATTCTCCCTGGTTTCCAAGTCTGGAATTGTTGTTTCAGCGGATCAATCTTTTTGTTCTGCAAATTTTGATATATTATATGTATTTTTCTGAATTAGGATGATTTAGTTACGATTTTTCCAAGTTTGAAAATTGCCATATAGTCCCGGTTTGTGTCTACAACCGGGACTATAGGTTAGACCCCTTTAGTGTCGGTTCATGGCACGAACCGGTACTAAAGGTTGGCCCTTTAGTACCGGTTTGTGCCACAAACCGAGACTAAAGGGGCTCATGGGGCCCCGGCCTGACGCCAGCCTGCCACCACCCCTTTAGTACCGGTTCGTGCCACGAACCGGTACTAAAGGTTCAACACGAACCGGCATTAATGCAAATCCGTTCGAACCGGCACAAATGGTACCATTAGTACCGGGCTAAAATCAAACCGGCACTAATGTGCTTCACGTTTGACCCTTTTTCTACTAGTGCGGGCTATATGATGGAGCTCTAACCCTTCGAATTTCTTTTCAAGCTTCCTCACTGCATTGCAGTATCCAGTCATGGCTAGGCTTCTAACGTCCCACTCCTTCATCACCTGATTGACCACCAAATCTGAGTCGCCATAAACCATAAGGCGACGGACGCCGAGTGAAATGGCCATGCGCAACCCATATAAAAGTGCCTCGTATTCTGCTTCATTGTTGGAGGAATCAAAGTGAATCTGGAGCACATATCTGAGCTTATCTCCTCAGGGGGAAACCAAAACTACCCCAGCACCGGAACCATTTAACATCTTAGAGCCATCAAAGAACATGGTCCAATGCTCCGAGTGAACTTGAGTCGGCTGCTGCTGTTCAATCCACTCGGCAAGAAAATCTGCTATTGCTTGGGACTTAATGGCTTTCTTTGCCTCAAACTTGATATCAAGGGGAAGGAGTTCAATCGCCCATTTTGCCACTCGACTAGTTGCATCTCTGTTGTGCAGAATCTCTGAAAGTGGGGCGTCGCTGACGACTGTAATGGAATGATCAGAGAAATAATGAGCAACCTTCTTCGTGGTCATGTAGATCCCATACACAAGCTTCTGATAATGAGGATAATACACTGGGCGCTGAACTTTGAAGGCTTTCCCTTCTTCTTCCCGCTCGACCGTAAGTACTGTACCGATGACTTGTCTTGTGGCTGCAATATAAAGTAACAGAGGCTCTTTGCTGATTGGAGCAGCAAGCACCGGCTGGGTGGAGAGCAGAGCTTTTAGCTCGGCAAACGCTGCATCAGCTTCTGGAGTCCACTCGAACTTGTTTACCTTCTTCATCAGTCAATAAAGAGGCAATGCCTTTTCATCGAGTCGAGAGATGAATCGACTTAACGCGCCCAAGCATCCAGTAAGCTTCTGGACATCATGCACCCGCACAGGCCGTTTCATTCAGAGTATAGTGCCAACTTTTTCTGGGTTAGCGTCGATTCCTCGTTCGAAAACAAGAAAACCGAGTAACTTTCCACCAGGAACTCCGAATGTGCACTTTGATGGATTGAGCTTGATATCATACCTCCTGATATTGGCAAATGTTTCAGCGAGGTCAGTCAACAGGTCAGAACCCTTTCGCGATTTGACCACAATATCATCCATGTACGCTTCCACGTTTCAACTGATTTGAGTGAGTAAACACTTCTGAATCATCCTCATGAACGTGGCTCCGGCATTCTTGAGGCCGAATGGCATGGTGACATAGCAGAAGCACCCGTATGGAGTGATGAAAGTTGTTTTGATCTCATCGGGTCCATACAGACGGATCTGATGGTATCCAGAATAAGCGTCCAGAAAGGACAATCTCTCACATCCCGCAGTCGAGTCGACAATTTGGTCGATGCGAGGGAGAGGAAAATGATCTTTCGGGTAGGCCCGATTGATGTGTTTGAAATCAATGCACATGCGGAGTGACTTGTCCTTCTTGGGAACCATGACGACATTGGAGAGCCACTCGGAGTGGTATATCTCTCGGATAAACTCTGCTGCCAACAGTCAAGCCACCTCCTCGCCAATGGCCTTTCTCTTCTAGACGGCGGATCGTCGAAGATGTTCTTTGACAGGTTTTGCTGTTGAGTCGACTCTAAGGCGATGCTCAGCCAGCCCCCTGGGAACACTCGGCATGTCAGCAGGCTTCCATGCAAAGATGTCCCAGTTCTCATGGAGGAACTGGATGAGCGCTCCTTCCTATTTAGGGTCGAGTGTTGTGGAAATATGAGTCGGAGCTGCATTGGGGTCTATCGGATGAATGTGAACGGGCTTCGTCTCATCGGACGACTGAAATGCTGATTCTGTGGCAGGCTTCTTGGCCCGTAACAAATCACTCGGATCTGCATTTTTCTTGTACCCCTCCAGCTCTACCATTGTTATCTGGGAATCGGCAATTTTAGAGCCTTTCTGAAAACACTCTTCTGCCTTCTTCCAATTGCCAGTGATAGTGATCACGCCCTTGGGGCTGGGCATCTTCAGTTTGAGGTACACGTAACATGGTCGAGCCATGAACCGTGCGTAAGCTGGTCGCCCCAAAATAGCGTGGTAAGCGCTCTGAAAATCCACGACTTCAAATGTCAGCCTCTCCTTGCGGAAATGCTTCGAGTCACCGAACACCACATCGAGCTATTTGGCGGCGACTCAGCCTTCTTTCCGTATAACTCCATGAAAACTCATGTTCTTTGGCGCTTAGTGCGGACATCGGAATGCCCATTCCTTTCAGCGTCTCCGCATACAATATGTTCAGTCCGCTACCACCATCCATTAGCACCTTCGTCAGTCGAGTGCCCTCAACGACTGGGTCGACCACCAAAGCTTGCCTCCCAGGGGTGGCTATATGAGTCGGGTGATCGGACTGGTCGAATGTAATGGGAGTTTGGGACCATCTCAGATAGCTTGGCGTCGCCGAGGCGACCATATTTACCTCACGGTTGATAACTTTCAATCGACTCTTGCTTTCCACATCAGCAAAGATCATCAGAGTGGATTTAACATGAGGATATCCTCCATCACTGTCCTCCTTGTCCTCAGCTTTGTCCGACTCCTTTTCCTTGTCCTTGGGCTGTTTATCTTGGAACTGCTGGATCAAGAGCCGGCACTGGCGGGTGGTATGCTTCGGGTAGATGAAATTACCCTCCTCGTCTTTCTTTGTGTGGATATGGCACGGCAGATCCATCACGTCATTTCCTTCCTTATCCTTCACCTTCTTGGGGTTCCAGGATCCTTTGGGTTTTCCCTTAAACTTGCCCTGAGTCACGGCCAGAGCCTCCCCAGGAGCCGCAGGCTCGACTTTACGCTTTTTGCTTCCGACTGGAATTTCCTTTCTCCGACTGACTCGGCTTGTACTTGCCGCTCCGGAGTCGGTCCTCTTCTTCACCATTGGCATACTTGGTGGCGATTTCCATCATTCGACTCAGCGTCATATCTCCGGTCCGACCAAACTTCAAACTTAATTCTCTGTTCTTGACACCATCCTTGAAGGCACAGACTGCCTGATGATCAGACACGTTCTCCACGGTATGATGCAAAGTGATCCATCTCTGAATGTAATCTCTCAAGGTTTCATTCAACTTCTGAACACAGACTTACAGCTCTGTCAATCCAGCTGGTCCCTTGCAAGTTCCCTCGAATGTCCTGACGAACACTCAGGAAAGATCTTCCCAAGTGTAAATGCTGCTAGGAGCTAACTGATTCAACCACGCTACGGCGAACCTTCCAACGCATGAGTGGTAAATGCTTCATAGCCACCTCATCATTCCCGCTGCCAATCTGTACCGCCACTCGGTAGTCTTCAAGCCAGGTTTCAGGCTTGGACTCACCGGTGAACTTGCTTACTCCAGTCGCCAACCTGAAGTTGGGGGGAATCACCGCGGCTCTGATAGCCCTGCTGAAACATTCTGGACCTGAAACATGGACTCGGCTGCTAGTGGGCGCATCTCTGTCATGGTCACCTCGATGAGCTCTGTTCTGATCGACCAGGCCTTGCGCGATGATGGATCGCGCATCAAAGCCTAGTTCCCTGGGGTCGACCGGAGCTCTTCGCCCCACACTGAGCTGGCGCCTATCATCTAACTGCCGATGAGCATAAGACCCACCCCTTGGGGGAGGAGTGGGCACTCGACGCCTATCATCACGATCGAATCGGTCACCATATTGGTCACGTCGACCCTCGCGTCCCTCACGCCGCGGAGGCGATCTTGGGCTGTGAGCCGACTAAACTGTATTCGTAACGACGGATCGACTGTGAATCCTGTTGCGTGACTGTGACACAGCTGAGTTCTGATCTCCCGCTGCTCGGAGCAAATCCCAGATCTGCATCAAGCCTCTGCCAGCCTCTAACTGAGAGGGCTGAATTGACTCTGCTATACGGGCTGCAGCTCCTAAATTCTGAATCGGGGTTCGATATACCTGAGTCGGTTGCGGAAAGAGTTGACGTCGACTAGAGTCGGGTACTCATTGCCGCGCGCGTTCGTCGAGTGCTCGCTGGAGGTTCTCCAGTCGAGTGCGTTCAGCCAAGTTGGCCAAACGCGCCTCTTCCAAGGCACGAGCCTCGGGAGTTTCTCCTTCGATGGGAGTATGCAGGGCATCCACGTTCCTGCGGCGAAGTTCTTCCCTTTGCAGGAAAGTAAGTGGCTCGGGTTGATATTCCTCATGGGCCTGAGCGGGGTCGCCTCCACCGTCCATCCCGTCGTCGCGGGGGAAGCCGGAAGGGCTACGAGGCCCATTGACCATCAAGACCTCCGCCGCCGGATCACTACTGTCGCATTCGGATGCGGTCTCTACGGGGCCAGTCGACAGATCGAACAGGCCGTAGAGAGACTCGTCGGGCTCGATTGCCGCGACTTGGGTGGTGGCCTATTGGCGAGCCACTGCGTGCCTCACCCACCGCTGGAGCCTCGACCGACCGGAGCGCTTGCGCTGGCGGAAGCGGGAGGAGGGCGACACGAGTCGATCGATCTGGTCGGCGGTTGCCGCAGCAGAATGCCGCAGACACCTGCGCCCGAAAATGCGCCGCACATGCGGGCGGGAGCGCGTCGATGTCGAGTGGAGCCTCCACGGAGCCAAGCGGAGTCGTCGGTGATGAAGGTGAGCGCGCCGAGACGGATCTCGCGGCCCTCGATCAAAACTCCACAAGAAACCATGATGAAGGCAATCGGAACAATTACAACTTCTCCAAAAATCGCTAAGACACCTGCCCCATGGTGGGCGCCAACTGTCGTGGTTCTAAGTCTGACAGTAGAATGGGGGGTAGGTACGGAGAGGCAAGATCCTAGCTATGCAGTAGTTGTACAGACAAGAGATTTACGAGTTCAGGCCCTTCTCGGAGGAAGTAACAGCCCTACGTCTCGGAGCCCGGAGGCGGTCGACTGGATTATGTGTGCGTAGGTTACAGGGGTGCGAACCCTTTACACTGAGGATGTGGGTGGCTTATATAGTGTCTGCCAGACCCCTCCGGCCCTCAGTTATGCAGGGTTTAAAGTACTTTCAGGCCTGACGTTACTGGTAACGCCTTACATAAAGTGTCATCATGGCCGTAAAGACTACTTAATTACAGACCGTTTGGACGCAGAGTGGCTCTTGATCTCCTGGTGGTCGAGTGAGTCTTCATGGTCGAGTTCCTCGAGTCCGTCGAGTGAAGTCTCTCTTGGTCGACTGGAAGGCAGCTTCTTCTGAAAGTGTCCTTGGGAAGGGTACTTAGGACAGGTCCGTGACCCTACCCTAGGTACATGACTTCATCAACTGTCGTTTGCATATTTGGTTTCCCTTATTACTTGAGCGAGGTTATAGTAATGTAATTGATGAGTTATGCATGCGTGCGCAGGTACCACTATTCTTCTGGAGATTAAGCTTGAGCGTGGACTACTAACCGTCTTAGACTCAAGACGGAAAGATCCCAAAACATATGCGGACATAACTGAAATGCTCAGCAAGTAAGTTCAATCGATCATTATCGCACCATATCGGCAACTTTTTGTTCATTTCCTGATATCTCAAGTAATAATAATTATTTTCTTTGTCTTGCAGGGTTTGGAAACAGTTCACCGCAGAAGCTCCGGGACTGCCGAAGGAGCTGCGATATACATACCCGAAAGTAAGTACTACTGGCTAGCTAGTTGCGTGCATCTCCCGTTGATTCTATAGCTATACTTTTATCAATGCCATTTATAATGCTTCATTATCAGTTTGATTGACCTCTGTTTCTCGTAAAGTGCTTGTGGCAGGAACAAGGGAATGATTTCTGTGGATACTACGTGTGCGAGTTCATCCACACCGCGACTTTGTAAAACAAGCGGGGCTACTCTCAAAGACAATATGAAGTGCGTAAGCAATAATATTCACAATTTCATTTTATTACAGCATCATTTCTGTTGAGTTTTATTCATATATATGTATTAATTAACCCCTTCTTCAAATTAGACGTGGCAGATGCGGAATGAACTCCTAGAACCAGATCGCATGAAAGCAATTCAAGAGGAATTGGCGGGATTCTTTCTTGACCACGTCATCAATAAAGCCGGAGAATACCATGTGGAAGTTGATTTCAAATGCTAGGGGACTGTAATTGAGAGATCTTATATACTGTACATGTATGTAGCCAGTAGCGTCGGACGTACATGATACGAAAACTTGTTGTTCGACCAATCTCTCGGAGAAGGAGAGGTCGATCGATCATTTCTCTCGGTATGCATGACGAACTTCCGTACTTAATGGTTTCCTTCATTTTCTTACTAGCTAGCGTGTCGAGGGCTATATGTATATAGTACGTAGCGTCGACCAAGCACGGACATAAGAGAGGACACTTCTCTCTATTAATTAGCCAGCTAACACAATATATGAAACACCTAAATTAACCCCCAAAACCCCCACCTCCCCCCCCCCTCAAAAAAACAAAAATCCCAGACACTGGAATGCTGACGCGTGGATGCCTTTTAGTGGCACCAACCGGGACCAAAGGCCCCCTTGCCTGGGCTCGGCGCACCGGCCACGTGGAGGACCATCTGTCCCGGTTCGTGTTTGAACCGGAACTAAAGGGGAAGATATTATTAACGACTCATTAGTCCCGGTTCATGAACCGGGACTAAAGGCCCTTACGAACCGGGACAAATGCCCCCTTTTCTATTAGTGCAAGGTTTTGACCTAATTGGAGTCACCGTGGAATTACGTCTGTGGCGTGTTACAGTTCGAAGCCGGGAAGGCGTCCCCACCTAGGTGTACCGGCCGTGCGCGGATCAGCTGGCTGGCTGGCCGTCGGATCCGTACATCAGATCACGCTTGCATCTCTGCATTCTGCTTCTGTCGCGTGGCCGGCCAGATCAGATCATGCTGCTTTAGTTTGCATCAGATCACGCTCGCATCTTCTCCTGTACCAGCTTATACTTGCTCTTTGTCCTTGGACGTTCATGTTGCAAGGCGGAAAAATCTTAATTTTCTTTCGATAATGCATCGTAATATCCATGCAAAAACAAAATCTAGGTGCATGAAAAAAAATCCCTCCATTGCAAAAAAAAAAGTTGAAAAATGGCCGTAACATGTACAACATAAAAGACACAACGCGAGCGGCTATGGTTGTTTTTGGTCCCTCAAGTTCCCCAAAAGTGTAGACTTGGTCTGTTAAAAACTTTTGATAGACATTTGGTCCTTCAAGTCTGAAAACCGGGTAAGTTTTGTCCAAAATCACATATTACCACTTTGACCGGGTTTGACATATGAGTCCCGCCTGTTAGGGATGACATGACAAAGAGGTGATGGTGCTGACTAATATACGGTTAATTCGACATGAGGCCCACCAGTGAGCAGTCTCCTTTCTCCTCTTTGACCAATTTCACAGGGCACTTTCTTCGCTGTTAATCTGCTCATAAGGATGGCAATAGTAGAAATCATGGCTTTCATCCGGGCCAGATCAGAGCTTTAAACCGGGTCGAGTTACGAACCGGGACTAATGGTGCATCAGTCCCGGTTCGAGCATCACGTCCATCTTCCTCTAATGAGCATATGTTCCAGGGAAATTCAAATCTATGTCTCCCGGATCAAATGATGATGGAGACTGTGGTGACGTTCTCTCTTCCGGGGTCATTTTTTTGGAGCAGAGATTTACTGGAGGGGCCAACAGGTGGAGGGGGTGTCACATCTACTGCATTGAAGACGACAAGTCTCGGCGGCGTGGAGCAGTCGGGTCTCAGTGTTGGATAGGGATGTCAACCGGGTCCCGTTTGACCCCGTTTAAACCCACTATGTAATGTAACACTTCAAAATTTTGTTTTTCTTTTCGGGAAAATGAACTATAGAGCTAGGTAATGCTAACTAAACGGGACTTGCGGACACCATTTATTTGCGATTTACATCCCTAGTGTTGGACGCGGTTTGATGTACACGCGTAGGCTGGTGGCATTTTCTGACGTCATGGTGACATCGATGGCAGATGGGCCTGGCAAGATCTATGCAATGATCCCTCTGAAGAGGAACGGCGGAGATGGTGGTGGCAGATCCTAGAGCATGCGCATGCGATGCGTGTTGTGGGATGCCTAGACAGGCTGGTACTCTCAGCTTGCCAGGCAGGCGCCTTCTTGAGGCCACTGGATTAGATGGTGCCCGTTGATGCAGCCAGTGCACATCTTTATACTTGTAGGTGTAGATGTAGTTTTCGGTTGATCTTTGTATTTATCTTGTCAGACCCTGATGAATAAATTAATAAAGATGGATGCAAGCTTTATTTTGATGCAGAGGTCGGGAATAATCCTCCTTTTTGAAAAAAATGACATGCAACACACGGAAATACTTGACATACTAATTAAGACCGGAATTCATCCACACTAACCGTTTAAATAACAAGAAAAAAAACTATTACGAAGATGGTTTCTTCAAACGAAGTCCACGGGCACCGAGACGAGAGACGAAGAATGTCAGCCAATCCATCTCAAGGGGCACAACTTTCCGACGGTTAATATTGTCAAAGCGGGTCAACTTCACCATCACCCCTGTTTCAAAATCCGCAGCGTACAAGTTCGAGTGGTTGTCCTTGACGAGTAACATGCCACCCTTTTCTCCCAAAATACTTAAATCCATCACAGTTTGCCTGGGTGGTTTTAGCTCCACAACCATAGTGCGGAGCCACATTGTAGGACTGCCATCCTCTTGCCGTGTCCATATCTCTAGCTTGAAGTCTTGCCGATCCAGGTAGAGTAACGATAGTTTCTCGCTAGCATTGACAATAAGTTGTGGCTCATCATAATGTTCAGTCGTCTTGTGTTTGGCCGGGATCGCAATCTTACTCAAGGAGACACGGCATGTCTTAGCATCCACCTCGATGGAATGCAACCGCCAGTCTTGACCTGTGACATAACATATGAGCCAGTGTGCTGTGCCATGACAGACAACGGCACGGGGGTCCCTAAGGGGCAACCAACCCGTCATCCTCTTATTTGTGGATACAAATAAATTACACGGACTGCTCCACCTTGCGTCACCGGACGTAAATTTGTGGAGGTTGTGTGGCCGGTGATCCTTATCAGTACCAATGATGAGCACTTTGAAGAAGGCCGAGTAGCCGTGCTTGGCGTTCGAGGAACAATCTGCCTTGGTTAGGATGGCATAGCCGCTCTTCTCAAAATCCCAATTACACTTCAGCGGAGGGAGCTCGTCGCACGCTCCAACGAGCAAATTACACACTGCCAGGCGGACGATGGAGTTGGATGAGACAAGGCGCACGAGGAGGAGGCCGTGGCGAGCGACGAGTGGCACCGCGTTCTCCAATCGGGCCCTTGTTGCTCTAGAGAAAAACGTCTCAAGATACCAGTGATCGGAACTGAACACCGACCGAGGCGTGGGTACGAAGGATGTCAGAGCGGTAGAGCCCTGCCGAAAGATGATTTTTTCCCAGATAAAAAAGCCGGCGAGAAACGACGACGTGTGATCCGGCCACTGCCGGCGACGAAGAAAGGAAGGGTCGAGGATGATGCGGCGCCACTGCCTGCACGTCATGGCGCAACGGAAGAGGTCAGCCACGTCCTTGATGCGCATGAAAATCTCTTGGACGACGTCGCCCGGCAACGAGGCCGCCGCCACTGTTGTCTCTCCCATCATCTGTGAACCGTGGTGCAATCGCAGGAGCAATGTTGGGTACTCTGATCGGGTTATGTCAGTACGTACTACGAGGTGTTGAAATTTAAAGAGCCCCAAGGCGAGCCCAAGTCCTAGTCGGAGTCTCCTTCGAGACGAGCTCAGGTCCGATTCGAAGCACAACCCACGTAAGTGGATTTGCATGTGAGCACATGCTTCACAGCCACCACCAAATTCACATGCTACAAGATGATCGCATCTTCACAGACACACCCTAATCTCCTGGGAGCTACCGTACACTGCCCTGGTGGTTTAGCCTTTTTATACTGTCAATTAGACATATTGTTGTGTACTTGAAGGGTTTTTTTTGGCTGGGATCACACTGGAATTAGATTTAGTGAGTGCCTATGGGATGAATCAAGTCAAGGTGGAATGGCTACAGCACGGAGACAAAAACACATACCTTTTTCATTTGAGGACCAGCCGGTGAAGGATGAAAAATCAAATCAATGCTGAGTCTCTCACTACTGCTTTTTATACAGAGTTATATACATTTGGTGGAGTACAAAATATGCATCACGTGCTTGATACAGTATCATGCAAGGTAATGGTGGAAATGAATGAAATACTAAATGCACCTTAGGGCATCTCCAGCCGCGCCCCCAAGAAGGCCTCCCCAGGCTTTTTTTCGCGCCGGCGCCGAAAAAACGGTCCAGTCGCGCCCCCAGGAGCCCGATTTTCGCCGGCTTGGGCCGAAAACAGCGCCGGCGGACCCAGCCCAAACCCGGCGCGCTGGGGGCGCTCGGGGGCGCCGGACGAAGTTTTTTGGCGCGAAGAAACCGCGGGCCCGACGCGTCAGCGACCAGTTTGTTTCTCGGCCCTTCGTCGTCCTCATCTCCTCGTTTCCCGCGGCGAATCAATGCCAAAGCTGCCGCGCTGCCGCGCCGGTCAGCCTGCGCCATTGATGCTCATGGGCGGCGCAGTGAAGGCCGGACGACGCGCGTCCCTCGCCCTCGCCTCGCCCGCCACGCGTACGAACGGTGCCACGCGTGTGGGCGGCGCGTCGACCTATATATGCCGCGCCCCGGCACACTCGGTCGATCACACTCCCCCTCCGCCGTTGCTCCTTCCCCTCCGCCGTCGCTCCTTCCTCCCTCTCCTCTCCTCCAATGGCCGAACGTTTCCCAGGCGACGGCGCGGCGGCGAACGGCTTCGGCCGCCACCATCTCCATGAAGACGAGGCTCGCCTCCTTTACGAGGCCGAGTACCCGGTCCCGCCGGACATGCGGGTGCCGGGCGTGGAGGATCAGCGCCCGGCGGCGTGCGGTGCCCCGGTACCCTCGGCGCGAGATCGCCCGCATCAGGTCGAATCTGCTGCTGCGGCGAGGATGCGCGCGATCGCCCCGACAACCCGCTATGGGAGCCCTACTTCCGTCGCCGTCCGCCCGGCAGCTCGAGGCCACCAACGGCGTCGTGCCCTCCGGCGAGCAAAACTCCGCCGGCCGGCGTCGATGGTGGGGCGTGCCAGGGCGCACGCTGGACGCCGTCCTCGAGTACATCGAGGGCGGCAACACGCCGTGCCTCGACTACCCAGCCCCACCTTCCTTTTCACGCCTCCGGGGAAGCTCCTGCACCCCGAGGCGCATGGAGACCGGGCGGTCCTCCTCTTCGTCCGGCGGCTCGCCCTGCCTCCGCCCCGTCAAGCCGGAGCCCCAGGACACGCCTGTGGCCGCGCGCACCCGGAGCTCTGGCGTCCGTATCGGCGCCCCGTCAAGCCGGAGCCCCGCCGGCCGCTTTGTCCTCGTCGAGCCCAAGCCGGAGCCCGGCCTCGTCGAGCCCAAGAAGGAGCCTGGCCTCCCCGCGGAGTACGAGGAGATAGCCCGGCGCGGCTTCTCCGACGAGGACGCCATGCGATGGGCGTGGGAGGACTACCTCCGCGAGGAGACGGTCCGGCAGTGCCGGGCCCTGGAGGAAATCACCGCCCACAAGCGCGGGCGCGAGGACGAGCACGACATCGTGATCCTCGACAGCGACGACGACGACGACGTCCCCGGGCCTTCCAACCCGCCGCGCCAACCGGGGGAGGGGTGTAGCAGGGACAGCGGAGGCGGGGGCGGCAGCGGCGACGACGACGACGACGACGACGACGACGACGACGGCGACTACACGCGGTTCTACGGCCTCCTCGGCATGTAGACGCGTTGGGCGGGCGGCGAGGGAGACGGCGGGATTAGCCCGCCGTTTTTTTTTTGTAAAATATGTTTATGTTTGAACGAACTCGCCGAAGTTTGCTATGTTTATGTCGTGTTTGCATCGTGTTTGTGCCGTCTTCAAATTTTTTGAAATACCGTGGGCGCGCGACCGGGGCATCACGCCTCAATCTTGCCGTTAAGCGCCGGTGCGCCCAGGGGCGATTTTTAGCCCTCTGGGGGCCAACGGCTGGAGATGCCCTTATAGCCAGAAGGAAGTCAAGGAGGCCCTCTTCCAAATTTATCCCACAAAGGCTTCGGCCCGGACGGCTTTCCGGCTCATTTTTTTCAGCGTGACTGGGAGTTTTGCGGTGAGGAGGTAACTATAGCCGTGCTAAGCGGGTGTTTGGTTCCAGGGACTTTTTTGTGTTGGGACTAAAAAAAGTCCCTAGCAAACCAAACCGGGGGGACTTTTTTGGGAGTTTTTGCTAAAAGTCCTTAGAAGCACCTCCTTGAGAGTCTTTTTCAAAAAGTCCTAGAGACTAGAAAAGGTCCTAGGACTAAAAAACCAAACACCACCTAAGAACTGTGGAAGTTACGGAATCAGCTGATTGTATTAATGAGACCACCTTGGTCCTGGTCCTTAAGGTAAAGAACCCAACTCTAGTAACACAACTTCGTCCTACTAGTCTGTACAATGTTTTGTACATGATAGCATCAAAAGTCATTTCAAATCGTTTGAAGTTGGTGTTGCCTGATATTATTTCGGAGGAGCAAGTGCCAGGTAGACTAATAACTGATAATATCGTTACTTCTTATGAGTGCCTCCATTTTATGAAGAGGAATAAGGCAAAGAAAAATCAACAGTGTACTCTAAAATTGGACATGACGAAAGCCTATGACAAAGTGGAATGGGCTTATCTGAGAGCTATAATGCTAAAACAAGGCTTTACAGAAAAGTGGGTTGATATAGTCATGGGAATGGTAAGCTCAGTTAAATTCTCAGTTTTATTAATGGAAAGAAACTCCAGCAGTTCAAGCCATCTTGTGGGATTCGGCAGGGGATCCAATTTCTCCATAGGTGTTCTTGATTGCAGCAGAGGGCCTTTCATGCCTGTTAAAAATCAAAGAGTGAGTCATCAAATCTTCATGGACTGCAAGTGGCACCCTTGGCGCCACTGGTAAGCCATCTATTGTTTCTAGATAACAGCCTGTTGTTTTTCAAGGCAAATGGTATGGGTGCAAATGAGGTTAATCAAGTTTTGGATGCATATTGTCAAGCAACGGTGCAGTGTATTAACTATGACAAATCCTCAATATTTTTTAGCAACGGTGTTCCTGAATCTGTACCTGATGAGATTAAGGGGCTACTTAATGTTCCAAATGAGACTCTTAATGAGAAATACCAGGGTATGCCTTACGATATTGGAGCTTCAAAAAACGGTGCTTTCAAATATTTAAAGGACCGACTGTGGAGTAAAATCCAGGGATGGATTGAGAGTACTATGCTATGGCA
Organism: Aegilops speltoides; assembly: GCA_021437245.1. NCBI lineage: Eukaryota > Viridiplantae > Streptophyta > Magnoliopsida > Poales > Poaceae > Aegilops > Aegilops speltoides. The sequence continues at coordinate 557,521,373 of CM038147.1, read as the reverse complement.
GGGAAGGAGGTATTAGTAAAGGCGGCTGCTCAATCTGTTTCCGTATACTCAATGTCTTGCTTTAAACTACTAAGAGGCCTTTGCGAGCATCTGAATATGCTTATCAAGAAGTTCCGGTGGGGCAGCAAAGATGGACATGATAAACCGGGTTGGGTATCTTGGAAAGAAATGGCTCAACCTAAATCAATAGGAGGCTTGGGGTTTAAAGACTTCGAGCATTTCACTCTGGCTATGCTAGTTTGACAGGCGTGGCGCATCCTTCAACATCCTGAGTCACTCGGTGCACGCATGTTGAGAAGTATATACTAACCGAACTCCTCTATATCGCATGCAACCATTCGCAACCATCCAACTCAGATTTGGAGAGCAATGATTGAAGGAATAGATGTGTTGAAACAGGGGTTAATAAAACACATTGGAAATGGTCAGACAACAAATATATGGTCAGATCATTGGTTACCCATAGATGAAATATTACGACCCTACGGGTGCATAGCTGCAACCCCGGGAGTTGGTGTCCGAGCCATTGGATGCCACTTCGGCCACTTGGAACAGGAACGTATTCAGGAAGTGTTTATGCCAATGGATATCCCGGTGATATTGAGCATTCCTATATGTACGCAGAATATGAAGAATTTTGGAGCTGTAAGTTTGAGCGCTCGGGAACCCATATGATCTCGCGACCAACTCATGGTTCTGGCACATGGATAGCAATCTTCCACGCCATCAGTAATCAAGTTATTACGGACGTAGCCATATATAAGCACGCCCAATAAATTTGCCCTCATCCAAATATAAAATTTTCCATGGTAAAAAGAGTAAGTTTGCCGCGAGGAAAACAAAGAAAAATTCCATGGTACATAAAGTAAATTTGTAATTGTATTTTCAGTGTCCACATAAAAAACTAAATATGCCATGGTCCAAAAATAAAGGTGTTCTCTCGCATAACATGTCAAGTGTTGGAATTTTGTAAAATGGGCACATGGGATATTTAGGAGATTCATTAACAAATTTCTATGGGCGCATGGCAAAATTAGGAGATTAGTTCTTTGAAAACAGATGACAATAATAGCAAATTTGCCAAGGGCACATGCAAATTTAGAAGATTTGTTCTTTTAAAAGATGGAAATTTAGAATTTTCTATGGAAACGGGCAAAACTAGGAGATCATAATTCATAATGTGACAGGGATATAAGATGTCATGGCAAGAGTTGTCATGGCAACAAAAAAGGAAGATGCACGGGCAAACACATCTTAATTCAACATGGAGACTACAACCATAATATTGTGAGAGTACTAAAATAGGTTTCAATGTATATACTCTTTAATTAGAGTAAGTTAAATAAACCCGGCGGTGTAATGGATTATTTCATACAACCACTACTACACGCAATACAAAGGAAGTACTCCCTCCGTCCGGAAATACTTGTCATCAAAATGGATGAAAGGGGATGTATCTAGACGTATTTTAGTTCTAGATATATCTCTTTTTATTCATTTTGGTGACAAGTATTGTCGGACGGAGGGAGTACCCTGATACAAAGATGATGATTCATCCATATGAAAGCATGATACTTTACCCCCGTATTTCTAAAGAAAGAAAATACAACTGTGAGCATTACTTCTTCTAGTCAAGTTTGCTGCTGGCTACGAAGACGAGAAATTAGGAATCTCTTCAAATCCATCTGAAATGGCACGACCTCTTGACGGTTAATTCGTTCACAGTCCATGTCCATGCTCATCAACTCCTCTATGACTTTATCCTCAAGATTGACATTATACACATACCTACAGTTGTCCTTGACGAGCAACGTACCACCGCCACTGTTCTCTCCCAAGAAGCTCAAGTACACATGTCTTGCGTTAATAGCCGCATGCTGCTCGGGGAGTTTTAGCTCGACGTCTGGAATGCAGAGCCACAGACCATCATCTTGTTGCGTCCAGATATCTAGTCGAAGTCCAGGCCTTCGTAGACGAAGCAACAAAAGTGTACCGCCAGCAGTGACGCTAAGTTGCGGTCTATCGTGAGTTTCTGTTTTGATAACGTGTTCCCTCGGGATTGCAATCTTTGTTAGGGAGGCGCGGCATGTCTTCACGTCCACATCAATTGTATACAAGCCGTCGTCATCGGATGAGCAGTGCCAAACGAGCCAGTGTGCCGTGCCATGGCTCACCACGGCAATGGGGTGCCTGAGTGGCCAGCAAATGCCTTCAAGTACAGGAAGGTATCTGTTAGGCGTATACGTATTCCACCTCGGCTCGGCAGACGAGAAGGTGTGTAGGGTGCCGTAAATTCTGATGATTATAACTTTAAAAAAGGCCGAGTAGTCCGGAGGGAACAAAGGTGGTTCCTCCTTACCGTCCGAGGAATAATCCTCACCGGTTACGATGGCATAGCCGCCGCTCTCGTCATAATTCCAGTTACACTCTAGCGGGGGAAGCACGTCCAAGGCGCCGGCGAGCAGATTGCACACGGCCAGATGAACCACTTTGACGTTACGCGAGGCGAGGCGCACCAGGAGGAGGCCACGGCGCGTGGCGAGCGGCACCGCATGGTCGAGGAGGCTTCGCGCCATGCCGGGGAAGAACGCGTGGAGGAAGCGGCGGCCGGGGCCTAACCCCGACCACGGCGCCGAGAAGAGGGACGTCGCAGAGGCAGGGTCCGCATGGGCGAGGCGTTTGGCCGTGAAGAATCCGGTGATGGACGACGACGCAAGGCGGCCAAGGAAGGAGGCGTCGGCTACGAGGTGACGCCAGCGCCTGCACGCCGCGGCACAACGGAAGAGGGTCACCGCGTCCCCCACGCGCGCGAGGATCTCGCGGACGACGTCCTCCGAGACCGCAGTGGCCGCTGCCATCGCCGTCGTTACTTCCCTCATGGCATCATCTGCCGGCACGATCGCCAGAGAGCGACGTCGATTAGATCGGAGAAGGATTGGACATCAGGTACTGGGGTAGCAGTACCTTGAGGTGTAAGAATTTGAAGGATCGACCTCGACGACCGGCCATGTCCAAATCGGAGTATCCGTAGAGTCCATGATATATGCTATTGCTAACAGCCACGACTTATCAACTATGGAAAATGATTCGCTTCCTGCCGATGTAACATCGAAGCTACGTCATAATGCAAATATGGTAGTTTAGCCTTTTGTCCAATCAAAATTAGACGGAAACACTAACTCCCACACGTGTGGCAACATTGTAACTCGCCCACACGCCTGTATCACCGTTCAGTTAAGTTTGCACGAATCCTGACACACCAAGACAGTTTTCGCGTGTCACGTAGGACAAGGCCGGTGTGTGGGCGTTGGAGAGGTCGCCCACACGTCCCACAGCACGCGGTTGCCGGCTGCGCTGTGTGGGCGAACTAGTTTCTGCCCACACAGCCACCACCTAGTTCACGCGCGTGTGGACGAACTGTTTTCACCCACACGACAGTCGTACGTTGTTGGATGGCAATTGCAGTTGCGCGTACATGACAACTAGGTAAACAGACGTGGCAACTATGATTCGTTTGCTAGACGGCAATTACAGTTGCGCATACGTGGGCGCAATCAAGTAAACATAGATGGCAACTGTGATTAACCACACATGGCAACTAGGTAAACACATATGACAACTATTGTTTGACCATATGTGGCAAGTAGTTAATCACACACAACAACTATGGTTTGATTACACGCGGCAACTATCATAAATTAGACGTGGCAACTATAGTTAAACAAAACAGAGAGAGTTGCCATACTTTTACAACCATATTTGCCATACCGGATAACTACATCTGTCATCCCGGATGTCAACTAAATCGTCATTCCGCGGGTACCTATTCTAGCTGTGCCAGGACATGTGGGCATATTTGCTTCGTGCCACAAGCGCGGGGTGGGGATGAGTAGTACTTGTTGGGCGTGTGGCACGAAGTAGCTATGCCCACACGTGTGGCAATTCTACCGTTAGCCCCCCCCCCCCTCGCTCATACCACAAACGGTGTGTAGGTGAATGCCTATTATGCTATTTCACATCTAGATGTGAAATATTATTTCACATCTAGATTGGTTCGTACAGTACTTATTAGGGTTTTTTAATCAGATCTGCTATTTCACATCTAGATGTGAAATACTATCTCACATCTAAGTCCAAAGTCGTTGGGTCTCTCTGGTGCTGTTGTTTTTTCGCCTGTGGCGCTGCTTCGTTTCTTCAGCCCAGTTCGTATTAGTAGCTGTTTGTTGGCCTGTTGTCCCCTGCTGCGGGGTTTGGGCCTGTTTTTCTTTTTTGCTTGTCCCCTGCTCACTTTGTTTGCATGTCCATGTGAGTTGTTTGATCTTTCTCAAAAAAAAAAAATGTGAGTTGTTTGATCACCCCAATAAAAAAGTGAGTTGTACGTTTGCCTAAAAAATGAGAGTTGTTCGTGATTTTATTAAAAAGAATGTTACAGTTTTGTTAGCTTCTTTGTTTCTTTCTTTTAATTTTCTTTATATTATTTCTTTTTTCAAATTCGTTAATATGATTTGTGGAAATAATTTTATAAAATTTTTAAATATTTTTTAATTTTTTCTAATAACCTTCTAAATTCATGATTTTTATACTTAATTGCAAAATAACATCTAGGTGATTTTTTATGATGATTCATCTAAGTTATTCACTGTTCGATTTAGTGTTTGTAATTTCCATGCAAGTGCTAGGTCCCCGCCTTGCTCGTCGATGTTTTGTTTGTCGCGCATCCTTTTATTGGCATGTTTGGCTTCACTTTTTTCGGCCATTATCACGGCGCGCTCGCAAGCCATTTTGCTGTGTTGCTTCTAGACCACGACGTAGAATTGGAAGAGACAAGAAAATGTAAGCTCTATCGTGGTCATTATCTTCCCTGTTCATTTTGACACGGTCTTCCATTTCTTCTAAGCTTTATCAACACAAGATTTAGCAATGTTTAATGCAAGGTGTTGTCCGTTTGATATTGCTACTATAATTTCGTACAAATTCTTGATCTTGCGTCGCTGGCCGATGTATTCCTCTATCGCCTTATTCCTTTTTGTTTGTTTGTCAGCCCGTCCGTGTTGGACAAATGTTTTTTTGTTGGACATTTTCCTGCTGCACTCTTGTGTGCCCATTTCACCCCGCATGTGTCGTAGAAGTCAAAGAGGCAGCATGTCATTTGCCCCAGTTGCAAGTCTACCCTCGACTCATAACTGGGTTCATGTTTTGTTCTCCATCCCAGTTGCAAGTCATTCCTCTGCTCGTAACTCGGCCCGTCGTTTGTAATTGTCCTAGTTATAAGTCCACCCTCTACTCGTATCTCGTATCGTAGTTTTATGCAGTTGACTAGATGCAAGCTCACCATTGAATTGCAACTGGCATGTGCTTTATTTTTCATCTCAGTTGCATGTCCACCCTTAACCCGCAACTCGGCTCATAGTTTACAGTTGCCCGAGTTGCAAGTCCACCATTGATTCGCAACTCCTATTATAGTTTTGTATAGTTGTCTCAGTTACAAGTCCATCCTCGACTCGCAACTGGGCTTGTAGTTTGTTTTATCCTCGTTGCAAGCCCACCCTTGACTCGCAATTGGGCCTGTGTTTTGTCTTTCATCTTAGTTGCAAGTCCACCCTTGAGTCGTAACTGGGATTTGTAGTTTTTTTTATCCCGGTTGCAAGTCGACCCTTGACTCGTAAGTGGGCTCATAATTTCGTAGGTGTCCCTGTTGCAACTCCACCTCGACTAGCAAGTGGGATCATAGTTCTCCTAGTTGCAAGTCCACGATCCACTCGCAACTAGGCATGTCCTTTGTTTTTCATTCCAGTTGCAAGTCTACCTTTGACTAGCAACCGGGACCATAGTTTGTTTCATCCCGGTTATAAGTCAACCATTGACTGGAAACTAGGCGTGTTGTTTCATAGTTGTCCTAATTGCAAGTCCATCCTCGACTTGCAACTAGGATCTGGGCCTATTTTTTGCTTTTCTTCTTAGTTGCAATCGACCATCCGACTCGCAACTGAGCTCGTAGTTTGTTGTTGTCCTAGTTATAAGTCCACCCTCGACTCGCAACTAGGCCCATAGTTTGTTTTATCCCAGTTGCAAGCCCACCCTTGACCTCGCATTTGGGCCCATTTTTGTTGTTGCCTCAGTGGCAATCCTACCATCAACTCACAACTGGCCCTACAGTTGTAGTTGTCCCAGTTGAAAGTCCATGCTCGGCGCACAACTGGCCCGGTAGTTGTAGGTCTCTCAGTTGCATGTCCACGTTCGAGTCGCAACTGGCCAGGTAGTTGTAGGTGTCTCGGTTGCATGTCCATGTTCGACTCGCAACTGGCCCGGTAGTTGTAGTTGTCCGGGTTGCAAGTCCACGTTTGACTCATAACTGGCCCTATTGTTGTAGGTGTACCGGCTGCAAGTCGACCCTCGACTCGCAACTGGGCTTGCGGTCGTAGTTGCCAAAGTTGCAAGTCCACCCTCGATTCACAACTATGGCTTGTAGCTGTAGTTTCCCTAGTTACAAGTCCACCCCCGACTCACAACTGGGCACGTAGTTTATTTTCATCCCAGTTGCAAGCCCACCCTCGACTCGCAACTAGGCATGTAGTGTGTTTATCATCCCAGTTGCAATTCCACCCTCGACTCACAACCAGGCCCATAGTTTGTTCTCACCCAGTTGCAAACCACCCATAACTCGCAACTAGGAGTGTAGTTGTTGTTGCCTAAGTTGCAAGCTTGCCCTCGGCTCGCAACTAGGACTGACATTTTTTATCCGCGCCTAGTTGGAAGCCCGCCCAACATGGCCTGTCCTTTTTTGTTCATAGTCAATCGCAAGTCCACCTCTACCCACAACCGGGTTCGAATTTTTGTTGTTTCCCAAGTTGCAAGTCCACCATCTGACTTGGAACTAGGCTTTGAAGTTTTTTATTGCCACCTCAATTGCAAGTCGATCATTTGTGACTCACAACTGGGCTCCAAATTCACGCCTAGTTTTTGAATCCACAAACAAATTTTGAACTCGTGCTTTTTTTATCACAAATATTTTCGGAACTCATGAGACTTTTTTTTTCATATTCTTCATTTTTTTATAGTCGCAAACAATTTTCAAACTCATGAACATTTTTTGTACTCGCCATGTTCACGAACATTTTTCAAAGTAGTGCATAATATTTAAATTCATCAACTTTTATTAAAATATTTACTTGAAAAATGTAAGCTTTTTTTACCCGAATGCACTATCGTCATTTGAAAAGAAAAATAATTTTTAATGGCCGGGTAGATATTTTTTTTGGACGTACATGCAACCGATGGTGCAACCGATGGTTGTTTTCTTAAGGTTATGTGACACAAGGTGCAACCGATGGTTGTTTTCTTGATCGTTTTGTTGTTGTTGGAGCAGCCCAAGTGGGAGTCGTGAGCCACGTTAGTGATGGGCTGGACTAAGGATCATGACAGAAACAAACATTTGGGCTGGACGTTAGCTACGTGAGCGAGGTTAGCTAGTGACAAAAACAAACAAACAAACAAACAAACAAACATATCACAAATTATTGATGATGTCATACTTAGATGTAAGATAATATCTCAAATCTAGATGAGATATAGACATACCATTTTTTCTTGCAATTTATTATTAAAAAATTGGCATCCGATCGCATTGCTGTTAGGTTTTGTGAGATAGGGACTACACAAGTGACTGCCTTTAGCCAACTTTATACTAGTAGATTGAAAACGTACCAGCCCAAGAAAAATTCAGATTTATTTTGTCTGACGTATTCAAACAAATTTTGAATTTGAAAATCAAACACCCTTAAGATAGTTATTCTTTAAGAGCTTAAGAACGGACTGCCTTCCAAATGTGGTGCTCGATCTGTCTTGCTATCTGTTAAGCTTAGCAACCGGTACTTTAGATTACCCTTCTCGAAGTTCAGATACAAATTTTCAAAAAATAAATCTTTCGGGATCAAGTTTTCTCGGTGGGTAGCGGAAGGGCAGGCTTTCGAACGGTTTCCGAAAATCTCAGGCAAGGAAAAAAAAACCCTGAGTAGAGCAGAACCCAAGCACTATGCTGTCAAGAAGTGCATGAAGGTAAAATCACAATGTGTAATTTTGGGCAATCCCTGTTAGATGCAACATGAGGACACACTTGACAAAATGTACTAATTAAGAGGTCGATTCATCCACACCGAAGTGTAATACATGATAGTTTACCAAGAGTAAAGTAGCAACTATATATGAGGGTGGTTATTTCTTTGATCAAAGTATGCGTGCACTGAGACGAGAAATGAAAAGTGTCGGCCAATCCATCTCCAGGGGCACTACCTGCCTACAGTTAAACGTGCCAAAGTGTGCCACCTCCTCCCTCGCTCCTGTATCAAGATTTACAGTGTGCACGTTCGTCCCGTGGAAGTCGCAGTGCTGGACGAGCAACATACCACCCTTCTTTTCTAAAATGATCAACGGTTCCCTAAGATACGCATGTGGTTTTAGCTCCATAAACTGAGTGCGGAGCCATCTTGTAGGATCACCATCCTCTTGGCGCGTCCATCTCTCTAAGTGGGAGCCTTGCCTACGAAACACCGAGAGTAACCCGTCGACATCGACAATAAGGGCGATAAATTCTGGTCGATCGCGAATTTTGCTTCTGATATATTCGGTAGGGATCTCAATCTTCGTCACAGAGACACCACAGGTCTCAGCATCCACGTCAATGGTATGCAAGGACGAGTAGCAACCCTCGCAGTAACGAATGAGCCAGTGTGCGGTGCCACGCCACACAACGGCGCGGGGGTGCCTAAGATCCCAATTATCACCCCTCACCTTACTGGATAATTTACTCACGCCACTCCAACTTGGCTCGCCTGATGTGAACTTGTGAAGGTTATGTGGTTGTTGATTGATGCCAGTCTCAATGACGAGCACTTTGAAGAAGGCTGAGTAGCCAGGCGGCACCGAAGGTTGCTGCTCAACATTCGAAGAACAATCTGCGCTGGTTAGGATGGTGTAGCCGCTCTTGTCGAAATCCCAATCGCACCTAAGCGGAGGGAGCTCGTCACATGCGCCAGAAAACAAATTAAACACGGCCAGCCAGATGGTCGAGGACGGACTAACATTGACATTTGGCTTATCCACGCGCAGGAGGAGGACGAGGCCGTGGCGAGCGACGAGCGGAACCACGTTGTGCAGCAGCCCTCTTCTGCGGCCTCTCGCGCCGCTTGTGGGGACAAATGACTTGAGATTGCGGCGGTGAGGACCGAACAACGAGTACTTGGTCGGGAAGAAGGACGTGACAAAAGTAATGGCGGGCATGAACTCGGATTTTTCCCAGATGAAGATTCCGGAGAGGAATGACGGCGTCGAGTCTGGCCAGCAGAGGCGGCGAAGGAAGGAGGGCTCGAGTATAACGCGGCGCATCTGCTTGCACGACACTGCGCAGCGGAAGAGGTCGACTACATTGTCCAAGCGCAAGAGGATCTCGCGGACCACGTCGTCCGGGAGCGAGGCCGCCGTCCCTTCCATCTTCTCCCGTACTGCCATCGTCCGACTGCGATTTGACGAGCCTCGAGTGCGAGGGCCAACGTATCTGGGAGGTGTCGTTTTTATTGGCCTCGAGGTCCGGCCGGTCCTAATTGGAGTCTCGGTCGGATCCACATGTCCGCTTCGTGCTACAATACGAACCGGAGAAGCATTAACTTGTACGTAACTAGCTAGTAGGTTTAGTTCTAGGCCGAGAGTGCCTTATACGTACACTAAAGAAAGTGTGTGCCTTGGGCCAATTCCATTTTCAGAACAAGGCGGATGATAGGCCCTCCCACCCGTACGATGCGAGCTGCTGCCCCACGCGATCCGCCGCTGAGGCCACCACCGAAGGCTGCTAAATGATAAGAGTATTTGGTTTGAATGGCGAATCTGATGTGGTGTTTTTGCAGGATTTTCTGAATCTGCAAGCAAGGGTGAGCTCCAAGGAAGCGCCGCCATGGGGGGCGGTGGCGGGGCTGGCCGCTGGCGGCAGCCGTAATTCACCATCGTTCCTCAAATCCACCATACTACGCTGCTGCACAGTCTCAACCAGGTGCGCACAATACCACTTATCTAGGTGAAAACCCATTCTTGAAGAGGAACTTGCCAATTGACCCATCCGGCAATCAGCTATTTGATCTTATTAGGGATGGTGTCATTCTCAGACCATGAGATGGCTTTCTATATTTGGCAGAGGTAGCTTTTCTTCACATCTTTCCTCTGATGGAATCAGTCCCTTTCATGTACGATGGCCGCCGTGGATCCATCCCACAGGATGTCCATCGGGGATGATTTGATTCATCACTCTGTATCCTATATGCTGAAAGTGAAATGCATCACATCTCGAACACATGCTTCTTCAGACTTCCATCCGCTGAAGTTGAGAGCGACGAACTCAATGCCGACACTCGCCATGGACGGCAAGGGCAGGAGACCATCTTGCCCAGCTCAAACAGCGACGCAAGTGCCGGGAGACGAGTCAAGGTGTCCGCTGCACTGGAGATGCGGCCCAAGCGTGTGGATGTGACGGATTCTGCACAAGTGTTCTTGAGCCCCTGATCCGCCTCCCCATCCGGCGAGATATGACTCGATTCCTCCTCTCCTGCAAACTCACCTCGCTCGTGGCGTGCACACCTCACGGCTTCCTTCTTCTCGATCCATCCCCGCCTACGCATGGCGTCCTTCTTCCTTCGTCCGCCCCTCGAGCCCTCCACCATCGGCTGCCGTCGTGGTTGCCGTACATCTTCCTCCCTCGCCGATGAGCAGCATGCACCAGGGTACCTCATCTCCTCCCCTCTCCCTCTCCCTCTCCCTCTCCCTCTCCCTCGCCCAAGTCCTAAGTCGCACGCGCACCCCGCACGCGGACGGACGACCATTGCCGACATATATAGAGATAATGATGCTCTTAGAAGCCATGACGAAGAGAACGAGAAGGAGGTCGTGGTGCCACGGATCAATGATGTGGCGCAAGTCAGGCCCTTGCTCGGTGGCCGGTGGGCATCCCTAGGGCATTTAATGACATGATGATGATGCTACGTTCCCAAGAAAGGGAATTATCAAGTGATACAGGTTTCACACGGCTTTTACATTGCCCTATGTTGTACCGAGTTAAAGTTTCTCTGTTTTGGAGCAAACTTTCCAAGTCCCAAGTCAGTTACGTGGGATACAACATTTACATTGCCCTATGTTGTACCGAGTTAAAATTTCTCTGTTTTGTCAGTTTCGTGAGATGCATGGAGAGATGACAGATATGTATCCTCAAGCTGACTGGCTGGCTGGATTCCTCTTCTTTGATCGTGGCAGCTACTTACAAGCTAGCACGCTTTGCGGTACATCTGAGTACAAGACATTCCAAATATATAAGATTGACAAAACTGACTAGATTCTGCAATGCATGAAAATTCTTTGACAACATTTCACTAGATTAGATTTTGCACAACATAACCAGGTGGGCATGTTCCTCACGCAGAAGAACAGATTTTCTTTTCTTGTGCGAGACTGGTGAACATTTTTAGTGTTTCATTTTGCGAGGTAGATTAAGAGATTACCCAGTGAGTGATAACAGTTTATCATATATCTCACTTTGATTGACTTCTATGTATTTTTCACAGCCACGTCAACACTGGGACTGGGATGCTAGACAAACTAAAGCACACTGGCCTGATTGGAGCTCTCATGTCTCATCATCACCAAACACATGTTGCAAGCATTACAAGCCCTTGTGACTTGCAGACCTAATATGTACTCCAGGACTGGACTGCCCACACCACATCATCACTACACAGTGCTTGACAACCATCGACCACACGTGCCATGTATCAACTCTTTACAAATCATCCATCTCCTTTGAGACTAAAAAAGAACCGCCCAGTCAGTTTGGACATAAAAAGATGCATACATATCAAGTTGTTTTGAGGGCACATGACAAAACAATTTTCTTCACATGACAAACAACAGCCACGATCACTAGATTAGATTAGATTTTTTACAACAGGTGACAAGGTCTCCCAAGAGTAGGAAGGCATCATTTGGAAACAAACACAAGACCACCATGAGATCCAGGTGTAAGTGCATATCATGGATGGTACACAGACCACATATATGCAGTTGGAATTTCAGGAATGAGGCGGGCATACCCAACATATAACAAAACGAACAAGACCGCTCCATGTGTGTGATGGGAAACTACATACCACTCAAGTTGGAACTACAAGCATATACCAACAGAGACTTGGTTAAACCTTCAAGCCATGGCTGTTGCTCATACCAATAGCCTTCACGAACTTCCTTGTTTTGGCCAAGGTCCTCAAGACTGCCTCCAGCTGGACATATGGTCCTCATAACTCATGTGTGACCTCCTTCCAGGACAGCCTCCACCGAGCCAATCACTCCGGCGGGATCTTTTTTGCAGGGAAGTAACCTAGTGGCCCCTCACTTGTTCTGCCAATCGCCCATAACCGGTCATCACGCAGAGAGTAGTGGCAACCGACCAAGTAGTCCAACTGTAAATAGAACAAATGTAATAATTTGAGAGGCACAATAACCTTCAGTTTGGAATAATCTCATTTCAGCAACAATGCATGTAAGAGAAGTGGTACTTGTAAGCATGCAAAAATAGCAAACAACTAACTTGCTCTAATTTACAGGAAATGCAAACAGTTAACTTGCTACTAAGGATATTATTTATTATGCAGAGAGAGAGAGAGAGAGAGAGAGAGAGAGAGAGAGAGAGAGAGAGAGAGAGAGAGTTTATTTTTGTAGCTGAGTAACAGATGGCCCTTTCAACAACAACAAAAAAGTTTTTTAGCATCATAACACAAACCAAGGAACCGTTGTTACTTCAGAATCCAATGATGATCCAACACAATTACAGTTTACAAAACAAGCAAGGATTTATCATTGCATTACTCTCCGAAAGCGCACAACACACATATTCCTAAGCTGGACACTATGGTAAATACAAATAATCTTTTGTACGACACAACAGTATAACATCTTAAAGTTAATTATTCCTATAGCTCATGTTCTTGGGAGGAGAATTTCGAACCACAACAAAAGAAAGAACATATTTGTGGTAAAGTAGGGATCGACCTTGTGCGGGGCGTTGTCACGGTCGAGGTGGAGGTTGGACTAGACGGAGTACTCCTCGTCGGCTTGGGCATGGGGTCCAGGTCGTCGGTGGACGGTGCTTGCTTCTCCTCCAAATCAAACAAACAAATAAGTTAGCGCACCAAAAATGGTTGGTTGTAGGTAACTAATGAGTTATCATGTGGTATTTGAAACTTGAAACAATTATCATTGCACGAAAAAAGAAAATAATCTAGGTGAGGTAAATAACTACTTGACTTGTCAAATTTTAGACTATTGGTAACACGTGCACGCGCGGCGGCGTACACACACACACACACACACAGAGAGAGAGAGAGAGAGAGAGAGAGAGAGAGAGAGAGATGCTTGTCATTGACAAGTACTCCCTCTTATATTTCTTTACAGAGGGAGTAACAAATTAAGCAAGTCAAGGTTTCTTTGTTCCTGAGAAAAATGTTCTGGCAAATAAGCTAAGCAACATGTAGCAAGTTTTTTTGTTTGCTGTACATTGGTTACACACAACAGAAAGATTTGATTGTTTTACACACAAGATGAAGATCTGATTTGATAGCTTTGCATCAGTTATACACACATATACCAAAAACCTTGCAGCGGCCGATAGGCAGAACAAGAAATCATTCTTGCATCTGCATCAACTAAGTAACTCACTATGGTGGTTTGGCTATCACCACCAATACAACATCCCGAGATAGCTAGCGCCGGCTAGAGGAGGAATCTATAATACATGGCGCAGCAACATAAGAAAAAATAGATCTGTGTGTAGCAGCCATCTGATTTGGAGCGTATGACACATGGCACACAATTGCATCAGGCGTCTACTTTGATTAACAAATTAATTCAGGGGAAGCAAGCAAACAACTCTGAAATTTCTATTTGTGGATGCTGGAAATTTTAATTTGCGTATCATGAGGCAGCTATGCAATCCCTAATTAGATTAGATGTTCCGAACTTGTGAGCCACATAGACACATATTGTAATGTGCTCTGGCATGCTTGAAGCAAAAAAGAACGAAACCGAACCAAAAAGGGAGAAGAGAGGGAGGAGTGGACCTTCCATGGGAGGAAGAGGTGCTAACAGGCAACGCGGAGAAGGAGCAGACCTCGAGCTTGCTATGAGGGCTATCCATGACTGCAGGATGGTACCTACAGAGAAGAGAAGAGACAAGATGTGGTCAGCGAAGATAGAGTAGAGAGGTGGCAGAGGAGGTAGGACTGCAGCAACTCACCACCTATGTAGCAACTTCTCCTTCCTTGGCCCTTGATGTCTGCAACACACAGAGAGAGATGAAGAAATCAGATCGGAGCAACCTGCAAAAGAACGCACGAATCAAATAGGTATATGAAGAAAAAAAATAAGAGAATGGTAGGAGGGATTTGTACCATGGAGGAGAGGATCCACAACCTGCGTATTTGATGTGCACGTCTCGATCACCGAGGGAAGAGCTATGGTTTCAGGCGTGAGATGGGAGAAGCAAGCTAAAGACAGAGGATTAGCTAGCCAATCTTTTTTGAGCTCACTAATGTACACTTGAGATGGGGGAAATAGCAAACAGATAAGGCTCAAACTCACAGGATATGCAAATAGGTAACTTGCTAATAAGGACAATTATGCAGGGAGATTTCATGGCCGAGACACGAGTTAGGCTCCAAGCCTAAGCAAATGCATATAGGCAGTTTCTGTAGCTAGGAGAGACTAATGGTTGTTTCAACAAACTATTTCTTAACACTACACGAAGCAAGGAACTATTACTTCACAAGCCAATGATGATCCCACACAATGACAGTTTAAAAAACAAGCAAAGAGATATAATGGCTTACCTTGATCAATTTCTTAAGACTACATACATTTAGCATTGCGTTAATTTCTGAAAGCGCACAACACAAGAAATCATCTCTTCTATGACACATTAACATCTTAAAGTTAACTATTCATGTACCTAATTAGACTCTACCACACAACCGCAAACAGAAATACAAATATAATATTAAACTCGGCCACACAAGAGACACAACACAGCAACATTGTATATCACACAACATGGGCACTCGATTTCAACCAGGGCACCAGTATAGTGTTTCAATCTAACCTCCCTTTCACCTACTGAACAAGAGGAAACTCGGTGACCGTAACGCTAAAATGTCAATTACTTTCCTGAGAAGTTAAGCATATTATGAGCTAAGAAAATAATTGACTAGACACAAAAGGCTCAGACTTCAAGCATGCTGAATAACTAAACATACATTCAGAATTAAATCTGGTGCGATTTGCAACAGCTAGTTGCTAAAGGAGATGGTTTGATGGTGCAGGGAGATTATCAAGTGAGTGGGTGGAGAGAGAGGGCATGTAAGAATGGCTGGCTAAAATTGATCAGCATCCAGTAGTAATGTATACTAGATAGGACAACACGGAGGGCAGTCATTAATTTGTTATAGTGCTTAATTAATTGTCCAAGAACTTGAATCAGTTGAGCTGGATACTCAAGGGCACATGAAAGAAGATAGTACCAGAGATCCAGAACTGGAGATGGGTTCAGTTGTAAAGTGCAGTGCAAAGAGAGACGTGGGTGATGTTGTATGTTTTGAATTTGATAAAGTACTATCCAAAATCATACAATTCCATCTACCATGAAAAATCAAGAGGAACAACCTCATATAGCAACATAAAATAACTGATAATTTGTGGGTAAATGACATGATGAACATGGCAATGAAATTGGGCAAAATTTCTCACACTCATGAGTGCAAGTGCAGCAATTCATATGTATATTTTCTTCCGCTGGCATTTGCAGCAGTAACCGAGTGCTACCTGCTGAAGGGAAGGGAGCCATTGCCGACATGCAACAGGGACTTTTTGTGGTGTGTAGTCGCGGTCCTCCTACGCATCGTCATCATCATTCTTGTTGATGTCATGCGGCTGCTGCTTCGAAACAAACAAAATGGAAACTGATCTAACTCTTTGAGGCTAGATAGATGGATGGGGAAAATCGGAATAGGAAGGATGAGAGGCAGATCGGACCTCAATTACACAACTGTAGGGTGTTCAAGTTTATTTCCAGGTTTGAACAGTTCCTTAGCTTTTCAGACGGCCATGAACAATGGAATCGACAACAATGGCACCTGCATTTGGGGAAAACCCGGATCAGAGCAACTCAGAGTAAAACAAAACACAATACACAAAATTGAAATGAACAAAGCAATACAGGGTTCACTTTGTGTGTTCTGATAACATGTATACTTATAAATATTACCATCAATGAGACTAGTCTTTACAGGATGCTGATGGTGATCATTCAAGGTATAAAAAGGCATGAAAATATTAAGAACATCAAGGACTCCTAGTCTGGATACCATGCCACGCAATTGATAGAAATAAAAGTGTGAGTATCTAACCTGAATAGCAGCATCAAAAATTGTTTTAACTTTGCACCTCGAAGTCCCAATAATTTCCATCACATGGGACCACGCAAACCAAATTTAGTGTGGCTATGCACTCCTGATCATCATTCGACCAGCACAAACCACTATTTCAAGAGAGAAGAATTGAGGGACATTATGCCTCGGAAGGAAAGCAGTAGATTATGCAATCATTAGTGATTACATTGAGAAAGGTTCACAGAATATCGAACTCTATAGTGCAGTTTTACAAAGCAAACTTCCAAATCTATAGTTCATCAGATCAACACTGGCATATACAACAAGCATGGATCCCTATTGAGCACAGCAGCCATAAAACCAGAAACGTAACAATCTTCTCAAAACCACAATGTTTAGACAAGTTAAACCCTACAGTACTAGCTCCTTACAACAAATCCCATAGTTTAGAAATATTAAATCCATCCAAGCATAACCCGGAGTCATCATTGCATGACTGTACCACCAGTCCAAACCATAACCAGAATGGACATTAAACCTGGAGTAAAATAGCCATGGCTCGATGTCCATGTGCTCAGAGCAATTGGGGAGAATCAGAGGAGGAAGAGGGAGGAGCTCCCTTTGCAAGTTGTAGCCGAGGCCACCAGCCAAGCCTACGGCCGCGCACGCGCAGGAGGCCATGGCCAGCGACCACCAAGTTTTTGTTTTGCTCGTCGAAAAAGCAACACCGGTCTCGTCCACCACCATCTTCTTGGATTATGATGGGGGCCACCCTCGGGTTGGCTGAGTGCTTGGACAAGTTGCTGAACGATCACTGCAATCATACAAAAAAATTGAAAAAACAAAGGATCAGCAGTTGCCCGCAACAAGAGTACAGAGGAGCAGGACAATGTAGTATTTATCCCACACCAGCCCATCCACACAATAGTTCAGTCATAACACATATCTTCATGTATTTACAAGTTAACAACTGAGAGAATGAATATAGTTTATCTAAGCATTATAAGATACTAGTTCTCTCTATATATTTGATCCATGCACTACTAAACTCATGACATGACCTGAAAAACAACTAAATCTATTAGCACTAGCAAAACTATAAATCATTCATATTTGCCAAGCATGGGGCAAAGAACGAACAAATGGACAACGAAAAAATGAAAATTTAAGGATGTTCATGATCCTTGCATGATCTCTAGGGCAGCACTTCTGGAAATGACAAGGTGAGGAGATGAGCATATTTGACTTGGCACAAACACTGAGCTTAAAATGCCTTTGGATAATGATGCTAGAAAGTCTTCGACATGTGCAAGCAATCGAATCAAAACCATGCATAAACACACATCTTTGTCCAACACCGAAACAACTCGCTATCGTTTTGCTAAGACATCTTCGTCAGAAATCTAAAGAGGAAGCTTTTTGGAAGAAACAAAATAGTCAACAGATGAAAGGGATGACTTGTGTGAAATTAAATGTTCCAAAACATTGCAATGGAACTTAACACTGACTACTACAGAAAAATGGGATCAGGTGTGTATTGACAAGCAGTTTTTATTCTCTGTTTTATACATAGTAATAAAGGGCAGTACTATTCTTGAAACAAACTTGGAAGAACCTCATTAATACTGGCAGCCTACACTAGACTTCTACATGTGTTCGTTCGGCTTCTCATTGGACATTGGTACTTTTGTACATCTCCAGTTGGTTCTGCTGGAAAAACATAACCCTTATTTTTCTTTTAAAAAACTTTCAGTAGGCTACTATTAAAAAAATATAAACCTTAGATTGCCAGTATCATGCGGCAAGGGGTTTCAACATTTTTCTACACATAAATCAGTCTGTAATTTAAGCACTTATTGTAACTTATCATACTTTGTCGTTGAAATCAAGTTCTTAGCCTATGCATAAAAAAACAATTGTATATAAGGATATTGGTGTGCAAGCAGTTAACATCAAAGAAACTTGAATAAAGTCTCCAGCACAGGCCCTTGACCTTATAAATACTAGTCTATCCAAACAAATGTAGCATGAATTAATTCCATAACAAGACAACAAGCTAGAATTAACCAGGAAAGATGAGGCAAAAGCAGTATACCAAAACTTAAGTTCTTTCTATTCATAATATGTATCAGTGGACCAGGATATAACTGTAAATATATATTTCTATTGAGAGCTAAACAGATCCAAAACAAGAGCATGAACCACTAGAGAAGAGGCAAAAAGAACTGCTAAAATCAACCAGCCAAGAATAGCAAAAGTTGAGTATTAGTGCTGCAAGGATCAATGACAAGGAACATTATGAGGATTTGGACTACCTGTTGCGGGCTACCTCGCGTCGAGGTTGGGGCTGGCGGCGACTTGGGGTCGGGGTTGGGGCTTGCGACGACTTGGGGGTGAGGGTTGGTTCTGGCGGCCACTTGCCCCACACGTCCTAGTGTAGTAAAGTAACAGGTTATAAATATTGTAACAAGCATCTATAAAAGAAGTACATAGTAATGATACTACTCAGAACTTCCTAGTGCAGTAAAGAGTATAACTAGCCTTCACCTCTTGTACGACAGTATCTAGCAAGTTCAACTAGGCCAATTCAATTATTGATCGATTGCATTTTCATGATGATACAACACCAGTAGCAGCTACCAGAGTTCAGCTAATCCCAAACACCGGGAACCATGTTGTACAATCTGGATCATTTGATCTAAGAATTCACAAAAAGCAAAAATATTTTAAAGCCCAATTCAATTGTTGATTGATTGAATTTGCACGATGATACAACACCAGTAGCAACTACCAAAGTTCAGCTAGTCCCAAACACCGGTAACCATGTTGTACAATCTGGATAATTTGATCTAAGAATTCACAAAAAGCAAAAATATTCTAAAGATATGACGTATAGATATACAAGAAACATCAAGGATTTCTTATTTCTTTCTTGGTTGACTGAAAATGGAAAGGAGCTGAGCTGAGCTGAACAAACACTCAAGCAAAATGAAACAAAAGCATTGATCTTCTAGATGATTTTATCGCAGAGACAGAGGAAATGGTTCCATCTCTCCTATCTGACGATCATTCCCTTCCTTCATCCTATGTCCAAGGTGCCCACGAATAAGGTGATTGGATGGGAGGAGAGGGGAAGGAGGGAGCAGGAGGCCGGGTTACCTCGGCGGTCAGTTTCTCCGTCGCACAAGGCAAGGGAGAAGAGAGACGACATGAGGAGCAGCGCGCCACCTGCAGGCAAACTAGAAGGGCGCGGATCGAACCCTATCTCGTGAAAGCAGCATTGTCATTTGTTTGCCTTTTTACTCGAGAAAACTGTGTAGATAGTTGGTGAGGTGGGCACCCAGAGGGTGCCCACTAAGATGATTAAGTGGGATGGGCTCAATCGATGCCACTTATGCCCACTTTCAACTGCAACGTGACTCATCATTCTACAAACAAGGCCACATGACATTGGAACTAGCAGGAATAGGAAGCCATCATTGGAAATAAAACAAGACCAGCATGCATGAAATCGGGAGCAAGTGCATATCATGGATGGTACACATACCACATCTATACAGTCAGAATTTTAGGAAGGAGGCAGGCAGGGAACAAATTAAGTGGTGATACTACATCCCGAAACGAACAAGACCACTCCATGCGTGTGACGGATAACTACATACAAAAATATGTACATATATATTCGGGTGTGATGCCTGGTTGTTGAGTGCAAAGAAGAAGAATAAGTGTTCGAACGTTTATCTACCACTGAATATGTGGAAAAAAGCGCAAGCAACAGGACACAAAGCAATCCAAAATCACCACAATAGCTACAGGTATCAACCTCTACATTTAGACACAACTAGCAGTTTTAGTACATCAATTATTGACTAGACATGTTAACAAGTAAGCCTCCACAAGTCAACCAATCAGTTAGAAAGATTCCAGATGTGGGAATGGTCAGCAGGCCCATACACAACTACCATTTCCCACAACCTATTAAGGTCTTGCCGGGAAAGCGCCATACCGGCAAAGATATGCCCATGATCAAAAGCAACAAATAATAAAAAAAATCCACTTTAGCCCCAATCACTAGAGTGACCAGAAGTAGAAACCACCTCCACACAAAACGAACAAAACCTGCGATGAAAGAAAGTTCAGATGCAGAAAATGTAGATTTTATAGTTTCCTGGAGGCAACCCAAATCAACATGGACATCACCAACATAATCTCTAAGTTGGTTACAGCACCCCCCCACACACACACACACAATGTAAAAATCTCTCATGTTCCAAAAAAAGAATCATCTATAATAAAGGTTTTTGATACGGAGACTAGACCTACTAGGGGCCACCCAACTATTAGATTGTATAGAATAAGGACAAGCGCAAGGAGCCAGGTGGCCACTAACATCCTGGGCCTCTTGCCCAGCAAGCACCACACCCTTAGTCAAACCACACGCAATTTAGCTAGAGAAGCTTGAGCTACTTCATTAGCATGGATAACTGCCAGTAAACTAGACATGTTACAACTAGGAGAATCAAATATAATAACCAAATCCTAAGCAACGCTAAATAAATGAGAATCAGAATGATCAGGAAGGACCAGAAGTTTAGGGGAAGATGATGCAGTATTACCTAACAAGCCAAGGTCCTCCGCAGAATGACGTTCATCGTGCACCAGAACTGATTCACCAACAATGCGAGGGCACCTACTCTTGCAAGCAGTAGAAACAACAGTCTTCATAGCTGTATAACGTGCCGTGGGAGACGTAGCAGTATGCTCATTTCTGGTCACCACCAACAACCTCACCTAGATCAGCATCAAGCTTGCGGAACATCCCATCAGAAGATTGCTTTCAGTTCCCAGAAAGACAACTATGAGGCGGAAATTTCTTGACCAAAGTCTTTTCTTCTTGGGGATAGGGCAGAAACTTCAGGGTCCAAAGGTGCATGTTCACGGGAACCAACAATCATAGATAGTGAGGGTGACAAAGGGCGGGTAGGAAGATTAGAGCAACTAGCATACACCCGCGGGCTTGCCATCGAATGCGGTAAAACAATCCCATCCACAACAAAATCCACATGATCAACACAACCCTCTTAAGCCCCATCAGAGCCACATATCCCAAGGCACACAGTTTGGATACAGAGGCTGGAGTCTAGGACCCAAGAGCGTCCCACTCATCCTTAGTAAATGGTGGGCTAGTATCTTCTCCATTCTTGCTATCGTCGTTGTCTTGATCATCATGAGACACAGGAGGTGAAAGCCTAGGAGACTGATGCACATGTAGACAATCCACACGGACATTGATCATGTAATCTTTTGAGGTCCTGTACACCTCCAGAAACTTCGAACACACTGAGGGGCCGGCCACCAGATCCTGTAAGCTTTTGGTTTTCTGCATGAAAAGGTTTTCCATTTGACCGTGATTGCCTCCAATAGAAATCTGAGATTCTACTCAAGTGTAAAGCATTTATGACAGAATAATAGAAATAGGGAACATAACAACCTTTCTTTTCTACAGCAAAGAAAGCATTTATGCTTTCCAAACTTCCCCTCTCTTTTCTATCTTCTATTTATACTAGGTCGATAACCGTGCGCTGCTATGAAACAGCAAAATATGTCGTGGAAGATTAATCAGAGGTGCCTAACTCCATGTTTTTAAGGCCTCATGGCAAAAGTCGTGTTTTCCTTGTTTCACTTTGCAAGGCAACCACGGCTTCTATTCTTTGGTGCCTGTCATCCTGTCGTGTGGATACTTATCATAGCCCACTATGTTGATGCATCACTCCATTGCGCATTGTACTTCAAGTCATTATGTTTTGTGTATTCCATCAACTTGTTCAAACTCAACGACTCTTTGGTGGGCTTGTTTTCAATGAAGTTTGGCATGAAACAAGGCATAAGAATTAACTATCGGCACAAAATACACAAATGGAGAATATTGAGTATTACTTTTGTTTGAAACCAAGGATCTTATGTCAAAAAAATGCCAAAAATGATAGGGTGTGCGGTTTATTTAGAATCACATGCCAACATTGTGGAAGATGACACAATTTACATGAGTGCAATGAGAACCAGTTCAGCATCGTGTTCAAAATAAAATAAAAGATGACATATTCAACATCATTTCATGCACGACCCTATATTCTATATTCCCAAGTCGTTTCACCGGGTTCAGATGCAACTCTTTTCTTCCCCAACATCACCTAAATACATAGGAGATCCATTATTTCCTTATTGAGAGTCACTTTTTTCTTCCCCATCAGAAATGTGCTTGATTTCCCTCATACTACCACTTCCAGTACTGTGTATCAGCTTACAATATCTTCTACATTAGTTTCCCTTTGGGAAGAGTATCTACACGCATCTACGAAACAAGTCCGCTAAACTGAGATAGAAAGTTCTAGAAGAATTTATATTTCAGGATCTAAAGGTACCAAATTTACTCACAAAAGATTAGTACATGGGCAACATGAGAACCGATGAATGTTAGGAAAATCTAGTTATCATCATATTATGTGGATTAACAATAGATTGCTCGGATTATTAAATTATCAGTGCACATATGATAGGCTCTCAAAACAAAATTACATGTGTTCATTAAAGAAGCATTGAGAATATTAGACTGAAAGTAAACAATTCAAATGAATCATACCGGAGAAGCATCTCCACGCTCATGACTACATTCCGTTGAGCGTGGTTCCAAGCTCCCTCGATCAGCTGGCCGCACTCTAGCACCGCCGTACCTCGTTCGTCGTATGCTCTACCCGCCCAAGGCATTCTACCCGTGCAATAACGCGAGGGAGGACACATGAGGAATGGATTCACATGGTCTGGCCACCGTCATTGCCCTTGATGGACCACAGCAAGATAGAAAAGATGATATGATTACAAAGTAATATTCTTGAGCTTTGGCTAGTTGTAAGACGTGACATGGAAATAAAGTTATACCCCTGTGAAGCAGATGGCGGACCAGAAGGTAGCACTTCTTGCTTCATAGGGAAGCCCAGCTTATAGCAACCACTCATGATCTTGAAGGCATAACCCTTGAATTCCTGAAAATACGAGAAATGGCAGATATCTTTCATCAAAACTATTAAAACATCAGTCGAAGGGACCAAATTAGGAAATGCTTTCTAGTAATTGCAGACCAACCATCAGTAACTTGAACGGAAACATTGCAGTTGTAGTGTAATAAGAATGAAAATGTTACTTGAATGTAAAACTCATATAGCAACATAACTCAGGAGGACGGGATTTACAGGACAAAAAGGTATTACCCTCTGTTTTTAAGGCGTCCCTAAGGCGTAGCTTAGGCGTCGCTTAGGCGACGCCCCCAGGAGCCAAGGCGTCGGCCTTGCCTTACATGTGTGCCTAAGGCGTCCGCCTTAGTCCTTAAGGCATCCCAAGGCGTCCGCCTAGGCGCCACTCTGCCTGCCTTAGGCAAATAAGGACGCCTTAGACAGAGCTGGGTGGTTTAGGCAGGAAACAGATAACTGGGAGGGAAGGAAAGGGCGGGAAAGTCTGTTTTGGCGCCAACAGGTACTACTGGGAGAGAGAGAGAGAGACCTGTAACCATTTTCAGTTTCCCCCCACCCCCAGGCTGGATATGAGCTTCTCTCCCTCCTCTACAGCAGCTTCTCCCCCTCCTCTCTGGCAGCTTCCCCCTCCTCTCCGGCAGATCCCCCTCCCCCTCCTCTCCTGCAGTTCCTCCTCCCCCTCCTCTCCTGCAGATTCTCCATCCTCTCCAGAACAACAAGCAAGCAGCACCTCTCCGGCGGTGTATGGTTGTATGCCTAGTTGCCTAATGCCTACCAAATTCTACTTAATTCTGTTGCTTACAAGTCTAAGGCGTCGCCTCGCCTTATGCCTTAGCGCTTAGGCAGTGAGGCGCCCTCCAGCGCCTCGCCTCGCCTTACCGCCTTAAAAACATAGGTATTACCATTGAAAGATCCTGGAGATTAGTGCTACGAAGCCAATAAGAAAGTTCAGCAAGAGAAAGTGGCCATTGGCTGCGGCCTTTAGTGCCCTCCAATATCCAGCTTGAGAGAAACCTAACCAGGAATAAGAACTAAACAAAATCAGTATGTTAGACAGGCCGCTGGACAGTGTGAAGAAACTTATCTCGAGATGCATTTGTTCAGTACACTATTGCTTCCGCGACTAAAGAATTCACTTGCGAGATCAAAGAAGCAACCCATTTACACAGGTGATATGCTTCTGCAAGCACATCCAGTAATGTCAGCTGATCCCTGACTCTTAAAGCAGCTACACAGTTTGGTGTCCTAGGCTATGTTGGCAACTTGGTATATGTCACAACCCTCTGTTCCGCATTTGGGTTGAAGGCAATGAACAATACAGAACATTCCATATGATCTACTTCAGTCAATAAACTAACAATGTAGAGACGCACCGTGTTGATAATTCAGATTAGGCAGCTGCCTTGTACTGCCTCCGTCCCATAATATAAGATGCTTTTGCAAGTTGTTTTAGATTGCAAAAACGTCTTATATTGTGGGACGGAGGGAGTAACAAATAAGCATTCTATAAAAATACACCAACAAGAAAGCATGAGAGCACACATGTGTACTAAGTCACCCAACAGAGCAACATCACGGGAACCATATCATCCATCCAGAGGCCAAATACTATGCAAATTGTAGCCGAGGGTGGGCATCGCCACCGCAGCAGTCACATCATGGCGAGCGAAATCGATGGCATCACACGGTAGGGAGAGTGGAGCCTACATGGCTAGCAGAACGTGTACTATGAAGAGACCATCAAGGTCTGCATCCAGATGGTTTTGCTGCAGCAAAAAAATCGCAATTAGTTTATACACCTAATTGGTGGACCAAAGAAAAATCATAGGAAAGAATAAAGTGAAATTTGAATTTGCTTCAACCAAAAAATGTTGTTGCATATTAATTCATACAAGAAACTGAACATAGAAAAGGGATTCTGTAACAAAGTAGATCAATTCTAAAAAATGGGTAAAAATCAGCCCTGCTCAACAACTAAGCAGAATACTCGACGCTTTAGAAACTAATCCCTCTGTAAACAAATATAAGATCATTTAGATCACTATTTTAGGGAACTAGACGATCTTATATTAGTTTACAGAGGGAGTAGTAATCAGGAGCATCAACTGTTTACCCGCATATGTACAAGACCATTGAATTGAATCTCACAACAACCAAACTGCAGCGCTAGTTGAGCAGCTCACTCATGTGGCTTTAGATCATCTAAGTAATAAATTGCAGGACAACACTAACTAGCGTTTTTATTTTGTTGAGAAACAAAACAAGTCTTCACTGATTAAGTCCATCATTATGAGCCAATAATTGAGCAGGGAAAACAAGGTATAACAGAGCAGGCAATGTGGATTGACGGATAGAAACAAGCCATGCATGTGTGAAACTATATAGCTGTGTACCTAGCTGGTGCAGGCCATCAGGTTTTGCATATATAGTAGCTTATTAACATGCATGTATATGTATGGCTTGGTGTTCTTAATAAAATCTTGAAGTTGAACATGTCGGATGCAGGCCCAAAATCACAACATGATCAGATTGAATATTGGTGGAACTCCCTCGCTAGTCTCCAGCAGAGGCCCTGACGAACACACTTCAGAGAAGAGAAAACAGAAACGAGAGACAGTACTCTACGACCGCGTGAAAATTGCGCCTTTTTCTGTTTCCTTCCTTCTATTCTCAAGCATAACAAACTCAGACAATGCACTGCCCACGATCCACTTTACCCATGCCATCCCACAGACAGGTCATGGCCAGAGCGTCGCATGATTACAGGACCAAGTAAAACTATGACTCGATGTACCCTGAACAACTTGACTGGACTTTGCCTTACCACAACATGAACATGGGATGTTTCTGGCTGCATACACAATGCTTATGAGCTAGCAGGAAGGAAATATGGTGGGTGCAACTGGGTTAACTTAATGGAAGATGGCATTTCTATTCAATCCAATACATATTTAACCAGCATCACCTAGATACACAGGAGATCCATTCCTTCCTTACCAAGAGTCACCTTTTTCTTCCCCATCAGAAGCGCGCTTGATTTCCCTCATACTACCACTTCCAGTAGTGTGTATCAGCTTACAATAACTTCCATATTAGTTTCCCTTTGGTAAGAGTAGCTACACTCATCTTGGAAACAAGTCCACTCTAGTGAGATAGAGTTCTACTGGAATTTATATTTCAGGATCTGAAGGTACCAAATTTACACACAAATGATTAGTACATGGGCAACATGAAGACGGATGAATGTTAGGAAAATTTAGCTATCATCATATTATGTGGATTAAAAATACATTGCTAGGATTAATAAATTATCAGTGCACCAATGATAGGCTCTCAAACAAAATTACATGTGTTCATTAAAAGCAACATCGAGAGTATTAGACTGAAAGTAAACAATTCAAATGAATCATACTGAAGCAGCATCACCACGGTCATGACGGTGTTCCATCGAGCATCGTTCCAGGCTCCCACGATCAGCTAGCCGCGCTCTAGCGCCGCCGCACCTCGTTCTTCGTATGCTCTACCCGCCCAGGTCATTCTGCCCGTGCAAGAGACGCGAGATTGAGGACACATGAGAAATGGACTCACATGGCCTGTCCACCACCGTTGCCCTTGATGGACCACAACAAGATAGAAAAGATGATATGATTACAAACAAATATTATTGACCTTTGGCTAGTTGTAAGATGTGACATCAAAATAAAGTTATACCCCTGTGAAGTAGATATCGGACTAGAAGTTAGCACTTCTTGCTTCATAGGGAATCCCAGCTCATCGCAACCACTCGTGATCTTGAAGACATCACCCTTGAAATCCTGAAAATACGGAAATGGCAGATATCTTTCATCAAAACTATCAAAACATCAGTTGAAGGGACCAAATTAGGAAATGCCTTCTAGTAATTGTAGACCAACCATCAGTAACTTGAATGGAAACATTGCAGTTGTAGTGTAATAAGAATGAAATTGTTACTTGAATGGAAAACTCATATAACAACATAACTCGAGAGGACATGATTTACAAGACAAAAAGATTTTACCATAGAAAGATCCATGAGATTGCTTCTATGAAGCCAATAAGAGAATGTGGCCCATGCCCGCAGCCTTTAGTGTCCTCCAATATCCAGCTTGAGAGAACCTAATGAGGAATAAGAACTAAAAAAATCAGTAAGTTAGACAGACAGCTGAACAATGTGCAAAAATATAGGTAGAGATGCATTTGTTCAGTATGCTATTGTTTCCACAACTAGAGAATTGACTTGCGAGATCAATGAAGCAACCCATTTACACAGATCATGTGCTTCTGCAAGCACATGCAGCAATGTCAGCTCCTGATCCCCGACTCTTAAAGTAGGTGTATAGTTTGGTGATCTAGGCTATGTTGGCAACTTGGTATATGTCACAACCCTCTGTTCCATATATGTGTTGAAGGCAATGAACAATACAGAACAATCCATATGATAAAATTTGGTCAGTAAACTAACAATGCAGAGTGACACGTGTCAATGATTCGGATTAAGCAGATACCTTGTAATAAATAAGCATTCTATGAAAATACACAAACGAGAAAGCATGAGACCACACATGTGTACTCACCCAACAGAGCAACATCACAGGAATCATAGCATCCATCCAGAGGCCAAATCTAGTGCAAGTTGTAGCCGAGGGCGGGTATCGCCACCGGTGCATTCACAGCGTGGCGAGCGAAATCGCTGGCATCACATGGCAGGGAGAGTGGAACCTACACGGCTGGCATCACGTGTACTATGAAGAAACCAACAAGGTCTGCACCCAAAACTTTTTGTTGTAGCAAAAAAAAACGCAATTAGTCTATACACCTAATCGGTGGAGAAAAGAAAAATCATAGAAAGAACAAAGTGAAATTTGAATTTGCTTGAACCAAAAAATGTTGCTGCATATTCGTTCATACAAGAAACTGAACATCCAAAAGGGATTCTGTAACCAAGTAGATCAATTTTATAAAACGGGTACAAATCAGCCATGTTCAACAACTAAGCAGATTACTCGAGACTTTAGAAACTACTCCCTCTGTAAATTAATACAAGATCGTTTAGATCACTATTTTAGTGAACTAAACGATCTTATATTAGTTTATAGAGGGAGTAGTAAACAGGAGCATCAACTGTTTACCTGGATATGTACAAGACCATTGAATTGAATCTCACAGCAACCCAAACTGCATCACTAGTTGAGCAGTGCACTCATGTGGCCGGCTTTAGATAATCGAAGTAAATATATTGCTGGAGAGCACTGAGTGGCGTTTTTATTTCATTGAGAAACAAAACAAGCCTTTCACTGATTAAGTCCATCATGTTGAGCCATTAATTGAGCAGGGCAAACCAAGCATAACAGGGCAGGCAATGTGGATTGAGGGAAAGAAATAAGCCATGCATGTGTCAAACAATCAAGCTGTCTACCCAGCTAGAGTGCAAGCCATCAGGTTTTTGCATATATAGTGCATGTATGGCTTGGCGTTCTTAATAAAAATCTTGGAGTTGAACATGTTGGATGCAGGCCCTAAATTGCAACACGGTCAGATTGAATATTAATTGGTGGAAATCCCTCTCGCTAGTCTCCAGCAGAGTCCCTGACTAACACACTTCAGAGAAGAGAAAACAGAGACGAGAGACAGTACTCTGCGACCGCGTGAAAATTGCGCCATTTTCTGTTTCCTTCATTCTATTTTCAAGCATAACAAATTCGGACAATGCACATTTTGCCCATACCATCTCACGGACAGGTCGTGGCCAGAGCAGAGCATCGCACGAATACAGGACCAAGTAAAACTATGAGACTCAATAATCTACCCTGAACAACTTGACTGGACTTTTGCGTTGCCACAACATGAACATGGGATGGTTGTGGCTGCATACACAAACACAACGCTTATGAGCTAGCAGGGAATAAAGATAGGGAAATATGTATTGTGGGTGCAACTTAACGGAAGATGGCATTTTTATTCAATCCAAGAATACATGTTTAACCACCTCCAAGATATATAGCGAGCTGTGTTGATCAGATCTTTAGCTGGTCCATGGCGCTGCTAGTGATGGATAATGAGTGCACCTGCCCCTTCCTGCCTACCTGAGGAAGAGGAAATCAAATCGCATCAGGGAAGGGATGGGAATCGACGACCTTGATGGCGTCTAGGGTCGTACCTGGAGGAGCAACAGAGCAGCTCCATGGGGTCGGCCTCCTCACGACACAAGCTTGGTCCAGTCCCGGCGCGGTTCTGGCCGGCGCCATGGCCTGCCCTGCTGGATCTCCCTCTCCTCTCCTCTCCTCCCCTCTCCTCTCCTCTCCTCTCCTCTCCTGATGACGGGAGGGGAGGGGAGGGGAGGGGCGTCCGCCTGCTGGAGAAGGGGAAGGGAGGGGCTCCAGTGGCCGGAGATGGGGAGGCCGAAACCCTAGCCTGGCCACGGGGGAGGGGAGGGGAGCGACGAATCTGGACGGAGTGGAGGACGGAGCGGAGCGAAGCGAGCACGGATGTGTGCTGCGCGCCGCCGTGAGTCGCCGGAATCGGCCGGCGTAGTTTGCGATGGCGGCGGCGGTGGTGAGGAGTCGCGGGAGAGAGAGAGTGAGAGAGATGGATGTGGTTGGGGCGCTGCGCTTGGATTCAATGAGAGAGACCAGAAATCGAAAAGGCACCCACGAATGGAATGGATTCTTGTGGCTCATTCATTGGTCCACCGGCAGTTCCACGGATTGGATCGAGCCCCCTTTCAATCCCATCTCAATCGTCCGTTCGCATCCAACGACTGTAGACAGAAGACTGAGCTTTGTTAGTAGTACAAAGAATATGATGCCTTCTCATTGGTTAATATTGCCTCGTCCCTCCCTCCCTCCCTCCTAGATCCGGTCGATGATGGAGATCCCGGATCACGCTCCATCGTCGATGTTATCGGTATGATGTTGGATCTCCGCAGCTTCGGTTATAACCGGGGTGACCCTTGAGCTTGGAGATATGCTCGCGCGCGTGGACGAGAAAGCATCGGTAGCTCAAATTAACAAATTTGAATCATGCGGCCGGGTTGCCCGGAGAATTGGTGATGTTCAGTGACCTGGTTTTACCTAGTACATGTAGGTGGTTCCTCTTCATGGGAGTCGATGGTTGTATGCTTACGTTAGTATATAGGGCGTCGACTGCATATAATTAAAAATCACACCAAGTATGACTTGGTCTAACATAGAACATGTTTGGCCGAGTAAGGAAAAAAAAAAGAACCAAATCCATAATTGTCTCAATGGGCTCTCTTTTTTTTCTCGGTCACTTTGCCTTACTAGGGCAAATAGTCATGCAATCCAAATTTCCGGAATATGGATATGGGTTGCGTGTGGAAAGAGAAATTGGGCGAAAACCTTGGGGCGGGCGGTACTGGTCGGGAAATACACGGCGTAAGAAACCTTGGCCTCAACTAACTCACGTGACTTTCTCAAAAAAAAAAAAAAACTAACTCACGTGACAATCGGCGACCGGGCGGCCGGGAGCCGTGGTTTGTTGAGATTTGCAGGGGCGCGTTGAGGCGGTTGGGAGATGAAAAGAGAGTTTTTTTCTTTTTTGCGTGAGGAGAGGATACGACCAAGTCGATCGAGTTTTTCTCTCTTGCGCGCGGCGTGGAGAGTGAAGACCAAGAAGCAACGTTTGCATGCCTTGCTGACGTGATTACTAGGTCGCCTTATTAATTAGCGTAGCGTGATTCCAAGGAAACGTTCTTTTACTTCTTCTTTTGATTTGATTTGATTTGATCGATGATGAAAAAAAGTCGCCTGGTTTGATTTGATGATTCGTTCCGTTCCGTTGGTGGCGCTGCGCGGGCCGTCGTGCGTCGGAGATGCATGCATGGAACAACCACGTACGCGCATGCGGCGCGTATACAAACCTCTGCACAGACGGCAAGGCGGCGTGGCTGCTCAGCGCGCGCCCACAAGGAGCTCTCCCTCGTCAACCCTCTGACCGCCGACCCTCTGCCTTTCCCCCGCGAACGCCTGCACCCCAAGTGGAGGTGGCTGGACCACAAGCACCGCATCATCTCCGGCAACGGCGCCGTCCTTTCATACGACTTCACTCCGAGCCAGCCAGAGGAATTTTATTTACCCCGCAGATTCCGGGCGACGGCCCATGGAGCCGTGTCTCATCAAATCTCGGCACTGACCGCTGCTGCGCGGCCACGTATTACTATGGTTACATCGTGTGTGTGGGGGCTTGGCTAACTGTCACGTCCTATGGCCGGAAATTGTAGCAATCGGTGAAGGCCTGCACGTGACAGAAACCAGGGAATTGCAAGCGCCGCTGCCGGATGAGCCCGGAAAGGTACGCCGCTGCAGCTACCTCATTGAGTGTGGAAATGCACTGCTGCTGGCCACTGTTCTTCAAGGGGACAGCATCACCGACTTGTCGGTGTCACTGCACGAGCTGTGTCTGCGGAGCCGCAGCCAGGGGAGAAGGTGCTGGTGGTCGAGTGGGAGCGCTGTGACTTTTCAGACAATTGTTGCGTGAGCATGCTCGTCCTGTTCTTGGGTTTCCCGGGCAGCTTCGGCGTGGATGCCGAGTGGTTCAGGGGGGAGGTGAGCGGTGGCACCGCCTACTTTGTCATGGAAAACTCGTCGGAGGAGGGCGGATGTTCTGGCCCTCCGCAGCCATGCAACGTGTACAGGTACAGTTTCAATGACGGCGCCACCACGCTGGTGGAGACGCTGCCGCACGGATGGCACGACCCAAGGTGCATGTGGTTCTTACCCGATCCCCAGATATCCTACTTTCATGCGCCTAGAACTCGGGGCCGGCGAAGAACTCGAGCAGCCTGCAAAGACATCAACACTCAGTCGCGATCACAACAGAGGACGATCTACGCCGGAGATCTATCCCCGAAGGTGGATAGCTCCCAGCTGCGAGACATGTTCTGCAAGCACGGGAAGGTGACCCGCGCAAAAGTCGTGTATGACAGGCGTGGGCGATCACGAGGGTTCGGGTTTGTGACGATGGCGACTCGGAAGGGATTCAAAAACGCCATGGCTGCTGGCAACACCGTGGAGGAGCCAAGGCCACAACGCAGCAGCGTCATCACCATGATTTATTTCTGCATTATTTTATAGCTTAATCGGCTAATGGTACCAGGTTTTCTATGCATTTCAGGACGCGACATCATTACTCGTAGGAGCAATCTTGATGCTAATAAATGATTGCACTCTTGTTTATACTCTCTCGTGTCACAAAGTCACAAAGTATTGAATGTGTTTTATAGTTATCGTATGGGACCGACTATTTGTAAGTAGTCTGAGAATCAGATTGCTATTTTGCCGTGTACTTGTCCCTTCTCAGGAGCCGGCCATACCACATGTCGCGGCTACCAACGGCTGACAGCGCTGCCATGCATACCTCGCTGGCCTGCCGTGCCCTCGCCGCCACCTCCGCCATGCTGCTGCCCCTACGGCCATCCATCTAAACTGTACTCTCTCGATCTGGGAATTTGGCTAAGGTTTGGAATTTTTCTTATAAACTGGATCAACTCTCTTCTTCTATAATGCAATGCAAGAGCTCCTGGCCCTCTGACGAGGTTCCGACAAAAAGGACCATAAAACTTGAAAGCCAGTTTGGGATTGGGCCTGGATGCAACAGAATCCCGAACATATGGTTGTAACTTGAGGAAAACTGCATCATGCACTGAAAAACTCCTCTCTGTCCTATTTTTATCAGCTTGAGGTTTCATTCGGTATTGAGTATGATTTTCAGTTAGTGTCTGCCCGGAATCTAACCGCTGCTATAAATCAGAAGGAGCCACTGTATCAGTATCAGGGATACCAAAGTGTGTTGGAGCATGTCTGTAAACCACTTCAAATAGAGGTTTACCCAGGAAGAGTGCCAATTAAAATTATACCAAAATTCACACATGGACAACCACTCACTCCACTTGTGAGCTTGGGCACTAATATAACATCTGAGATAGCATTCCACCTAGATTCATCATTCTGTCTAACCATCGGTGTCGAGATGATAGCCAGTACTCATATTCATATGAGAACCAGTTTTAGAAGTAATCAGTAACTTCCAGTAGTGAGTAGTGAACTAGTGATAATAGGATCCCTGTCATAAACTACAACCCTAGATATACCATGTAGCTTGTACACATTATTCAAGAAAACCTCAACAATTTTTGAGCATGGAAAGGATGTTTAAGAGCTATGAAATGTCCATACTTGGGGAATTTGTCGATGACCCTAGATATACCATGTTGTTATAACGCATCCGCTTTCGGTCTACGAGGATACGTGGACACACTCTCCCCTCTCGTTGCTATGCATCACCTAGATCTTGCGTGATCGTAGATTTTTTTTTTTTGAAATTACTGTGTTCCCCAACAATTCACCTAGTAGGATCTGCATGGGCCATAACTGTCCGAGCTAATTCCGGCAGATCCCTCGGTAGAGTATCCTAGCTAGGCAACTTGGCACGATGGTAATAGGGGGAAGGTTTTATCCAGATTCCTTCTTGTGTATATTGCGTTGGGGTGTGTGCGCGCGCAGAATATAGGTAAAGTACCAAGAGATTGTATCTTGTTCATCTACGAGCACAACCTCCCGTTTATATAACATACCAGGGATCCTAGGGTTGCAAAACCTAGTTGGCTACATATGTGGAGGTCGAGTCCTCCACCGCTTCATCTTCTTGTCTTGCACCTAAAGCCTTCCGGGGTCTCTGCGTAATTCGTCATGGGCAGCCCAAAGTGGCCCAGAACGGAATCAACCTAAAAGTTACATGGCATGTCTTGTTTTTATACACGTTTAAAATTTTCTAAATACATGTTTAACAATTTTTTCCAATATGTTTCTTGTTTTGCATCATTCAAAATAAAAACACGGTGGGGCCTGCTTGATACGTCTTCAACGTATCTATAATTTTTGATTGTTCCATGCTATTAAAATATCAATCTTGGATGTTTTATATTTACTAAAAACTTTATATCTTTTTTGGGACTAACCTATTGACCTAGTGCCCAATGCCAGTTGTTGTTTTTTGCTTGTTTTTACTTTGCAGAATATCAATACCAAACGAAGTCCAATTGCCAAGAAACATTTTAGAGATTTTTTGGTGATAAGAGACCGTGGAGATTTGGTTCATCATTTTGTATCCTTAATGCTGAAAGAGATGCATCACATTTGCAACACATGCTTATTCAGAGTTCCATCCGGTTAATTTGAGAGCGATGGACTCAATGTCAGGACACTTGCCGTGGATGGCAGGGCAGGAAAACGTCTTGGCCAGCTCAAACAGCGATGCAAGTGGCGGGAGACGAGTCAAGTGACAATGGCAGATGCGGCCCAAGCGTGTGGATGTGAGGGATGTTGCACAAGTATTCTTAAGCCCCCGAGTACTGATCTGGAGCTGAGCATCCAACTCGATCACACACCACCACCACACCTTGCCAAAACAAAAGTAGAGAAGGCTGTCGTGCCGTGCGCGCGCTGCGGCCGAGCAAGCAGAGGTGCGTCTCATGTCATCTCTCCTCCTAATAACCAGTACTACTGCTGAGCAATCATCTACTTTGGCTTGTGCCTTGGTGTAGAACTGAGGCTGATGTAGATTCTTAGGTGGATGGAACTTGTTGTGCTGAAACTGCTTTTATGCCTTACCTTTTGGGAAACGTTTGGGGCTGGGGCACCGGCGGAACATTGGGCCGGTCTCCCTCTTCCTCGCATCTCCTTCATCGCAGCTCCCCCACATCTCGCGCAGCTCGCCGGGGCGCACGCCGTCCTCTTCTTCTGCCCCCTCCTCCCCACCCCTTCCCCATCCCTTACCCCTCCCCCTCCCCCCCTCCCGCCCCCCGGTCGCAGCACCACGCCTCCCCTCCCCGCTCAAAGCTCGCCATGGCTCCGCGCGGTGACCATCCCATCTCGCCGGCGACCGAGGGGGGGGGGGGTGACCACGGGAGATGCTGCAACCGGGGCGACGGGGTGCTGCCACGACGACGCTGATGCAACCCCGTGGAGGCCGGGGTGTGTGACGGCGATGACCGAGGTGACCGTGGGCTGCAACCACGGCTTTTCAATCGCCGGTAGCCGGTTGAAACTTTTCGTATATACGGTTGAAGCTTTCTCTGTCAATGTTCGCAACTTTTTCTCTGATCACAGGTCTAGTTGAAGCTTTCTTTCTTAACGGATGAAGCTTTTTTTATATACGATTGAAGCTTTTCCAAACCACAGTCGAAGCTTTTCTGTAAACGATGGAAACTTTTTTTGTTTTTTTTTGTGTTTGGTACAACCACGTCTTTTTTTTGCTGCAATCGACAACCAGAAGCTACATCCGTTTAACATTTTTGCTACAATGACGACGCGGGGCTACAGCGGTAAGCTTTTTTGCTGGAAGCGATAAACTTTTTTGCTACAACCGTTGACATAAAACTGCTACGCACCCTTGATGAAAAAAGCTTCAACCGAAACGATAGAGAAAGCATTAACCAAGACTGCTACAAAGAAAAATAGCTGCAACCGTTGATAGAAAAGTTTCGACCGTAGATGCAGAAAGCTACAACCATTGAAAGAGAAAGCTACAACCATACACTGCAAATCAGAAAAGTTGTACATGGTCCATCTGCAATTAGTAGTTCGGAAAGTGAAATAAATAATCGACTGATTAATTTATCTTTGGCATGCAAAAAGCTAGTACTATGGTCAATCATAATATAACTACGTGCAATATGTTTTACCTGCGATGTATTCCTCAAGGCTTCCCCCCTGCATATATTCAATATGTTTTGTGAGAGATCTTGGTGAGGTTACGGAATTCATTGCCAAAATGCCTATCATCATGTCCTTGAAATTGATGAAGCTTCTTCACAGCAATTTCTTCCCCATTATGCACCGCCTGCGGAAATCACATGTTAATTAGCACTTAGCATGATCGAGGTAGCTTGCACCCAGCGATGGTATTACAAATTCGACAAGTAGAGATGGAAAAATATAATAACTAGTCATGCATACCTTGTAAATATCTGCGTGCCCACCACTGCCAACTTTTTTGTTCCTCCGAGAAATTGTTGGTGATACTTTCGAGCAAAGCGATATTCTGAAATCCATGCTGGTGTTAAGTCCCACCCAGGCAAGCGCTTACCAGACAAGATGATTTTAATCTTGCTGCTAAAGAAAAACTGTTACTAGTCCTTCTCGCCAATCACCATTCCTTGTCTCTTGAGATCGGGGAGCAGTGTGGAATCAGGCCAGGGTGAGTTCGAGATTTAGAATGGAATTGCGGAGGCACTTCCTGATCCATGATCTGAATTTTTTTTAAGCATTAAGCAAGATGACTAACCTGGAGGAAGATCGAAGGAGATCAACCAATCGTATTGTTTGCTCTTTGGCGATGTGGATCCTGTCCAGCAGCAGCAACCTCTAGTTTCATATCTGGCTGGAGGCTGGTAGACGCCTCCTATTGCTAAGCAAGCAATATTGACCTCACCCTCGACAATAAAATACGTGGCCCTCACCTCGTCAATAAGAAAAGGGTTGTATCGGAGTGGAGGACGCATGTGATGCCGACATCTCGCCAATCAGGCAAGCTCTAGTAAAATACAAGTTGAACGCAAGAAAAGAGAGGGTAATGCACCCCCTCCACCAAACCTAGTGTATAATGTCATGGGTTCTAATCCTCTTAGATCCAATACAATACTCCCGCCACCTACTACGGAGAGAATCATCTACTCCCTCCGTTCCTAAATACTTGTCTTTCTAGGCATTTCAACAAGTGACTACATACGGAGCAAAATGAGTGAATCTACACTTTAAAATATGTCTATATACATCCGTATGTAGTAGTCATTTGAAATGTCTAGAAAGACAAATATTTAGGAACGGAGGAAGTAGAATAACTATCACTATATTCGACGAAGAGAAACGCAGAATGTTTCATATAGTAACTCAGTTAATAATATTCTTTTGTTTTTTGCAGGGAAACCCAGTTGACAGTTTTCTGTTTGGTTAATTAGCAACAACCAGGAGTCACTCCTAATCTTATACTCCCTCAGTTCCTAAATATAAGATTTTGTAGAGATTACACTATAAACCACATACGGATGTATATAGATGCATTTTAAATATAGATTCATTCATTTTGATCCGTATGTAGTCCACCTAGTGGATTCTCTACAAAGACTTATATTTAGGAACGGAGGGAGTACAACCAAAAAAAAGATACAAGATTACATCGGCATATACAGTTCACCAATATAATTTCAACGAGATATCGAAAATCTCGATGTAATTTTCTCAAAAAGATATTGATGACGTTAGGTGACAAACAAATAACGTTAGATGACTCCAATCTCGGAACATATAAAATTGGCTGTGTTGGAGGACCCCATGTGATTGTCGGCATCTCTAGCCAATTAGACTATCGCCAATCCAACATACAGTTCATACTTCAGAAGGGTCCTGATTTTTCTGCAGTAGGTGGCGAGTCTCCATCAGCCCTCGTGTATACTTTCTGCAGTAGGTGCCGTCTATCAACGGAAATAGCGCGTAAAACGTCAAAGGGTCCTAATTTTTCCTCTTATACCAATACTCTCGTACTGCAGAAAAAATCATATAATTAATTATTAAGGACTGCTAATCATTTTATTACGTCCTTCGTCTACTCGGCCATAGCCATTACAGTCTGATACATGGTTCTGTGCAGGATTTGAGGTAGGAGAAAGGGGATTTGAGAGAAGAAGATGAACAGTAGAGCGAGGAGGTGAGGAACAAAGAAGGGATAGGTTCACTGCCCGATTATAATGCCGTGCCGGCACCCGCTCAATCTCTCAGCCTCAGTACCCTCTCACAGCTCCCATGTTGTTGCACCGAAATCCTTTCTTTTCCACTTTGAGCTCCAACTGCTGCAAGTTCAAGATGCAAGTGTCTCATTTTCTTCTGTTGTGTCTTGTGTGTGGTGAAAGACTGAAAGTAGAGCCTGAGATCTCGGATATACCGCCACCGCCGCAATGCCAGGCTTCACCAGGCGGCACCTTCTGACAGCATCTTGGATATGCCGCCAAGTTTTTTTTTCCCTTGTTGGAGTATTTGCCCATACGCTTAAACGGCAAAGAAATAGAAAAAGAAGTTCTACCTCTCTTTTCTTCATATAAGATTCCCACTTGTGGGGCATCTGTTTAAGATAGTGCAGCATCTGAAAAATAGACAAACGGACAGGAAAAGACATCGGCATGGGGCACCCGAACAATGCTAAAGGCGGCCGCCATGAAAATACCCAAACACGCGCATGCAAGGGACAGGAACAGGAGAAGACATCGGGCAACCTAACAATGATAAAGGCGGCCGCCATGAGAGTACACAAGCACGCGCGTGCAAGAGACCAAAGAGTAGAGAGCAAAGAGCAGACATGCCAAGCCACACCAACCCCGGTGCCACTGCCATCGCCACCGTTTAGCTAAGCTAAGCTAACGTCATGGCTTCGCAGGAGCTGCAAGCTGTTGCGGCCGTCATGGCCGGCGCCGGTGCCGCGCACGGCTTCGAGTTCCACGAGGCCACCGTAGACGCCATCCAACTCGGCTTCAGCAACGGGACTCTGACCTCGACGGCGCTCGTCCAGTTCTACCTGGACCAGATCGGCCGCCTCAACCCACTGCTGCACGCCGTCATCGAGGTCAACCCGGACGCGCTCCCGCAGGCCAAGCATGCCGACGCTGAGCGCCACGGCGGCACGGCCACAGGCGCGCTGCACGGGGTCCCTATCCTCCTCAAGGACAACATCGCCACCCGCGACGCGCTCAGCACCACGGCGGGGTCGCTGGCTCTCCTCGGCTCTGTGGTGAAGCGTGACGCCGGCGTGGTGGCTCGGCTCCGGCGCGCAGGCGCCGTGGTGCTCGGCAAGGCCAGCCTGTCTGAGTGGGCTAATTTCCGCCCAGTCGACAGCGGGTGGAGCGCCCGGGGCGGTCAGGCGCGGAACCCGTACGTCCTGTCGTCCACCCCGTGTGGCTCGAGTGCCGGCTCAGGCGTGGCCGCGGCCGCGAACATGGCGGCCGTGACACTGGGCACCGAGACCGACGGCTCCATACTCTGCCCGTCGTCGTTCAACTCTGTGGTGGGCATCAAGCCCACCCTCGGTCTCACCAGCCGCGCCGGCGTCGTCCCCATCACCCCGTTGCAGGACACCGTTGGGTGGGTAGTTCTTCCCCTGATTATTTTTCTTGGTGTTGTTTCATTCAACCTGTAAATCTTGGTGCCGCTCCATGGAAATAAAATGCAGCCCGATGTGCCGGACGGTGTCGGACGCGGTGCACGTGCTGGACACCATCGTCGGCTATGACGAGCATGACGCCGCGGCCACCGGAGCGGCATCAAAGTACATCCCTCAAGGCGGATATGCGCAGTTCCTGAAGAAAGATGGGCTGAGGGGAAAGAGGATCGGCGTCCCCAATGGCTTCTTCCAGAGATGTGGGCAGACGCAGCTGAATGTGTACAAGCAGCACCTCGCCACAATGAGGTTCGTTTTGAGTAGTTACATTTCACTGTCGATCGATGAATATGACAGGCAGCTGACAATTTGAAATGCCCCTTGATTTTTCCAAAGGGAACTCGGAGCAGTGGTGGTGGAGAAGCTGGACGTCGCTGCCAATTTGAGAGCTCTATTGGATGAGATTGGTTCCAACGAGGCGATTGTGATGCAGGCAGAGTTCAAGCTTAGCATAAACGCCTACTTGGCAGACTTGGTCCACTCCCCGGTCCATTCACTTGCAGACATCATAGCATTCAACAAGGCGCATCCTGTGGAGGTTAGTGATATAGGTTCAAACAATATAAGAACTAGACCAGTTG
This sequence comes from Aegilops speltoides, assembly GCA_021437245.1. Taxonomy (NCBI): domain Eukaryota; kingdom Viridiplantae; phylum Streptophyta; class Magnoliopsida; order Poales; family Poaceae; genus Aegilops; species Aegilops speltoides. Next base: position 557,481,059 of record CM038147.1, on the reverse strand, counting down.
GACATTTCTATAGATTCCTGTTGCAGTGATCATGAAGCAATAAAACTAGAAAAAAAATAAGGTAGAAACACACGGCAGTTAATGGAACTTACACTTTATGCACGCTGTTAGAAAACTTATGTACATGTTGGTGCAGGAGAGGCTGAAAGATTTCGGGCAGCCCGACCTAATCGCTGCCGAAAGCACAAATGGCATTGGCCCCGTGGAGAGAGCCGCGATCCGGCGTCTGAAGGAGCTGAACGCGAATGGGCTGGAGAAGATGATGAAGGAGCAGCAGCTGGACGCGATCGTGGCGCCTAACAACGCTATATCTAGCCTTCTTGCCATCGGTGGCCACCCTGGCATCATTGTGCCGGCTGGTTACGACGAGAAGGGGGTCCCCTTCGGGATATGTTTCGGTGGGCTGCAGGGGTACGAGCCGAGGCTGATCGAGATGGCCTATGGTTTCGAGCAGGCTACCAAAGTGAGAAGGCCACCCATGTTCAAGTCCTAGCTCAATATAATTTCTTGAGTAGAGTAAGTAGTGGCAATTTAGCACTACGGCACTCAAGAAGGCTCCACTTACACTTTCCCCTGTTCGTGTTAAAAAATAAACCTGGAAGTATTACTTCTTGTGGCAGCAAGTAACTATGAATGAACTAGGAACATTGTACTCAATGAAGGTGGAGACACTGCATTCAGTAAGCTTTTCTTCAGTACACCCATGTAGAAAAGTTTGCAAATTATTATTAATTGGCGAGTAGAATGTATCCCTTTCATTAGACCGGGTAGTTTATAGTCTATTTACATGAACAGAAATTTGGTTTGAAATATTAAAATTTAAAATTAAGACCCGGTCAATTTAAATTCATATGAAATTGATGAGACAAACCTGAACCAAAATCAGTTCAAGGGGGACTCTACCCCCGAGGTTTTCAGCCGGGGCCAACTCTGCTGATACTAGTACCTACAGTACTTATTACAGTTTCAGCATACAAAAATGCAACTCAGGAAAGAAAGCCTCTCCAGCCTCCGACCGATGAATGACTCATCGATCGGTGGATTGAAGCGCTTGACAGCCTCGTGTCAGCACGTTGTGGAGCCTACCCCAGTATAAAGCAACGCCCCTCCTCCATTACCTCCGATTCCTAATAAAGAAAGAGACCACAAAATGAGTTTTTTTTTAGAAAAGGAGGATGACCCCCGGCCTCTGCATCTGGGAGATGCATACGGCCACTTTATTGATTATTCTCGAGGACCTTACAAAGTATTACAACAATGTGCGTGAATCCACCATCTTGGCAACATATGCCGCTACTCCTATCCAAAATGATGAAGGGGTGCTAGCTGGGCCACTACCCAAACCACTCACCTAAGCCTAACATCAAAAGCCGGAAGCCGAAACTCATTCGAAGGCCCCAGCCGAGCCACATACCGGGTCTGGGGGACTTGCTCCACCATCAGAAGTGTGAGATGAAACACCGCTCCACCATCCCTCCAGCCAGCACTTGCTCCAAGACGATGCCCCCATAAGGGTAAGCGATAGAACGCCATTATCATCCGATCCGGAAGACCCAGATCTGGGTTTCCCGAGCACCCGAACTCGATGGCGCAGATGGACGATGCCTCGACCATCGGCAGAGCTCCACCGACGACAGCGTCGCCACGCCGCCGCACCTCCAAGATGAAGTCGACTGAATGCATGTGTCGACACCGAACCGCCGCCACTTCCACCGCCACTTGAGCAGCCCCGAGCAACGCCAGAGGGAGCACGGCACCGTGGTGTCGTCGCCGCTGGAACAGGGGTTCGAGGTTTTCACCGAGCTCTGGGAGGGTGGAAGGAAGGAGGTCCTCTCCAAAGCCTCCAACGAGGGAAGCAACACCCAAAGGCATCGCCATCGGAGTGGCCGCCACGCCGCCAAGAGATTCCCGGAACCCTTCCACCACCGGATCTGCAAGGCCAGCCCCAAGAATGGTGACCGGCCACCAAGGGCGGATCCGCTGCAGATCGAGTAGATCGGGTCGAGGACGAACATCACCATGGCCGCCAACATCCAATGACGAACCGCCACCGCAGCCAAGCCCACCACCTCCCCACCATCCACATGGCGGGAATTGGTCCACTGTCCACGCCGGCGCCGTCCGCCGCCAAGCTGCGCCAGCGTGCCACCAGCCATGGCGCCGCCATGGATCCGAGCCGCAGCGGGGCCGCCACCATGGGCCCCATGGCACACCAGATCCGGGCCGCCAGAGCCACGGCGCGGCATCCAGGCGCCAGATCCGGATCCCCGACACGCGAGAACGGCGCCTCTCAGCGCAGCCAAGCCCGCCACAACGCGCGCCCTCAACGCCAGAGCCGTGCGGGCTGGAGACCTCATGCGCCCACGGCTCCTACGCCGCGACCATGGCGTGCCGAGTAGGGCCAACCCGCGCACAGCCACACGCCGCAGCGCCTCGCGCCTGCCTCCTCCACTTGGCGCAGCTGCCGCGCACAGCCCACCTCGTGAGCCGGAGTGGAAGAGCCCGCCGCCGCCGACACCACACGGGCTTTGCCCGGGCGGCGCTCGCCGGCAGCGGCGGGGGAGGAGGGGGGATGGGTGGCGGCGGTGCCCGGCGGCTAGGGTTAGCGCCCGAGCTGCTCGCGGGGAGCGACACGGGGCTTGGGGAATTCCTCGAGCCCCCTTCGGCGGTGTATGAACAGGATTGTATTCACTAATTTGAACAGAGTTCAATCAGTCTGGAGCGTACCTGATCGGACTGGGCATCCGGTGAGTCCGGTGACTCCTCAACTTCTACGAGAAAGGGCCACAAACCTGGCTCCTCAACTGAACCTGGCTCATCTCTGCACATCAACTTCTGTGCCATCTTGAGGTTGGCAACAATGTCTGGCATGGCTGGCCGGGCCTTCGCATCCAACTTCACGCAACATTGTGCAATCTGCGCCACACGCTTCAGCACCTGCATCTAACATGGTGTTGGCTTCGATACAGGTCGCCTGTCCAGCAACTCCCCAGCATTACCGGCCTCAATGATGGGGAGTGCCAAGGATACCAAACCTACATTCATGCCATCCTTCCCTTGGGAATATGCCATTATCCCTGTCAGAACCTCAAGCATCAACACGCCCAGGCTGTACACGTCGCTCGCCGGCTTCACACAACATGTTTGGTGGTACTCAGGAGCAATATACCCCAATGTGCCCGCAATGGTGTCGACCTCCATTCCTGTCTCCTTGCTCGTCATGTCCCAGGGAATAGACAAGCCGAAGTCTGACAAACGCGGCACCCAGTTGGCACCGATAAGGATGTTAGTCGGCTTGATGTCCCGGTGAATGATAGACGGGTTGGCATGACACTGGAGGTGCTCGATGGCGCGTGACACGCCGAGAAGCACATTGATGCGCATCTTCCAGGACATTGTCACCGGTGACGGCGTGGAGGAGCCCTGATCAGTATGCAGGTGGTCGAAGACTGTGCCATGCTCCATGTACTCACTACCGGACTCGCGGGCTATGCCTACGGCCCAGGGCCGTCGGCATAGGTCATATGCCGTCGGCATAGATCTATGCATACGGCTGCCGTCGGCATAGCCCCGTCGGTGTAGATCACGTTAGCGTAGTTGTGTCAGACCGTCGGTGTAGTATAGCCGTCGTCATAGGAGCGTATGCTGACGGCCGTGGGGCAGCCGTCGGCATAGTTTAGCCGTCGGCGATGTTTTCCGTCTGACGGCAACGGACGGCGCCGTCAAAACCGCTGGCGACTCAGGAGAAGACACGTGGCAAAGGTATGCCGACGGCTTGGCCATCGGCATAGATTTAATCTATGCCGACGGCCAAGCCTTCGGCATACCTTTGCCACGTGTCGTCCCTTGGCTTGGCCTGGCGGCAGGGCTATGCCTACGGCAAAGCCGTGGGCATAGCTCTGCCACGTGGCGCCTCCTGGTGGCTCCTGAGCGTATATATGCCGACGGCTTTGCCGTAGGCATAGTTTTCCCCCCTGTTTTCTCTTTTTCAATTCATTTGACAGCATTTGAAAGCAGAATAATATGAAATATGACAGTTCATCATCATCATTGAAACATAGTCAAGTTCATCATCTAAAGATCATCACCGGCAAAAGTTCACGAACATAAAAGTAGTGCAAGACATGAAACATCATAAAAGTTGAAACATGAAAGGCATGGCACAACGGCCGCATACACGGAATCATCATCGACATCAAGCACCACCGAGTCCACCTCCGCCAAAACCACCACCACCACCGAGTCCACCTCCGCCAAGTCCACCTCCACCAAAACCACCACCACCACCGAGTCCACCTCCGCCAAAACCACCACCACCAAGTCCACCTCTGCCAAAACTGCCACCGCCAAGTCCACCTCCACCATCACTCTGCCAGATCGGAGTGACTGGGGTCGACGGAGCAGGAGTCGAGCCACCGGTCCCCTACATGTTTGAGAGAAGATTCTAACGGTAAATATGACATGATAGTGTTGAATGAACGAGAACTAGTTTGTCAGTAGTTAGACAAATGTACTAACCGGAGTATCATCGCCTAGTGCCAGCCATTCCTCGAACGTGGGAATGTGTGGGGTGTCTCCCGCAGGTGGTGGTGGGGGTCCAACTTGTGGTGGCTCCGTGCGGTTAGTCAAAGACGCCAACATAGCCTGGATGTTAGTTAAACAAGCAAACTAGAAAGTTAGAAGGAATGAAAGTGCAAATTTGAGCTTGGTTTTAAGAGGGCAAAACTAACCGCCATCACTTGACGGCTGTAATCATCGTTTGCCTTCACTCGTTGCAAGTACTCCCTCACCTCAATATGCCTATGCTCGAGAAAGGCCTGATATGCCTACAAAATTGAGGTTGTTTCTAAGTGGGTAGTGCTGAAAATAAACTAAGAAAGATAAAGACAAAGAAGATAAGGGGAAGTACTTACAGCACGCTGGCGGACTAAGGGAGGCTGCAAACGCCCCGTACTCTCTAACGGGCTCGGGTTGGTAGCTCGAAGCCGTGTGTACGAGATCGACGGAGTGATCAAGCCATCGAAACACGGATACCGGCCATGGGACTTACCCTGGATGGCCACCACCGCCGTGTCGTCGATCTGAGACTGGGTGACCTCAGGAACGGGAACATCCGGATGCAACTTCTGATAGTTCTAAGTGTAAGACTCCAGGTGCTGCTCGGTGTTGTCGTAGTACTGGCTCTCGCCCTCCTTGCGATTACTCTGCTCGCGGGCCAGCTTCCACGACTCCATGTCTGAGAGCGGCCTCTGCAACTTGTCCTTCTACAACGTCAAACAGAAGTTAGCCATACATAAGAACATGACGGTATAGAAGAACAGAAATGCATCATGCATATAGATATACCTTCATCTCCTTGAAGCCCCAGTGGTTCCTGTTTCCTTGGCCGTGTGTCCCGTCTTTTCCACGGTTAGCCCGGGCCTTGATGCTCTTGGCAGCAAACTCTGCATCGTCACCGACCCACCTATCCACCAAACTCGCCCATCCGTCATGCCTTCCATAGCACCAACGAGGAACAACCTATGCAAATTTTGGAAGCATGCCATGTGAGCACGAAACATATAGTTGACTACTTGAAACAATGAAAAGTCAGTAATAGTTACCATCATGAACTGCTCCCTGCTCATGGTAAGTTTTTGCTTCTGTGCTTGAGTTTTGGTCATCTTTTGGTGCAGGTAGTAATGGTAGTACTGCGAGACGGCAACCCAATGCACCTCGTACTGCAACTGACGAGCTTTCTTCTTTGCAGACGCAAGTAAGACCACGTCGGCTCTGGCCTTGTGCTCGTCAAGAACTCTATAGAGTTGCTGCAATCATGCATAAACCAGAAGCAAACAAGGCATGAGTTGAGTGATTCAATGATAAACTATGAATGAAACCAAAGACAAGTGATTCAGAACAGAACTTACCCAAAATTTGGTGATGACGGCCTTAGTGGCCGTCCTATACTCCGCGTTGCTGCAAGCCTCGTAGTGGGCCCAGCTTGTGGCCAAAACACGCAGCTGCGGGTCCCTGTCTGGCCACGGGCAGAATAGGCCAGGCCAAAACTCCTTCAACAGGACAGTGATAAGGCCGTTCGGTTTACGGCCCTTTCCGCGAAGGATCCAATTACTGCAAAAGAATCAAAGGATTGCCATGTGTACAATAAGAAAATGTTGTCATGTGTTGAAAATATGATTGAGATGCACTTAATCTGTCCCCGCAGGTTCAATGAGCCACTTGTGCGCCTCGATAGAAGGTGGTGTAGGTACTCCGGCATTACCATGCAGCCACCCCTGCGGAGCACCCTGTGGCAAGTCACCCCACAACTCGGGGTCAACCTCCCCTCCACCCTCCTCGCCCTCCTCCTCACCCTCCTCGCCCTCCTCCTCGCCGTCATCCTCACCCTCCTCCTCCTCAGCCTCCTCCGCCTTGGCCTCCTCCTCCTCGCCATCAGGAACATACTCCTCCTGCTCAGACTCAAAAGCTGCCTCAGCATAGGAGGGCATCGAAGAAGACCCTCCTATTTCGGACACGGCCCGGAGTTTTTTGGCCCGGTTGCCTCCCCCCACCTCCTCGTCCTCTAGGGGCTCTCCCCCACCCCCTCCTCCTCTAGGGTCTCCTCCCCCGACCCCTCCACCTCCCTGTGAGGTGCCATCCTCGCGTAGTCGGGAGGGAACCTTGTGGGCTCGTCCACTCCGAGTAAGTCCTCCTTTGAGTTTACTGAGAAAACTGGCACCACTGGACTTGCCCATGATTAGCAAACCTGCATTGAGAAGAGAATAAACAATTAGTAAGGATATAAAAAAACAAGCATACAGGAAAGACATTAATAACAGAAGAGCACATTAAGCATACTATTGTAATGATCATTAAAAGAACTTACATTTTCTAGAACCCATATGAATCATCACTATTGTAATCTATTTGTGGACCGGTCTCATCATCACTATCCCGCATTTCTTCTTCGTTGTCTGACGGAGGTGGAGGTTCTTCCTCATCGTCAGCGTCAGCGTCTTCATTTAAATTTTCAAGCATAATTATGTCTCTTTGATTCACAACTGCCTCACCATCAATCCGTGCGCCGTCGTCGTTTGGGTCCAGGTCAACATAACCCAAGTCATCATCCTCCTTGTTTCGGACCACGTCATCATGTTCCTCTTGAAAGAACACTCCCTCATATGTCATGGGGTTTATGTCGTAGTAATCATCATCGTTCGGGTCCGGTAGCTTACCATGTGGCGACACCTTGAACACAACTTCCCAACCCTTTAGGTACTCTTTACGCATGGGTAAGGCGGATAATATACTTGTGTGGCACAGGTAGCGGCGATAAAGAGTTCAGCTCCGGCATAGACGGTTGATGGTTTAACTTCAACTAAACCAACGTAGGCGTATGTCTCGCACCCTTTTGGGGTCGAACCATCGACATTTGAACACAAGTGAGACTTAGGTGTTTACACCACTTTGAATGTAAGCTCAGATATTTTCCTACCCTTCCGTAGTAATCTACTTTATTATCTCCTTGGTGAAGACTCCGGTATTTATGGTTTTGGGATCAGGCCGACTTTTTGGTGCTCCTCTCAGATGGAAGCGATACCCATTCACATCATACTTTTGGCATGTCATGACGGTAGGGTCAAAACCCATGGAAACCCATCTCAATTCTTCATCCATTGATTCATTCGGATCATTTCCCTACAAGTTTAATTGAAATTATAGGGTGCATGAGTTTAATTGGAAGTGTGAAATGGGTAATAGGGAAGTGTGAAAAATTACTTTCTCCATGAACCACGCAACGAAATTTTTCCTTCCATCAGCACCCTTTCGGAGAAGAGCAAGTGCCTCCGCTTCAGTAGGAGGCAGCATTCCCGCCCACTCTTCCTCAACGAATCGACTACAATAAGAAAAGCGGTATAAGAACTAGGCAAAGTGAACATAACGAATTGACTAAAAGAATGGTGCAAAGGTATTACCTCATCCACTCATCCTCAACTTCCTTGATGTTGTGCAAGATATAGAACATGACATCCTCCCACTCATCTCGTGGCATGACATAAGATGTCGAGCATCCAGCCCTGCCACCTTGCCCGATCAATAGAGGCAACTTGGGTTTATACTTGGGTTCTTCTGTATTGTATCGAGACACCTTATTGTGCAACGTGGGAACATGGTCTGGATAGTAGGCTGTCCTGAGGTCTGCCACCTCCTCTAGGATAACTGCCTCAGCTATGGAAGCTTCAATCTTAGCTTTGTTTCCACATTTCTATCTCAGATGCTTTATTTGTCTCTCAGGGTCGTACTGCCAATGATTCTGCACAGGGCCCCCCAACAATACCTCATTCATGAGGTGCAAAATGAGATGTGTCATCAGAGTAAAGAAGCCTGGCGGGAAGATCTTCTCTAGCTTGCATATCAACTCCGGCACCTTCTTATGCATTTCTTTTATCTTCTCAGGACATACTTCTTTAGCACAAAGCGTGCGGAAGAAATGGCTTAACTCCGCAAGCACACGCCAGACACGCTCGGGAACATAACCCCGAACCATCACCGGCATAATCCGCTCAATCCATACATGATAGTCATGACTCTTGAGCCCGGTCACTCTGCCCATTGAAAGATTGACCCCCTTACTTATATTCGACGCATAACCATCGGTGAACTTCACGACGTGTTTCAGCCACTTGAATGCCTCCATCTTATGATCCTTTTTAAGTACGAAGTCAGCATCTGGCTTGAACCAAGATTTTCGACTGCCTGTGGGAGGCTGCATGTGAAGACGTGGTCTATCACAAATATTCTGTTGATCGACACTAGCATTAACATTATCCTTTGTCTTATCAGGAATGTTGAGGATCGTGTGAAAAAGGGACTCTGCGACATTCTTTTCGGTGTGCATCACGTCGATGTTGTATGGAAGTTTGAGGTCCTTAAAATAGGGAAGCTGCATGAAGGGGGTAATGTGAGTCCAGTTGTGCGTCTCACCATATCCTTCAAAACATTTTTTCCCTTTACCTTTTCCTTTGCCCTCGTCTTCGCCTGTGGCTTTGCATTTGCCTTTGCCTTTGCCTTTCCCTTCACTGGCAGGCTTAAGAGCTTTCAGCTGAGCAAGCACATCCGCACCAGAAAACGTTGGAATCTCATTTACTTCATGGACAACTTTGCCTTTTGTGAAGTTCTTCTTGTCTTCCCTATGAGGATGGTCTGGAGGGAGGAACTGTCGATGCAGGTCAAAGGCAACATACTTGCCACCCTTCTTCAGCCAAATGAAAATCAAGGCCTGCATGCACACCGGCAAGGCATCTTTCCACTTGTACACCATCCATGAGCAGGGCATAGCCGGGAAAGTCATGCATGCAATATTGTAGCCAAACTTTCATCAAGAAATTATTCTGCAGATGCCGGTCGTATGTCAACCTCGGGAAGTACCAAGAATGGTGCAAATCATCCACCAACGACTACATAAACACACTCAAATTCTTCCCCGGATATTCAGACCCCGGAATTATAAGCGACAGGAACATGGTCTTGCGTTGCATTATGGCGCCGGGAGGGAGATTGAGCGGAATAACAAATACGGGCCAGCAGTTGTATGGATTAGACGACATACCATATGGATTGAACCCATCACCTGTCATAGCAATTTTCCCAGCCTCGGCTGCTTCCTCCGGGTACTCTATATCGAATGACTTCCATGCTTCACCTTCTGATGGATGTACAATTTTTCTGGATTGTACCTTTTCCCTTCCTTGTGCCACTTCATCATTTTGGCAGACTCCTCGGTGATGAAAAGGCGCTGCAGTCTTTTTATAAAATCAAGATACCGAAGAACCTTCACAGGGATTTTTAGCTGCTGCTTCTGACCATGCTTATCGACCACCTCAATATACCGAGAGGAACCGCACTTCCTACAGTAGTCGTCATCCGCATACTCATGCCTAAACAAACGACAATTCTTTGGACAAACATGTATTTTCTCATAGTCCATGGAGAGCGCCGTCATGATTTTCTTCGTACCGTACATGGTTTTCGGCAGTACATGGCCCTCAGGCAGGCTGTTAGCCCATACTCCCAGAAATTCTTTGAAGCAACCTCGGCTACAGCCGTACTCAGCCTTGACTGCCATCAGTTGCGAGATGGCATCCAGCACAGACAGCTTGGCACCCTCATAGAGAGGTTTCTTTGACGAGGCCAAGATTTCCAGGAAGGCCTTTACGGTTTCCTCCGGCTCCTCCGGTTCATTCGCTGAATGTGACGGAGGTGTCGGCTGTGCAGCAAAGACATCATATAGCATGTCTCTAACCCCATCGTCCTCATAACCAGCGACGTGTTGTTGTATCACATCCTCTCTACCATAGTCCCGCTGGGCAAAGTTTATCGGCATATTAAAGTTGGGCATAAATCCATTCGTGCGAAGGTGCTTAGTCATCTCACTCTTATCTCTGCGGATACGTCTCTTACATTTGGCACACGGGCATTCTGGCACCATCCTCATTGGACTACGGAATATCTCTTTCAAAAACACATCAGTTTTCTTGACCCACTCTGTTGTTACTTGATTCCGACGAAAAAACCCACTATACATCCACTGATTATCTGTCATCTCTGCTTTATCGGAAGCCACACAAGAAAATTAAGGATTCATTTAAATTACTCACATCAATATTTTATTTTTTTACAAGGTTGACGAGAAACGACATTTAATCTACCTACATCTCTAATAGGTAAAGATGGGTCCTAATCCCACCCGAGAATGTCTAGATTGAGTACGGTCCATGCTCTACCCCATTTCGAGACAAAATTTCGGCAGCACCTCCCTGCTGTTCTCCAAATACACGTCTCGGCAAAATGCCGAGAGAATGTGCATCCGGAGAACAACAGGGAGGCGCCGCCGAAATCCTGTCTCGGAATGTGGTAGAGCATGAACAACATACCCAATCTACACATCCTCGGGCTGTCCGTGGAAAGCGCTGGACAATCCGAAAGAGCTGCGGTGATAAATATGCAATTGAATGCATATTTATCGATGCAACCCTTTCGGAAGGGAGACCTAGGTTACGCGACTTGATGTGAAAATTAAATCTAGTGACATGATTAAAAGAACGTATGAGGTGATGGCTTTGTAGCTCACCCTCGGATGTAGATGATGTAGTCGATCAGCGAATGGACAATCGAAGACCAAGAGCTTCAACGTCAACGATCACTCCACCGGAGGCAACACCATAAATCCTCTAAATTCTACCAAATGAAAAAATAATGTCATCACATCACATATAAAGCATCATCACACATCACATCATATCACAAACTTTTTTTAGCAAGATCAACATGATGAAGTAACCACTCATCATATCCAAATTTTAACTTTCGTCTATCTATCTTCACAAAAAGTGTACTCTTCCCCCCCATCTCATCTTCACAATACATATATCTATAATATTGAGTATGTATCTAAAAAATAGTAAAACTACACAAATATACATTCATCTAACATCTATCTATCTCACATTGTGCACTTAATTTTATTCACATTTATACTCTCTTCCATTTCATTTATCTATCTAATATCCGTCTATCTAATCATCTAATACTATATATATGCATTCATCTACAACATTACTACACAAAAAAGGTAAAAACAAGATTTTTTCTTACCTACGGATGAGGGGACGACCACCGGACAGGGGGCCGGCCGGTCAGGCAGGGGATGACCACCAGAGCGGGGGGATTCTTTGGAGCAGAGGGCCGCAGTCGGACCAGCAGGGGCCAGCCAGGCTAGGGCATGGGCGGCGGGCGGCGTCACGCAGGCGGCCGGGTCGAGGAGGAGAGGCGGGCGGCCGGAGCGAGGAGGCGGGGCGGCTAGAGCGAGGCGCCTACCGGAGCGAGGAAGGGCGGTGGTAGGGATGAGGTGGGGTGGGATGGGGGCGGCGGCAGGCAGGGGCGGCGAGAGAGTGGGGCAGGGGGAAAATGCAGTGGCGGGCGGGTGTGGGCGTGGCGGCGATGAGGGGGGGGCGCGGGGTCGGGAGAGAGGAGGAGAACGAGTGGACGGGAGGCGCCCCGGGGATGGATAAGGCGATATATGCCGGCGGCTAAGCCGTCGGCATAGTTGGAGGCGCCACGTGGCACCTATGCCGACGCTTAGTTGCCGTCGGCATATATATATATATATATATATATATATATATATATATATATATATATATATATATATATATATATATATATTATTTGCAACAACTTTTATACATGTTTAACATTTTCAAAAAATATTATTAACTGTCTTCAAATATATTTTTAGTGTATATTATTTTCATACGCATTGAAAAGTTTCAGTATACATATAAAATATTTGTACGTACATATTAAATATTTTCAAATACACGTTCTTGATTTTTTTGAATGATACATGGTATATAATTATATTAAAAATAATACATGGTATACATATTTTTGACATGCATTAACATTATTTAAAATGTACCATACATTTTCTTTAATGGTTTGAAACATTATTTATAATTACATGATCTTTTTTTATATTTTTTTCTGAACCAAATTTTTTCTATGGTCAGCAACATTTCTTTATGATATAAATATTTTCTATGGTCTCGTGAAAGGTGATACATAGGAGAGCAACCGACTGAGAGGTACCGCTACCGAGTGCCTGATCCGGTAACTATACGAGTGCCTGATCCGTCTCCGTGTAGACCCGACGCGTCTGTTTCCCCCCTCCCGGTGTCGGCGGCGCCGTCGTCCGTGAGGGGGGCCACGCACCGGAGACGCGTGCCGCCTCTTAGGACATGCCACAACACCACCCCGCATGTATGAGGGCCCGGCACGACGCTCCGGTGGCATTGCTACCCCCCAGGGCCCCCGTCCCGCCTAACCCTGGAGCGGTTGACCACGAGATCTAGCCCTTTGAATTCACACGGACGGGCTTTGACAAGTGGACCTCTCCACCCGGTTGTGTCAGGTCGGCCCACAGGGACACCGGGGAGCAACATCCGGGCCAAACCCACAGCTAAATCCACTCCGTGTAGACCCGACATGTCCGTTTCCCCCCCTCGAGGTGCCGCCGGCGGCGCCGTCCGTAAGGGGGGCCACGCACCGGAGATGCGTGCCACCTCTTGGGACGTGCCACAACACCACCCCGCATGTATGAGCGCCCGGTACGATGCTCCGGTGGCATTGCTACCCCCAGGGCCCCATCCCGCCTAACCTTGGAGCGGTTGACCACGAGATCTAGCCCTTTGACTTCACACGGACGGGCTTTGACCAGTGGACCTCTCCACCCGGTTGTCGGCCCACAGGGACACCAGGGAGCAACATCCGGGCCAAACCCACAGCTAAATCCACTCCATGTAGACCCAACACGTCCGTTTCCCCCTCCGGTGCCGCGGGCGGGCCGTCGTTGAGGAGGAGGCCACGACCGAGACGCGTGCGCCTCTTCGGACATGCCACAACACCACCCCGCATGTATGGCGCCCGTCGACGCTTGTGGCATTGCTACCCCCAGGGCCCCCGTCCCGACTAACCCCGGAGCGGTTGACCACGAGATCTAGCCCTTTGACTTCCCACGGACGGGCTTTGACCAGTGGACCTCTCCACCCGGTTGTGTCAGGTCAGCCCAGAGTGACACCTGGGAGCAACATCCGGGCCAAACCCACAGCTAAATCCACTCCGTGTAGACCCGACGCATCAGTTTCCCCCTGAGGGAGTCCTGGACTAGGGGGTGTCCGGATGGTTGAACTGTCATCTTTGGCCGGACTCCTGGACTATGAAGATAGAAGATTGAAGACTTCCCCCCCGTGTCCGTATGGGACTTTCCTTGGCGTGGAAGGCAAGCTTGGCGATACGGATATGAAGATTTCCTACCATTGTAACTGACTCTATGTAACCCTAACCCTATTCGGTGTCTACATAAACCGAAGGGTTTTAGTCCGTAGGACGAACAACAATCATACCATAGGCTAGCTTGTAGGGTTTAGCCTCCTTGATCTCGTGGTAGATCTACTCTTGTACTACCCATATCATCAATATTAATCAAGCAGGAGTAGGGTATTACCTCCATCGAGAGGCCCAACAGGGTAAAACATCGTGTCCCTTGTCTCCTTTTACCATCCGCCTAGACGCACAGTTCGGGACCCCCTACCCAAGATCCGCCGGTTTTGACACCGACATTGGTGCTGTCATTGAGAGTTCCTCTGTGTCGTCACCTATAGGCCCGATGGCTCCTTTGATCGTCAGCAACGACGCAGTCCAGGGTGAGACTTTTCTCCCCGGACAGATCTTCGTATTCGGCGGCTTCGCACTACGGGCCAATTCATCAGGTCGTCTGGAGCAGATTGAAAGCTACGCCCCTGGCCATCAGGTCAGATTTGGAAGTTTGAACTATACGGCCGATGTCCGCGGAGACTTGATCTTCGACGGATTCGAGCCACGGCCGATCGTGCCGCACTGTCTCGATGGGCATGATCTAACTCTGCCGCCGAACAGTGCCCTGGAGGTCGAACTAGTACCCGCACCGACCTTTAATCCGGAGCCGGTTTCGCCGATCGAGGACAGCTGGTTGGACACCGCCTCGGGGGCTGAAATCTCTACGGCGATCGAGCCGAACACCATCCCTGTCCTCTGCGAAGCTCGTGACTCCCAGGTGCCGGACTCCCTTCCGGACTCCGAACCACCAGCGCCCCTGCCAGTCGAACCCGACTGGGCGCCGGTCATGGAGTTCACCACCGCTGCCATCTTTCAGCATTCTCCCTTTGGCGATATCCTGAACTCATTAAAGTCTCTCTCTTCAGTAGGGGAGCCCTGGCCGAACTATGGTCGGGAAGGTTGGGATTCGGACGACGAAGAAATTCAACGCCCACCCACCACCCACTTCGTAGCCACTGTCGACGATTTAACCGACATGCTCGACTTCGACTCCGATGAAATCGACGGTATGGACGACGATGTCGGAGATAATCAAGAACCAGCGCCCACGGGGCACTAGAAGGCCACCTCGTCATACGACATATACATGGTGGACATCCCAAAAGATGGGAACGGCGATGGAACAGCGGAGGATGACCCCTCCATGAAACAACCGAAGCGCCGACGTCAGCGGCGCCGCTCTAAATACCGCCACAGTAAAAATGGTGATTCCGGCACGGGAGACAATAATACCCCGGACAGTGTCGAAGATGACCCCCTCCAGTAGGATTCAGCACAGGAGGAGGGAGAAGCCAGTCCGCACGATAGTGCGGCAGAAAGAGAGGCAAAGGACGATAACTATGCGCCCCCATCCGAAGACGAGGCAAGCCTCGACGACGACGAATTTGTCGTGCCAGAGGATCCCGTCGAACAAGAGCGTTTTAAATGCAGGCTCATGGCCACGGCAAGCAGCCTCAAGAAAAAGCAGCAACAGCTTAGAGCTGACCAAGACCTGCTAGCTGACAGATGGACTGAAGTCCTTGCAGCCGAAGAGTATGAACTCGAATGCCACTCCAAAAGCTACCCCAAACGCACGCCGTTGCCTCGATCAGAGGAGGAAGCACCCGAGTCACCAACGCAAGACATGGCAAACCGGCCACCCCGTGGCCGCGACAGAGAAGCCTCTCGGCCCTCCGCTCAAGCCACGCCTCGACGCCGCTCAAAAAGTACCATGGCACGGGAAAACGCGCCAGACTTGCACGATATATTGGAGGATAAGGCAAAGCATACAAGCTCGATCTACAGATCGCGTGGGTGCCCACCGACTCGGGATGGTTACCGTCACGCCGGATACAGCAACCCCGACCGGGCCAAACACAGTAGACAAAGCTCATATGAGCTACGTCGTGACATAGCCCAATACAGAGGCGCCGCACACCCACTGTGCTTCACAGATGAAGTAATGGATCATCAAATCCCTGAGGGCTTCAAACCCGTAAACATCGAATCATACAATGGTACCACAGATCCTGCGGTCTGGATCGAGGACTATCTCCTCCATATCCACATGGCCCGCGGTGATGATCTACATGCCATTAAATACCTCCCACTCAAGCTTAAAGGACCAGCTCGGCATTGGCTCAACAGCTTGCCAGCAGAATCAATTGGTTGTTGGGAGGACCTGGAAGCCGGATTCCTTGATAACTTCCAGGGCACATATGTGCGACCACCAGACGCCGATGACCTTAGACACATCATTCAGCAGCCAGAAGAATCGGCCAGACAACTCTGGACGCGGTTCCTAACAAAGAAAAATCAGATCATCGACTGTCCAGATGCAGAGGCGCTAGCAGCCTTCAAACACAACATCCGCGATGAGTGGCTAGCCCGGCACCTAGGACAGGAAAAGCCGAAATCCATGGCAGCCCTCACTACACTCATGACCCGCTTTTGCGCGGGAGAGGACAGCTCGTTAGCTCGAAGCAACAACTTGGCCAAACAACATGGTAGTTCGGATACCAAGGACAGCAATGGCAGGTCGCGTCGCAACAAGCATAAACGCCGCATTAACGGTGACAATGCTGAAGATATGGCAGTCAACGCCAGATTCAGAGGCTCTAAACCCGGTCAACGGAAAAAGCCATTCAAAAGAAATATCCAGGGCTCGTCCAACTTGGACCGAATACTCGATCGCTTGTGCCAGATACATGGCACCCCCGAAAAACCAGCCAATCATACCAACAGGGATTGTTGGGCGTTCAAGCAAGCAGGCAAGTTAAGCGCCAAAAACAACGACAAGGGCTGCATAGCGATGACGAGAAGGAGCCCCGGCTGCCGAACAATAGAGGACAGAAGGGCTTTCCCGCACAAGTGCGGACGGTGAACATGATATACGCAACCCACATACCCAAAAGGGAGCGGAAGCATGTACTAAGGGACGTATACGCGATGGAGCCAGTCGCCCCAAAGTTCAACCCATGGTCTTCCTGTCCGATCACTTTTGATCGAAGGGACCACCCCACTAGAATCCGTCACGGCGGTTTTGGCGCATTGGTTCTTGACCCAATTATTGACGGATTTCATCTCACCAGAGTCCTGATGGACGGCGGCAGCAGCTTGAACCTGATTTATCAGGATACAGTACGCAAGATGGGCATAGACCCGTCAAGGATCAAACCCACAAAGACGACCTTTAAAGGCGTCATTCCAGGTGTTGAGGCCAACTGTACAGGCTCCGTCGCACTTGAAGTGGTCTTCGGATCCCCGGATAACTTTCGGAGCGAGGAGTTAATCTTCAACATAGTCCCGTTCCGCAGCGGCTATCACGCACTGCTCGGACGAACCGCATTTGCAAAATTTAATGCGGTGCCGCACTATGCATACCTCAAGCTCAAGATGCCAGGCCCTCGAGGTGTAATCACGGTCAATGGAAACACCGAGCGCTCCCTCCGAACGAAGGAGCATACGGCTGCCCTTGCGGCAGAGGTGCAGAGCAGCCTCTTAAGGCAACCCTCCAGTCCGGCCAATATAAAATCGGACACTACCAAGCGTGCCCGGAGTAACCCACAGCAAGATCGCCTGGCACGTTCCGAGCAGGCGTAGCAATGCGGCCCCAACCCCATCCCTCGCGAACTCGCGAAGCCTGTACTATGCGTACTTAATTACGAAAGTTTCATGGGCATAGGGGACGGGCCACGACCACGGCGTGCCTAGAGTGCGGCTAAACCGCACCAGGGGCTCCCGTTTGTGTCATTTCTGTTTTTCTCTTTCTTCTTTTCTTTTTACTTTCAGGACTCTGTTCTCCAGAAGCCCAGTCTGGCATTCACGCCGAACACACGATACAACAGCCAGGGAGGTAGAAAACTGCGTCAAGTGCCCAGGTGGTCTCTATTACGAGCAGTATACCTGTTTTACATACGACACCGCAAACTTACCCCTGGAAGGGGGACATGTCAAAAGTCCCATATCTTGCTTATCACACAATTTGTATCGTTCTGCTTTTACTTGCAGTTCCTTGTGAATAAACAATATATAGCTCTTGCCTATTACTGCATTCTTTCCCATTATATATGTTCATTTATGGCATTGTGCAACCGTACAAATTGGTACGGCCGATACACTAGGGGCTTATGTACCCCAAATTAAGGTGTGATAAGTCCGAACACTTTCACAAGTGCGCGGCACCCCGAACTTATAGCATTATATGCATCGACTCCGAATCTTGTCTTGGGTAAATAATTGGGTTTGCCCGGCTCCCATGTTTTGGTACCTTACGTTCCGCTATATCGGCTAAGGTAGCACTGGGAGAACCACTGCGATTGTGCCCCAGTTGAGCTGGGTTGAGCACCTTAGTGGAGAAAGCTAAAACTGACCGTCATGATGAGGCGAGAGCTGGTCGCTGTTCGGAGAGGTTTTTTCGAGTCCTTAAATACTTATGCCGCTTAGAGCGAGGAACCGGCATTGTCCGGCCAAGGTGTGGATAGCGCCCCGAACTCGGTCTTCCGAATACTAGGGGCTTCGCCGAAATTTAAAATTATAGAATTGTATGGCTAAGTGAGAGTGTTCAAGCATTATAGTCCGGTTGCCTGGTTCGTTGCGTTGAGCGCCTCCCTCGAAGGACCCAAGAATGGGAACAAGAGCGCTCAAGTTTATCCCGAACACCCTAGCACTTGCGGCATGGGGGCTGAAGCCAACGACTCGCCATCTCTCAAAATTGATAAACGGCCGCACAGAAGATAATATTTTAAATTAAAAAGCATTGCTTAGCGCATATGAACAAGTTTTCAACGTACAGGATAACGAAATGCGAGTCTACTCAAATAGTACATCTTTGGAGCATTCACCCGCTATAAGACGGGCACCCTTCAGGACGCCCTCATAATACAACTCGGGTTTGCGGTGATCTTTGCCCGGCGGCAGCCCGTCCGTCACAAGCTTCTCCGCGTCCAACTTGCCCCAGTGCACTTTAGCACGGGCAAGGGCCCTACGGGCACCTTCTATGCAGATGGAACGCTTGACGACGTCGATCCAAGGACAGGCATCCACCAGCCGCCGCACTAGCCCAAAGTAGCTCCCAGGCATGGCCTCCTTCGGCCACAGCCGAGCTATAAGGCCCTTCATGGCCTGTTCGGCGACCTTGTGGAGCTCGACCAGCTGCTTCAGCTGGTCGCTCAGGGGCACCGGTTGTTCGGCCTCAGCATACTGAGACCAAAACACCTTCTCCGTCGAGCTCCCCTCTTCGGCTCGGTAGAAAGTGGCAGCGTCAGATACACTGCGGGGCAGATCTGCGAAGACTCCTGGAGAGCTCCGGATTCGGGTAAGTAACACATAATTGACTTTTACATTCTTGCTTTGCATAAAGAATGCCTTACCCGCTGCTATCTTCCTCATCGCCTCAATCTCCTGGAGGGCTTTCTGGGCCTCGGCCTTAGCAGCTTTGGCACTCTCAAGAGCCGAGGCAAACTCGGACTCTCGGGTCTTCGAGTCACGCTCCAAACCCTCGTGTTTTTCCACGAGAGCCTGGAGCTCTTGCCGGACCTCCGCCAGCTGCGCCTCCCTCTTCTCTCGCTCGGTGTGCTCCGCGGCCGCTTTGTTTTCGGCCACGGACACCACTTCCTTCAGGAAGGCCACCTCGTTCGTGGCCCCTGCAATACACATGTTATTCGTGTTATTTTTTCGCAACCACATTTTTATTAATTCTCTATAAGGTCTTTCTTACCTTCCTTGTCCTCGAGCTGCTTTTTGGCTTGGCCGAGCTCGTTCTCGGACCGCTCAAGGTTCTCCTTCAGTACATTGACCTCCGCAGTCAGTGCGGAAGGGGTCAGCAGGGCAGCCTGCATTCCCATATTGACATAACTATGTTAGACTCCTGCGTCTATCTTTTTAGATCCTCAGTCCGGCTTTTCTTTCCGAACACCGAACTGAGCATCAGGGGCTACTGTCTATGCGGTAATCTTCTTTCATATATTGAAAACTTACCTCAAAGCCTGTTAGAAGGCTGTTGCAGGCTTCAGTCAGACCGCTCTTGGCGGACTGAACTTTCTTGATCACCGCACTCATAACAGTGCGGTGCTCCTCCTCGATTGAAGCGCTGTTAAGCGCCTCCAGTAAGATATCCGGTGCCTCCGGTTGGACGGAGGACACCGGTGTCTTACCCTTCTTACGAAGGAGCCGCTTGCCGGACTTTGGAACCACTGAAGGTTCCGGTATGGAGTCCGGACAAGGGTCGGGCTTAGAGCCCCCAGGGGTCTTGCTGCCCTCGCGCCTGGAGTCCGGGAGGCCGCCTTGTGGCACCTCCTGCGTCACCTCCTCTTGACCAGACCCCTCTTGGGGCCCCACCTCGACGTCGTTGGCGGCGCGAGGCGAGGAGGCGGCCGGAGGAGAAGTACTCTCCATCTCGGACGAACTCAGGGACCCGCTTGACGAAGCGGCAAGCTCGTCCTTGGGCGGGCTGCATGATTGTTCGGCATCAGAGAACATTATGCAATGAATAAATTCAGGAATAAATGCGAGCATCGGGACTTGAACCCTGGTGGGCTGGGGATACCACAATCCCTCTAACCATCCAACCACAGGTTGAGTTTGGACGTACATATTGGATGTAGTAAGAATCATGTATTATTGTATGGAGGAGTACCTTGGGTGGACACGGTTCGGTTCTTTTCACCAGCCGCGAGCGAGCCGGCTCTGGACCAGTCCAATGCCGATCGGGGTTGTATTTCCTAGACCGGACCGGCTGGGTGTTGGATCTGGCTGGACCGAGCGACTTGGTGCAGCACGGTAAGAGGCGACGGCGAGTAGTACCGCACGACGGCAAGATGGTAAAAGGCACGGGGAGGAGAGGGCAAACGGCTGCGTGCTCACCATGAGCACAGTGAAGAGCTTGGGGAGGCTGGGTACACGATGGTGGCGACGAGCAGCAGCCGTGGTCAGGGAAGGGAGGATGTGTGTGTCGTCTCTGCGGCGTTCCGGAGCAATTCCTCGTGCGGAGAGAATGATGGCAATGCGGCGGTTTTCAGCGACAAGATGGTGTGTGTAACGACAATCTCAAGTCGATGCAGAAAGCCGAGGGTGCTGCTCGTTCGGATCGAAACATCCACACGTCTTGCCTTAGTTGCACACCGCCATGATTGATTTTGCACTGCTTTACCAGAATTTTAGGATCATCGAATTATTTTCACCTAAAGAAATCTCAATCTTATGAAATTTCAAAATTGGAGAAGTTGATTTAAACTAATCTAAAGTGCTGATCTAAACTTCGATTGGTCACGTGTTGTGCCCCCGGGATTGGAAATTAATCTTCCCGGGTGGCGCGTTGCGGAACTGATGGGTGGGCTTATAATCAAAGTTTTAGATCGCGGGCGAAAAGTGAGCGATCGCGGCGCAATCGCGGCCTGGAGGCCTCCCCGCGATGCAATGCCTTAAAAAACGGTAACTGCCGCTAATCGCGCGATCGCCCGCGAAACGGCGCGATTTGATTTTGCGTTCGCTTCTGTTTCGTTCGGATGGGCCAAAGTTCTGAAAGAGAGGCCCAAATAGTGGTCAGCCAAAATGCTTGCGGATAGATAGCACTTCCTCAAATCTTAAAGCTTCGACTTTTAATTGTAAGTTTAGTTTCGAGGGCCGTGCCGTGAACTATGAGGCACATAAATTAGCTAGATTTGCTCTTTCTCGGGGTCCGGGGCGCCATGTATGGCTCGGCAACCCCCATGACCCTTCTTGTATCCCACCTCATGTGGATTTTGGTGATGAATAAATTGTTCTCCACCCCTAAAAAAAAAAAGATAGCACTTCCTCCACAAAACCTAGCCTCGTCTCTCTGTTCCCTTCTCTCCCTCCCACGGAAAAGGTTGCAGCGGCTGCACCGTTCTGCTGCGGTCGGGAGGCCGGCTGCTGCTTCGCTGGAAACCGGATCCAGTGACGGGAGAGACGGCAAGGCAGCAAGGCAACGAGAACGGCAAGGCAGCCGGCGACGAGCGGTCTCTGCACGACGACGACTCCGCGACCACGTTAAGGCATCAAGGCAACGACCACGGCAAGGCAGCCGGTGACGAGGGGCCTCTACACGACGACGACTCCGCGACCACGAGCAGCACGTCAGGCTTATGGGATTGCAAATTGCATTGCCAACTTATAGGTTCAGGTTCAGGTGGTGCCAAATGTTGATGAAGAACAAGCAGGAAATGAAGATCAAGAACAAGAACCAGCTCTGACCATCAACTTCTGCTCTCAGCTTCCTCTGCATCAGAAAATCCTCTGTTTGCTGCTGAAAAATACCCTTTTTTGAGATAAATATGCACATGTTACTGTTCCCACGAAGTGGGTTAGCGGCCGCTATCTCCGGCTATAGCGGCTGTAGCGTTTGCATGAGCCAGCCGCGAAATGGGTTAGCCCGCGATCTTAAACTTTGCTTAGAATCTAGCGAGGCTCAGATTCCATGTAAAAAATATTGGAACCCTGAATAATTTTTAGTCTTGTATTGATCTGAACCTTGTGGGTATATATAGAGTACATGGTCGAAGAGGCTTGGAATACAAGGTAAAATATTATGTGTTTAAACTCTATCTCTATCTCCTTATCGATATTCTACTTTATCCTAATCACGTTTATACTTCTAGCATAGTCCACAAGCGGTCAAAAAGACCGCTCGACTGGTCCATCCTTAGAGGTACCCATGAATCCATGATCAGAGTGGCACTTTACTTGGTACTACGTTAAAGTTAACGTGTTTAGCTTCTTCCTGAGCATATATTGAAACTTTGCAACACACTTTTACAAAAAATATAGCTAATTTATGATTTATTTTCATTTTCACCACATCAAGCTCTATCTGTCCACCTTCTCCGAGAAGGCAAAAAAAAATGCTCTTATTTATTGGTGCATACAAGTAAAGCGCTATGAAAATGGATATACATTCTGAATTTAATGGAGCTTCTTACGTTAAAAATGCATATTTCTTGCCCTTTGCATGGGATATAGACGTCATGGGTGCTTGGCGGTCTCGGCAACTCAGCACGCTCGTGCTAGTAGCAGTACTATTATTGTTGTTCTATGGAGTCGATGACACCAATTGCTCTGCGGTTCATGGTAACACCACAGATCGACATTCACTGCTCGATTTCAAAGAGGGCATCACAGAGGACCCGACAGGAGCCTTGTACTCTTGGAGCGACAACATCCACTATTGTATGTGGTCGGGAGTCAACTGCAGCACACGGCACCCAGGGCGCATTACGGTGCTTGACCTCTACAATCTGAGCTTGGCGGGCCAAATCACACCATCTCTAGGAAACCTGACCTTCCTTAGAACTCTTGATCTAGGATCAAATCGGTTTACTGGACAGTTGCCCCCTCTTGGCCGTCTTAGAAAATTAGAGGACCTTAGCCTAGGTGACAACTTATTGCACGGGAACATTCCAGACGCACTTACAAATTGTTCGAGACTCCGGTGGCTAGATCTTTCTAATAACATCTTAGTTGGTTCAATTCCCCAAAACATAGGTTCCCTCTCCAATCTATTGGGTTTGTACCTTTCGCAAAATAACCTCACCGGAAATATCCCATCAACCTTCAGCAACATCACTCACTTAGAAGAATTAATCCTTTCAGAAAATCAGCTCGAGGGAAGCATTCCTCAAGAGCTTGGGCAATTGCCAGATATGGCATGGGCATTTTTATATGAAAATAGTCTATCGGGTAGGATTCCATCAACATTGTTCAATCTATCA
This sequence comes from Aegilops speltoides, assembly GCA_021437245.1. Lineage (NCBI taxonomy): Eukaryota > Viridiplantae > Streptophyta > Magnoliopsida > Poales > Poaceae > Aegilops > Aegilops speltoides. Next base: position 557,457,438 of record CM038147.1, on the reverse strand, counting down.
CATCTTCAAGCACTAGACTTGAGTAGAAATATGTTAAGCGGCCCACTACCACCCGACATTGGTGAAACGAGCCTCCTATGGCTTTGGCTGGGCAAAAATAGGTTGCAAGGCCACATCCCAGATTCACTAGGCAATGCTTCAATGCTGGAAACGCTAGATTTGTCATCTAATTTTTTCACTGGCCAAATCCCTATCCATCTGGGTAAACTAGATAAGCTAGAAGAACTAATTCTTGATGAAAACTGGCTTGAAGCAAGAGACAAACAAAGCTGGGAATTTTTAAGTTCCCTGAGCAATTGTCCTTCACTAGGAACACTCTCCTTACACACAAATCAACTACAAGGATTTCTACCACAATCTGTTGGTAACCTATCCATCACGCTTCAAATACTAAATCTAGGCGCAAACAGGTTGTCCGGGAAAGTGCCACCAAGCATTGGGGCCCTTAAGAACCTACGACAATTGAATCTTGCAGGAAATAACTTTGTCGGACCATTACCGTAATCCTTCAATAATCTAGTAGAGTTGTCGAGGCTCAATCTTTCCCAAAATCAGTTTGCAGATTGGTAGTGCATCGGCGCTGCTCGATGCCCAGCAAATTGCCAAGCCATGGATGTCGTGTGCTGCAACGACCCAAAGGAGGCCTCTCCACCTCCCCAGTTCCTGCACTGCGGCAGCTTTTGCCGGCATGTTTGGTTGCTTTGTACTGCAGTTTACATTTTCTAGATTTCATAGTGACTGTCTATTTCAGCGGGTTCGTTCGTCCCCATGTATGTGTGTGGCATATACAGTTCGGCTGTGTTCACCCTGTTTTGGTATTTGTATCATCTGTATCCATTGCAACTTTGTGAGCAATCAATTAAAAAAAAGGGCTTCCATCAGAAAAAAATGCTTTTCAAATCCTGGACCCGTATGTGCGGAGTTCCTGGCTGTGGGAAATGTACTGAGAGAGAGGACATGTGGCTGCTCGCGAGCAAAGAAGATACTGGAAACTAGAAATACTTTCGAGCCAAATTTGTTGACGTCGTAATGGTATGCATCGATCAGAAACCGAGGAGGGTCACCTCACCTACCTTTACCTGGCTGCCTCTACGACTCGTTAGTCGTCGTGACACAAGAAAACACACAGGCTACGTGGCGTTCTTCTGAGTGGGCGGACACGGGCGCTACACCGTGGCAGCAGAAAAGATAGGCAGGCACGTGGTGTTCGAACTGTATATTTCTAATCTGAAATTCAAAACCATTACTTATGACAGCTGGGTGCTTCTATCCGGCGATGGCGCGAGCTATTCAGGAAGAACACGGAAGACATAGATGAACTGTGATCAGCGCAAGGCTTGGCGATCCTTATGTTACACGTCTTGTGCCGTCCAATCCTGGGTTCGAGTAGTGAAGACTCGGATAAAACACTGTACTACTACGTGTGTTCTTCTTGCATTCAGAGTGTTTAATCTCTTTTCTTCTTTTGTGAAAGCTGAGTCTCTAATCTCGCTCAATAGAAAACTACAAATCTTGATCCCATGGACGAACATGAGTACAAGATCGAGCAGTGTTTTTTTTTTTTTACGATTTTGCTAAAATCCAGTTGGACCAGGTAAACCGTTCTATTACGCTTCTACATATGCTGCCATTTTGTCCGGCCGTGTGGAAACTGCCACGCGTACTGACGCAGAAGGTCTCCGCCCAACCAGTGCTGGAGGTGTGAGACATGAAAAGTAGGCAAATTTGACACAAGAAAACACAGCGAAGTGAAACAATCACCTCCTGTGTCGTACAGGACTAGGGTATTCGGGGCGGATCCAACGAACCCAAAAGGCTTTCTCTACCCTTGTTCACAATTTTTTTTACTCGGATCGACCCAGATCCTTTCCTGCACGACGTCCGCCGTGGATCCATCCCACAGGCACATCGAACACCACTTTAATTTGTCAGCGCTGCTATACACACGATGAACGTGCGGCCGATGACCGAACGATTCTTACGTGGCAGCGTGAAAAGCAAGCGTGCATGCAGGAGCACAGTTGAGAAGTTAGTATCGTTCGGAGGTCGTGCGCTAAGTGTCGTCCGTGAAGCAATTTCGTTAATTTGTTATTCTCCGGCCAGCCGGTACGCAACTTTGTTCTTGTTTCTTCAGGGCCGTCTCACAAAGCTACTCGAAAGGATCGATGGCGTGGCCGCCGGAGATTGAAGGTCGACCCGGAGGAGATTGACAGAAGAGCAGGACGGCATCACGGCGATGCTGTCCCCGGCGCGTGCCTCTTTCACGCAGGCATTTGGGACCTGATCTTCATCTCTGTTCGACGGAAAGAGCAGCTAGCAAAGAATGATCGGTGAGTGAAAAAAACTAGATCAGTGGGTTACTAAATTATCGCCGAGCCGGACAATCTTGCCCAACTCAAACAGCGACGCAAGTGGTGGGGGACGAGTCAAGGTCTCGGCTGCATTGCGGTCCGTCGAACTGAAATAATGCGTGGCAATGGCAGATAAGGCCCAAGTGTGTGGATGTGAGGACGCTGCACAAGTGTTCTTAAAGCCCTGAGGCCTGATCTAGAGCTGAGCATCCAGCTCACGCATTACCACACCTTGCGAAAACCAAAGCAGAGAAGGCCGTCGTGCCGTGTGCTCCGGCCGAGCAAGCAGAGGTGCGTTTCATCTCTCCTGATTACTAGTAGTACCGACTAATCTTCTACTTTGGCTTGTGCTTTGTTGTGTAGAAATGACGGTGATGTACATTAATTCTTAATTTGAGGAAACTTGTTACTCGTGTTAAAAATGCATTTACCCTTTGCAGGTGACTGATCTAACTGATGGCCACACCACGATACCTGGTACCCACCATGTTTGTGTTACCGGTAATACTGTTACTGCTGTTCGATGAAGTTGATAATGCCTACTGCTCCGTGGTTTCTGGTAACACCATGGATCGACGTTCCTTGCTCGATTTTAAAAAGGCCACGAAGGATCCGAATGGAGCCTTGCGCTCTTGGAATGACAGCATCCACCACTGTATGTGGCAGGGCGTCAAGTGCAGCACAAGGCATCCAGGGCATGTTATGGCTGTGGACCTTGTCGTGGAATTGTCACGGCAGATGTCCTAGTGTAAGGACTTAGTCGTGAGGCCAACGCATCTATGTTGTAGCTTGAAAGGGGTTGATCGGGATGAGAGACGCGAGACGGATCATCACACAAGACAAGGATTTAGACAGCTTCGGGCCCTGGGAAACATCATCTGGTAATAGCCCTACATGCTGTATGTGGCTAGGTCTCATTATGCTCATGAGGGAGTCGTATAAGCCGGCTCTTCTCTAGTTGTGTCTAGCCCTAGTGATTGTTGCTGGTTCCTTGTCCCTCTTAGGGGTGCCCTGCCCCTCCTTATATAAGTTGGAGGGGCGGGTTACATGACTAGTCCTAGTAGGATTAGGATTACTCAATTACAAGTGGAGTCTTAGTCTTGCTTTCTTTGTAAGGGAATATTCCTTACGCTTTCCTATTAAGCCAGTCCACCATAACATGAGCCGGCCTTCTGGGCCTTGGGCCTAGTCCTCTATCTGACCCGCCCGCCGGGTCACTAGTGAGTCACATTGTCCAGGCTGGTTGCTTGTAAATCGCCATGTTCGAGCAGATCGCCAGTGAGTCGCCAAGCTCCAGTCGGGTCTCTGGTGAGTTGCCAAGTCTGGCCGGGTCATACCGCGGGGTATATCCCCGATATTAGCCCCCAGTTTAATTTGGATTTATCCATGGTTAAATTGATCCTGCAAAATAAACACGAGAACAATTTTGACAGATTGTGCTCCGGATTAAAAATTCTTGTAAGCCGACACTTGATCATCTTTAAATCCTTATCATTTCCTTCTTGATACATGCCCATGAACTCATAGCAAATCTCCTTAGCAGATATGTTTCAATTTTGTCAATGCACGCAAAAAAATCCAGATACTTCTTTTGAAAAATCTGGGTCAACAGGCCAGCTTCAGAATCAATTTGCTGACATTGGTCTCTTGTAGAGAAATATTGTAAGAAATAATCCACTTGAGTCGGATTCCGAAGCGCCGGCTTAAAAAGTATTGGTCTTGAAATACTCATCTGATTTTCAACCGGCTTAAAGATGTAGATCTTGCCGAGTTACAATTTTCAAAATCTCCGGGTTATAAAAGACTGATGATGCCGAGTCATAATTGTTGTTGACACCGGGTCATGTAATTGATCTTCCTGATTTGCTCAAAACTAAGAATTTGAAGATGTTCCTCCTTTACATGCATAATACCTGTAGCCCCCAAGTCTTAATAGGAGAACATAGTGATAGCTTAAGACTTGCTTCAATATAAGTGTTGCAACCTTGAAGAAATCCGAGTTATTCATCTAAATCATTAGTCATAAACTGAATATTCCACATATGTAGCCCCCAAGTGCCGGGTTGTCATGCTTGCAGCAACCTGGAACTTGTAATTGCCTTATGCTCATAAAATTTCAACCAGTGTAGCCCCCAAGGGTCGAGTCATTATGCAATAATGAGCAGGGACTTTGTAGATATGATTATGTAAATTTGAACAGCAACGTGTAGCCCCCAAGGGCCGGGTCATTATGCAATAATGAGCAGGGACTTTATATACATTTCATTGAAAATAACATCATATGATGTAACCCCCATCATGGGGCTCGAACCCACGTCCACAAGGTTAAGAGCTTTTGTGCTTTACCAACTGAGCAGTGGACCCTTCAATATTTGAGACCGGTGTACCTTGAATTGTTGACAGGAGCAATTGGTAGCCCCCAAGGGCCGGCTCATTGCAATGGGATGAGTCGGGTCTTCAATAAGTTGATCAAAAATTGACTTTACATTAGCCCCCAAGTGCCATGGTGCATGCTGGCAGTGACATAGGACTTGCATATTTGATGTAATCTCAATTTGAGTAATGTAGCCTCCAAGTGCCGGGTCGTAAGCCTACAGTGACTCAGGACTATTCCCTCCATTGTAAAAATAAATCATGTCCATTAATAAAATAATAAGCATTGCGCAGAAGCGACTTCGAAGACCTCCATCATAATATTGGCTATTGATAACCATAATAAAAATCCAGCCATGTTGTCTATTAAATATATGAATAATATAATCCGGTTTGGAAAACCGGTTCCTCTGATATTGAATCGTACTGCCGGTTTAGAATACATGTGCAGTAAGGGTGATAACCCAATATTTAGAAGCCAAAACTTCCAAATGTTTATGATTGTCATATGATGGCGACTTATCATCCAAAGTCAAGCCGGGTTAATCGAAACCACATATATGCTTCAGATATGAACAAAAAGTCTCAAGACAAACCCAAAAGACTGTTTCAAAAAACTTAAGTCAAACAAAGAGAAAAAAGCGAGGATTCTGATTCGAATACGATCAGTAAGCCGGACCAAAAGGGGCTAAGCTAGGATTTGAATACGACCGGGAAGCCCCCTAGTGGTTTTGGCGTTGCGCCGATCAAGAGGGTACCGACAGCTATGTTCTCTTTGGTTTGCATACTACCTATGTTTGAACAGGAAGCCCCCAAATGACCTTGAGAGTTTTTTAACGACTCTGATTCAAATACGATCAAAGTCGGACCCAAAAGGGGTTATGCTATGATTCGAATACGATCTAGAAGCCCCCTAGTGGGTTTGGCATTGTGTCGATCAAGAGGGTACCGACAGCTATGTTCTCTTTGGTTCGAATACAACCTATGTTTGAACAAGAAGCCCCCAAATGACCATGAGACTTTTTTAACGACTCTGTTTTGAATACGATCACAGTCGGACCCAAAAGGGGTTAAGCTATTATTCGAATACGACCAAGAAGCCCCCTGGTGGGTTTGGCATTGCGCCGATCAAGAGGGTACCGACAACTATGTTCTCTTTGGTTCGAATACGACCTATGTTTGAACAAGAAGCCCCCAAGTGACCATTGGAGAAGGGTACCTATGTTTGAACTGCGCATCATGGCAGCAAGCTCTCTTTGGAAACCTTTAATTTTTCTTGAGGAATCAACTTTGCAAGAGATAATTCTTCTTGAACCGGAATTTTTAAAACGGATTTGAGAGCTTCAGAGCTTTGTGGGAGACAGTTTCCTCTTAAACTGGATTTTGAACCGGATATTGAGAGCTTCAACGCTGTGTGGGAGGCAGGATTTCTCTTGAACCGGATTGTAAACTGGAAGCATCATTGTGAGCCAGAATTTTTCTGACGGCCTTTTAAATTTTCATCGATAGAGCAGTAATCTCCGGGGCCGGGTTATTATTCCCTCCAATCACCCGGAGTTCTTGAATGCATTGAAACCGGCTAATTCTGCAGAGTCATGCCATTGTAGCCCCCGAGTCTCAAGACGACTCGAGGAGTTGGCTTGAGATTCTCCATATTTGACCATAGCAGAAGGTGTATATCATTGGCGTTGATAGCGCGATGTGAATCCACAGAATGTTGAGGTTACTGTGGCGGGTTATGAATGATCCCGTATGAGCCATGTCAGCAACTCGGCCAATGGTTCCTTCCAACTGGCCTTTTGAAGTTAACCAAACTGTAGTGGCGGCAACTTGTGCGCATGCCCATTGAGCCATCCAGTGCAGACGGCGGTTGATAATACATGATAATTTGCTTCCAATTTGTTGGAAGAAAACCGGGCTACCCAAGCAGTGACTGGCTTTATACTTAATAAACAGCTCATGCAGACAGGTGCGTCCCGATGTGTTGATGTAGACCAGGCCGCGAGAGACGGACAGCAAAGACGAGTGTTTGAGCTTGGCTGGCCAAATCACACCCTCTCTAGGAAACCTAACCTTCCCTAGGAAACTTGACCTATCCTCGAATCACTTCTCTGGCCAATTACACCCTCTCAATAATCTTATAAGATTAGAGGTCCTTTATCTATATGACAACTCATTGCATGGGAACATTCCAGATGCACTTGTTGCACTCCAAATTGTTCCAAACTCCAGATGCTAGCCATGTCTTCTAGCAAGCTAGTGGGTTCTATTCCCCGAAACATAGGTTCCCTCTCTAATCTATGGTTTATGGACCTTTGCTTCAATAAATTCACTAGAAACATCCCGCCAACCTTTAGCAACATCAGTCGCTTAACAGAGATATCACCTGCGGACAATCAGCTCGAGGGAAGCATTCCTGAAGATCTTGGGCAGTTGTCGTATATACAACAGATGTTGGTCGGTGGAAATGGAATAACGGGTACAATTCCAACAACATTGTTTAATCTATCCTATCTTCAAGTCCTAGAGTTGAGTCTAAGTATGTTAAGTGGCACACTGCCATCCTACATTGGTGATACGCTGTTTAATATCCAATTCCTTCTTTTTGCGGAAACACTTGTATTACTCAAATAATAATGTCTTTACAATCATCAAGGGAAATAGCCAAGACTTCATCTGGCCCAAGTCCCAGCCAAGTCATAGTCCGCCCCTCCACTCGAGCAAACCTAGCCAAACTATCACTAGCTTTATTATGAACTCTCGCAACATGAGTAACACAAGTTTTTCTAAGACACATCAGTAGTCTTATTTCATTCACCAAGGCAGCATAAATTGAGCGATCAACTTCACCAGAGGTTACCATAGACACTGCCAGGCTTGAATCCGTTTCGATAGCAATGGGCAAGTCGGATCTTTGTATGACCAATGATAAACCTTCCACGATTGCCTCAAGTTCAACTTGAACGGCATCTCTGCAGGAGAATAACGTTCTGCATGCTGAAAAAATGATCCCCCACTAGACTTTCGGAGAATCATACCAGTCCCCGCTTTGTCACAAACTCACAATCAACAAAAGACCCATCCGTGTTCAGTTTTACCCAACCATCGTCGGGTGGCTTCCACTTACACACGGGGACTCCACATTGAAGATCGACCGCTGCACTAGTCTAGCGCATAAGGAATCTAGCGCATGAAGGAGCCATTCTCTCCCATTGGGGACAAAGGATTCAATCGCCGGTAGCTTCCAGACCTTCGCCATTTCCTTGTACAGATCACGCCCCCGTTGACATCTCAGAAAAGGATGGAAGTTATCCTCAATCTCCGTACCACAGACCGGACAACCATTGACAAGTTCAAGCCCTATTTTATTCTTGTTCTTCCAAGTAGGAAGAGCATCTGTCGCCAATCGCCAGGCGAAGTTACGAATCGTCCGAGGTACTGCACTGTTCCAAATAAGTTTCCAAAAACTCCTTCCTCCTAATGGCGAGGTGCTACGTCTTGAGCTTGCGTTGGTTTTCCCCGAAGAGGAGAGGATGATGCAGCACAATAGCGTAAGTATTTCCCCCAGTTTTTGAGAACCAAGGTATCAATCCAGTAGTAGACCACACGCAAGTCCCTCGTACCTGCACAAAACGATAGCTACTCGCAACCAACACGATTAGGGGTTGTCAATCCCTTCACGATCACTTACGAGAGTGAGATCTGATAGAGATAATATTTTTGGTATTTTTGATAGATAGATGCAAAGTAAAAAAGTAAAGGCAAAGTAAAAGCAAAGCAAGTAAATAAAGTGATAGTGATTGATATGATGAGAATAGACCCGGGGGCCATAGGTTTCACTAGTGCCTTCTCTCAAGAGCATAGATATTTTACGGTGGGTGAACAAATTACTGTTGAGCAATTGATAGAACTGAGCATAGTTATGAGGTTATCTAGGTATGATCATGTATATAGGCATCACGTCCTAGACAAGTAGACCGAAACTATTCTGCATCTACTACTATTACTCCACTCATCGACCGCTATCCAGCATGCATCTAGAGTATTAAGTTAAAAACAAAGTAACGCCTTAAGAAAGATGACATGGTGTAGAGGTATAAATTCGTGCAATATGATAAATACCCCATCTAGTTATCCTCGATGGCAACAATACAATACGTGCCTTGCAACCCTTTCTGTCACTGGGTAAGGACACCGCAAGATTGAACCCAAAGCCATGCACTTCTCCCATTGCAAGAACTACCAATCTAGTTGGCCAAACCAAACGGATAATTCGAAGATACTTGCAAAGATAACTCAATCATACATAAAAGAATTCAGAGAAGATTCAAATATTATTCATAGATAAGCTGGATCATAAACCCACAATTCATCGGTCTCAACAAACACACCGCAAAAAGAAGATTACATCGAGTAGATCTCCACGAGAGAGGGGGAGAACAAGCTTTGACTTTTTGGTGTCCTTGGATTATCTTGGGGGTGCCATGGGCATCCCCAAGCTTAGGCTCTTGCCACTCCTTGTTCCATAATCCATCAAAAGAATTCACCCAAAACTTGAAAACTTCACAACACAAAACTCAATAGAAATCTCGTGAGCTCCGTTAGAGAAAGAAAACAAAAGACTACTTTAAGGTACTGTAATGAACTCATTCTTTATTTATATTGGTGTTAAACCTACTGTATTCAAACTTCTCTATGGATCATAAACTATTTTACTAGCCATAGATTCATCAAAATAAGCAAACAACACACGAAAAACAGAATCTGTCAAAAACAGAACAGTCTGTAGTAATCTGTAACTAACGCAAACTTCTGGAACCCAAAAAATTCTACCAAAATTAGAAGACCTGGAAAATTTGTTTATTGATTAGCAGCAATTGGAATCACTATTTTTTCACGTTCTGGTGATTTTTAACTTGGCACAAGAGCTATCAATTGGAAGATTCTGGAAATTACAGTAAGATCAAATAACTATCTCCCAAGAAGATCTAATAGGTTTAACTTGGCACAAACATTAATTAAAAGATAAAACCACATCTAAACAGAGGCTAGATGGATTATTTATTCCTAAACAGAAGCAAAAACAAAAAACACAAAATAAAATTGGGTTGCCTCCCAACAAGCGCTATCGTTTAATGCCCCTATAGCTAGGCATAAGAGCAAGGATAGATCTAGGTATTGCCATCTTTGGTAGGAAATTCTTCAATGAGGCATCTACCTCCTTTAGAATTTTCTTTCTTTCTAGTAGTTATCAATTTTTTAGGCACAAGATCAAAAAATTCATTCGTAGCAAATGGTTCCTTAATGATAGTAAAAAGATCAGGGTGAATACTTATAGATTTAAGATCCGCATTTTCCTTACTAGATGATTCACCCTTATTTTTAGGAACATACATAACCTTGGAAATTTTAGTGGGAGGACTAGGAGTATTCTTTACAGAAGAAAAAGCGGTTCCCAAGTTAGTAATGATACCCTCAAGTTCATCGATTCGAGTAGAGTCTAGATTTATTTTCTCATTAACCATGGGTTCCTTATCCTTAATATCTTTCAAAGTCATTCCTAACTTAGATCCATATTGAATAATTTGATTATGGATATTTTTATCTAGATTTTCAATGGATTTAATGGTAGCAACTTTATTTTCAATAATTTCAAGCCTTTGCATAACATGCTCCAAAGTTAACATAGTTCCATTAACCAAAAGAGGGGGTGAGCCAAATAAATCTATTAAGGCATTATAAGAATCAAAAGTATGGCCACCCAAGAAATTCCCTCCGATAATGCTATCAAGGATATATCTATACCAAGGATTAGCACCTACATAAAAATTACGAAGAAGAACTGAAGTAGATTGCTTCCTGGTAGATCTATTTTGAGCATTGCAAATTCTATACCAAGCATCTTTTTGATTTTCTCCCTCCCTTTGCTTATAATTTAGGACTTCATTCTCGGGAGATAACGTAGAAGATATGAGACTAGTCATGACGGCAAGCAAACTAACACACGAGCAAACAAAAGGCAAAGGGAAAAAGGGGAGGAGACTGGGAAAGAGAGGGTGAATAAAAAGGCAAGGGTGAAGTGGGGGAGAGGAAAACGAGAGGCAAATGGAAAATAATGTAATGCGAGAGATAGGGATTGTGATGGGTACTTGGTATGTTGACTTTTGCGTAGGCCTCCCCGGCAACGGCGCTAGAAATCCTTCTTGCTACGTCTTGAGCTTGTGTTGGTTTTCCCCGAAGAGGAGAGGATGATGCAGCACAGTAGCGTAAGTATTTCCCTCAGTTTTTGAGAACCAAAGTATCAATCCAGTAGGAGACCACGCGCAAGTCCCTCGTACCTGCACAAAACGATGGCTACTCGCAACCAACGCAATTAGGGGTTGTCAATCCCTTCACGTTCACTTACAAGAGTGAGATCTGATAGAGATAATATTTTTGGTATTTTTGATAGTAGATGCAAAGTAAAAAGTAAAGGCAAAGTAAAAGCAAAGCAAGTAAATAAAGTGATAGTGATTGATATGATGAGAATAGACCCGGGGGCCATAGGTTTCACTAGTGGCTTCTCTCAAGAGCATAGATATTCTACGGTGGGTGAACAAATTACTGTTGAGCAATTGATAGAATTGAGCATAGTTATGAGGTTATCTAGGTATGATCATGTATATAGGCATCACGTCCGAGAGAAGTAGACCGAAACGATTCTGCATCTACTACTATTACTCCACTCATCGACCGCTATCCAGCATGCATCTAGAGTATTAAGTTAAAAAAAGAGTAACGCCTTAAGCAAGATGACATGATGTAGAGGAATAAATTCATGCGATATGATAAATACCCCATCTTGTTATCCTCGATGTCAACAATACAATACATGCCTTGCAACCCTTTCTGTCACTGGGTAAGGACACCGCAAGATTGAACCCAAAGCCATGGACTTCTCCCATTGCAAGAACTACCAATCTAGTTGGCCAAACCAAACGGATAATTCGAAGAGACTTGCAAAGATAACTCAATCATACATAAAAGAATTCAGAGAAGATTCAAATTTTATTCATAGATAAGCTGGATCATAAACCCACAATTCATCGGTCTCAACAAACACATCGCAAAAAGAAGATTACATCAAATATATCTCCACGAGAGAGGGGGAGAACATTGTATTGAGATCCAAAAAGAGAGAAGAAGCCATCTAGCTACTAGTTATGGACCCGAAGGTCTGAAGTAAACTACTCACACTTCATCGGAGGGGCTATGGCACTACTAGGGAAAAGCCTAGCAGCAGCGCGGGTTTTGGGCCTATCAAGAGCGCCAAGGCGGGGCGCTCTCGATAAGGCGCTATAGCTAATGCTTAGCAATAGCGTCTTGACCCACGCCATCGCTAAATTGACTTAGTAGCAGTGGTTCTTTAGAACATCGCTATCGTTAATTAGTAGTAGCGCTTCTCCTAACCCGCTACTACTATTATTTAGTATTTTATTTCTTTTCTTTTCATGTTGTATTCATACACCTTTACACAAGTTTTCATACAACAGGAATTTAGAGATTGTTTTACATCTTAATGAGTTATTACATCATGGGGTGAAAAAACAGGACTAGTTTCAAGTGGATGTTCATCCACTTGAAACTAATCATGTTCTTTCACCCAATGATATAATAATATCATCATCATCATCATATCATTAACAACTTAGCATCATAATACATCATTGTCATATAACACCTCCTCAATATCATCGTTTTCATCATTGACATCACATAACACCTCCTCAAGATCATCATTATCAACTCTAACACATTACCACATAATAAACATATTGTACCTCATCGGACCTATTACATTCAATTAAGACCTACTACATTTTCTAAGGTAAAATAACAAAAACAAGATAGCCCCGACTCTCCATTATGGAGAATGGAGATTAGCCTGCTCCCATTCTTGCCTTTCGTTGAATGTTACTTCCAAGAACCTCCTTGCGAATGTCCATACATTTCTTCCATTCTCTAATGATCATGTGTTCACGGGTTTTAGAAATCCGATATGCACAGTGAGCTCAGTAGATTTACTCGGCGGTATGTTCAGAATCGAGAGGCGACCATGCAGAGACATCAGATGAGGCACACAATCCATCGGGAGTTTCTATTGAAAAACATAATAATAACTTCGTAGTTAGCAATGATGTACTAGTTTTAGAAGTATGCAAAAAATGCACGAATGTCGTAATAGTAAAAAATCTTACCAGGGTATCTCCAGAGAAGTTATCGTTGTTCAACACATGCACTAGTGGCACGTATTCACCATAATTTGGAGGAGTTCGATAATAGGCATTGTAATTCTCAAGAAGAGTACAAAATGCGATCAGATGATGTTTCTCCTTATACGTTAATTGGGTGCCTTTGGTGTAGTGGGTTTTATCTACCATCTTCCGCACAGTCTTTGAAGAATCAAAATAAGCTGTCAATGGAAATAAGCTATCAACTATTTTGAAATAAACAATATAAATTAGTTAATAACTATGTTTGAGAAACTCACATAGCGATACAATCGGAAGCGTATCAACAAGGACCCAAATGTCCATATTGTCTTCCTCGCTGTCAGGATCACCAAGATCCATGGTGCCAATCATACCCTCATAAAAACCATACATTTTGCAAAGTGCTTCCCAATTTTGGCAACCAAAATGGGTTACGCTCTGAGCATTGTACAACTTTACTTCAAAATCCATATCATGATGGGTCCTTAGGTGTATTTCTTTGTTTCAAAATTTTCATGGTCTTCAAAACCCATCCTCTCCAAGACATAGCATCTTGCATGGCATGGGATAAGCTTGTCGAATTGTAAAATATGAAAGTTAGACGTTGAAATAGTTGAAGTCATGCTTAATGGAGAAAAAAACTATTGTCGTCGTTGCGTACCGTATGAACATCGCAGGTCTCCTCGAGCTTAATGCTAAAGTGCCGATCGTCGTCCAGCCGAACGAACCTGTCGCACATACCTCGATCGTCGTGGCACCAGCTACACTCCCCCGGGAGACCGTCGTTGTCCGAGTACGACATTTCCTACAATTATAATTCAGAGATTAAACTTGTACATATTCTAGCACAAGTCATGTCAGAATTCACGACAAAATCCGGCATGACCTTTGCTAAAAAAGGACATATCGAGCGCCTGAAATTTGCCGGAATGAAAATTAATCAACACTCCGGCAAAACATAGGCCACTCGGAGATGTAAACTGAACATGAACGGCCACTTGGGCAACCACATATCCTATTTGAGCAACAACACAAGATATACAAGGATATTTGGCTGGTCTCGCCTCGATGTCGGAGAATGCGTCGGTGGACGGGATGATGGCGGGGATGTCGGAGGGGTCGGTGGCGGGACAACGGAAGTCACCGAAACCATATAAGTTATCACTAGCAACAAAACATGTTCAACTAGTTTTATTAATTCAACTAGTTCTTACTAAATATAAACTTACTATAAATAGAAAAAACTAGTTCTTTCTAAAAATAAAGTAGTTCAACTAGTTATATTAATTATCTTACTAAAAATAGATTAGTTCATTAATTCAACTAGTTCAACTAGTTTATTAATTTACTTACTAAACTAGTTCAACTACAACTAAAGTAGTTCAACTACCACCACTACTAGTAAAAATCTAGTACTAACTAAGCTAAATTAACATCTACTACTACTAAATTAACATCTAGTACTAGCTAACCCTAAATTAACATCTACTACTACTAAATCTAGTACTAACTAGTGGCAGGGGGTGGTGGGCGACAGAGAGGTAGCTAGGGGCGGCGAGGTCGAGGGCGGTGGGAGGAGGGCTGCCGGAGGAGGAGGAGGCGGCGAAGCGGAGGGAAGAGGGTGGCGGCGGAGGAGGGAGGGGCGGCCGCAGGCGGAGGGAGGATGTGCGAGGAGAATGGAGGAGGGACAGAAGGAGGGGAGTACCTCGGCGGCGGACGAACGAAGGTGGCGGCGGCGACGACGGACGACGACGGTTGACGCGGGCGAGAGTGAGAGTGTGAGTGAGAGGGCCGGTCCTCCGTGGGGATAAGGTAGGGATAGTTGTAGCGTGTTTGACAAAATGCGCTCTGACTAACTGAGTAGCAATGGCGCTCTCTGATAAAGTCGCCATCGCTATAGCTAGCGGAGGCCAAGGTCATGGCAACTATAGCAAGATGGCCAGAGGCTACACACGCGCCATCGCTACTTCCAAGTCGATGGTCGTTTGCGGACACGCGCTGCTGCTAAGTAGCAGTAGCGTGGTATTTTGAAGAGCGCTGCAGGTAAGATTTTGTGTATAAGCTTTTCCCTAGTAGTGTGGTGTTGATGTAGAAGCCCTCCGTGGTGGATGCCCCCTTCGGCAGAGCTCCGGAATAGGCCCCAAGATGGGATCTCGTGGATACAGGAAGTTACGGCGGTGGATTAGGTTTTTGGCTGCTGTTCTGATCGTTTGGGGGTACGTAGGTACATATAGGAGGAAGGAGTACGCCGGTGGAGCGTCAGGGGGCCCACAAGTTAGGGGGGCGCGCCCAGGGGGGCGCCCTCCACCCTCGTGACCGCCTCTGGCACTTCTTGGAGTAGGGTCCAAGTCTCCTGGATCACGTTCGGTGAGAAGATCACGTTCCCGAAGGTTTCATTCCGTTTGGACTCCGTTTGATATTCTGTTTCTTCGAAGCACTGAAATAGGCAAAAAAACAGCAATTCTGGGTTGAGCCTCGGTTAATAGGTTAGTCACAAAAGTAATATAAAAGTGGAAAATAAAGCCCAATATAGTCCAAAACAGTAGATAAAGTAGCATGGAGCAATAAAAAATTATAGATACGTTGGATACGTATCACGAGGCACTAGAAGAGGCAGTGTCCGCCCCAAACATTTCCTGAAACAGAAAGTGATACGCCGATTCGACAGAGAAGACTCCATGTCTCCAAGGGGCCCATGCAATCACATCCTCGTCTAACCTTGGTGAAGCCCGAATCTTCAAAATCTCATTCACGTCCGCCGGCAAAAAATACTGATGTAGTAGCTCCACTTTCCAAGACCCATTTGCATTAAGCAAATCTGAAACGAAGCGGATATGGCACATACCCTGCAACGAGATCGGATTAAAGGAGAACGGCCTCGGTATCCAGTTGTCCCTCCACACTCTAATATTCTTACCCTTGTCCACCCTCCAAACAAGTCCTCTCTTCAACAGGTCAAGGAACTACCGAACTCGCTACCTATGTCGACAGCCCCAGGCCGTTGGCATAGGCCGTTTGCCGTCGGCTTAGGTCTATGCCGACGGCGGCCGTCGGCATACCCCCGTTGGCATAGATCACGTCAGCGTAGTCTTGTCAGACCGTCGGCATAGTTAAGCCGTCGGCATAGGGGCCTATGTCGACGGCTTCCGTACAACCGTCGGCATATCATCGCCGTCGACAGTGATTTTCACCTGACGGCAACGGACGGTGCCATCAAAAGCGCTGACGAATCACGAGTTGCCACATGGCAGAGATATGCCAACCGCCAAGCCGTCGGCATAGATGAAAATCTATGCCGATGGCTTGGCCGCTAACATCTGAAGCCGTCGAGATATCCTCGCCACGTGGCAGCCATCGGCCACAGGCATATCTATGCCGGCGGCTTTGCTGTCGGCATAGATCTGTGCTTTTTTTTATTTTTCCTGTTTTCTCTGTTTCAATACATTTTGACAGCATTTCAAACCATAAAATATGGGATTATGCCGAAATATGACAGTTCATCATCTAAACATACTCAAGTTCATCATCATCATTTAAACATACTCAAGTTCATCATCTAAAGATCATCATCGGCGAAAGTTCATGAACATAAGTAGTGCAAGACATGGAACATCATTATCGTCATCTAAAGAAACTAAAAAGTAGGAACATGAAAGGTATGGCATGACGGCCACATGCACGGGTATCATCATCGACATCAAGCAAGACCACCGCCGCCAAAACCACCACCGCCAAGACCACCTCCGCCAAAACCACCACCGCCAAGACCACCTCCGCCAAAACCGCCACCGCCAAGACCACCACCACTCTGCCAGATCGGAGTGACTAGGGTCGACGAAGCAAGAGTCGAGCCACCGGTGCCCTACATGTTTGAGAGAAGATTCTAATGGTAAATATGATATGATAGTGTTGAATGAACGAGAACTAGTTTGTTAGTAGTTAGGCAAATGTACTAACTGAACTATCACTGCCTAGTGCCAACCATTCATCGAATGTGGGCACGTTTGGGGATTCTCCCACTGGTGGTGGTGGGGGTCTCATTTGTGGTGGATCCGTGCGGTTACTCCAAGACGCCAACATTGCCTGGATGTTAGTTAAACAAGCAAACTAGAAGGTCAGAAGGAATGAAAGTGCAAAATTTTAGCTTGATTTTAAGAGGGCAAAACGAACCGTCATCATCGGACGATTGTAATCATCATTTGCCTTCACTCGTTGCAAGTACTCCCGCACCTCGAGATTCCTATGCTCGACAAAGGCCTTATATGCCTACATAATTCAGGTTGTTTCTAAGTGAGCAATGCTGAAAATAAACTGAGAAAGTTAGAGACAAAGAAGATAAAGGGGAAGTACTTACATCATGCTGGCGGGCTAAGGGAGGCTGCGAATGCCCCGTACTCTCTAATGGGCTCAGGTTGGTAGCCCGAAGCCGTCTGTACAAGACCGAAGGAGTGATCAAGCCATCGAAACTCGGATATCGGCCATGGGACTTCCCCTAGATGGCCACCACCGTCGTGTCGTCGATCTGAGACTGGACGACATCAGGAGCATCCGGACCAGGCGGATATAACCTCTGAACCTGCTGAGTGTAAGACTTCAGGTGCTCCTCGGTCTTGCCATAGTACTGGCTCTCCCCGTCCTTGGGATCACTCTGCTCGCAGGCCAGCTTACACGACTCAATGTATGAGAGCGGCCTCTTCAACTTGTCCTCCTGCGACATCAAATAGAAGTTATTCATACATAAGAACATGATGGTGAAGAAGAACAAAAATGCATCATGCATATAGATATACCTTCATGGCCTTGAAGCCCCAGTGGTTCCTGTTTCCTTGGCCGTGTGTCTCGTCTTTTCCACGGTTAGCCCGGGCCTTGCTGCTCTTGGCAGCAAACTCTGCATCATCGCCGAGCCACCTATCCACCAAACTCGCCCATCCGTCATCCTTTCCATGGCACCAACGAGTAATAACCTATGCAAATTTTGGAAGCATGACATGTGAGCACGAAACATATAATTGACTGCTTGAAACAATGAAAAGTCAGTAATAGTTACCTTCATGAACTGCTCCCTGTTCAAGGTAAGTCGTTGTCCGTGCGCTTGAGTTTTGGTCATCTTATGATGAAGGTAGCTGTGGTTGTACTGCGAGACGGCAACCCAGCGCACCTTGTACTGCAACTGACGAGCTTTCTTCTTCGCAGCCGCCAGCAAAACCACGTCGGCTCTGGCCTTGTGCTCGTCAAGAACTCTATAGAGTTGCTGCAATCATGCATAAAACCAGAAGCAAACAAGGCATGAGTTGAGTGATTCAATGATATACTATGAACGAAACTGAAGACAAGTGATTCAGAAGAGAACTTACCCAAAATTTGGTGATCACGGCCTCAGCGGCTGTCCCGTACTCCGCGTGGCTGTAAGCCTCGTAGTGGGCCCAGCTCATGGCCAAAACCCACAGCTGCGGGTCCCTGTCTGGCCACGGGCAAAATAGGCCCAGCCAAAACTCCTTCAACAGGACAGTGATAAGGCCGTTCGGTTTACGACCCTTTCCGTGAAGGATCCAGTTCCTGCAAAAGAATCAAAGGATTGCCATGTGTACAATAAGAAAATGTTGTCATGTGTTGAAAATATGATTGAGAGGGACTTACTCTGTCCCCGCAGGTTCAGTGAGCCACTTGTGCGCCTCGATAGAAGGTGGTGTAGGTACCCCGGCAGTACCACGCAGCCACCCCTTAGGAGCACCCGGTGGAAAGTCACCCCACAAATCGGGGTCAACCTCCCCTCCACCACCCTCCTCCTCGGCCTCCTCCTCCTCGCCCTCCTCCTCCTCGCCATCAGGAACATACTCCTCCTCCTCAGACTCAGAAGGTGCCTCAGTATAGGAGGGTATCTAAGAAGACCCTCCTATTTCGGACATAGCCCGGTGTTTTTTGCCCCGGGTGCCTCTCCCCTCCTCCTCCTCTAGGGGATCTCCCCCACCCCCTCCTCCTCTAGGGTCTCCTCCCCCGACCCTCCACCTCCCTGTGAGGTGTCATCCTCGCTTAGTCGGGAGGGAACCTTATGGGCTCGTCCACTCCGAGTAAGTCCTCTGAACTTACTGGGGAAACTGGCGCCGCTGGACTTGCCCATGATTAGCCAACCTGCATTGAGAAGAGAATAAACAATTAGTAAGGATATCAAATAAACAAGCATACAGGAAAGAACAAGAATAACAGAAGAGCACATTAAGCATACAGGAAAGAACATTACTAACAGAAGAGCACATTAAGCATACTATTGTAATGATCATTGAAAGAACTTACATTTTCTAGAACCCATATGAATCATCACTATTGTAATCTACTTGTCGACCAGTCTCATCATCACTATCACGCATATCTTCTTCGTCGTCTGACGGAGGTGGAGGCTCTTCCTCATCGTCCGCGTCTTCATTTAACTTTTCAAGCATAATTATGTCTCTTTGATTGACAACTACCTCACCATCAATCCGTGCGTCATCGTCGTTTGGGTCCAGGTCAACATAACCCAAGTCATCATCCTCCTTGTTTTGGACCACGTCATCATGTTCCTCTTGAAAGAACACTCCCTCGTATGTTATGGGTTTTATGTTGTAGTAATCATCATCGTTCGGGTCCGGTAGCTTACCATGTGGTGACACCTTGAACACAATTTCCCAACCCTTTAGGTACTCTTTCTGGCATGGGTAAGGCAGATAATATACTTGTGTGGCCTGGGTAGCGGCGATAAAGAGATCAGCTCCGGCATAGACGGTTGACGGTTTAACTTCAACTAAACCAAGAGAAGGCGTATGTCTCAGACCCTTTTTGGGGTCGAACCATCGGCATTTGAACACAGTGAGACTTAGGTATTCGTGGCCACGTTTGAATGTAAGATCATATATTTTTCCTACCCTTCCGTAGTAATCTACTTTATTATCTCCTTCTATGAAGACTCTGGTATTTATTGTTTTGGGATTAGGCCGACTGTTCTGGTGCTCCTCTGTATGGAAGTGATACCCATTCACATCATACTTTTCGCATGTCATGACGGCAAGGTCAAAACCTATGGAAACCTATCTCAATTCTTCATCCATTGATTTGTTCGGATCATTTCCCTACAAGTTTAATTGAAATTATAGGGTGCATGAGTTTAATTGGAATTGTACGTTGAAATAGGTAATATGGAAGTGTGAAAATTTACTTTCTCCATGAACCACACAACGGAACTTTTCTTCCATCAGCACCCTTTTGGAGAAGAGCAAGTGCCTCCGCTTCAGTAGGAGGCAGCATTCCCGTCCACTCTTCATCAACGAATCGACTACAATAAAAAAAGCAGTATAAGAACTAGGCAAAGTGAACATAACGAATTGACTAAAAGAATGGTGCAAAGGTATTACCTCATCCACTGTTCCTCAACTTCCTTGATGTTGTGCAAGATATAGAACATGACATCCTCCCACTCGTCTCGTGGCATGATATAAGGTGTCGAGCATCCAACCCTGCCACCTTGCCCGATGAATAGAGGCAGCTTGGGTTTATACTTGGGTTCTTCTCTATTGTATCGAGACACCTTATTGTGCAACGTGGGAACATGGTCCGGATAGTACGTTGTCCTGAGGTCTGCCACCTCCTCTAGGATAACTGCCTCAGCTATGGAAGCTTCAATCTTAGCTTTGTTTCCACATTTCTATCTCAGATGCTTGTTCTGTCTCTCAGGTCCGTACTGCCAATGATTCTACATAGGGCCCCCCACCAATACCTCATTCGTGAGGTGCAAAATGAGATGTGTCATCGGAGTAAAGAAGCCTGGTGGGAAGATCTTCTCTAGCTTGCATATCAACTCCGGCGCCTTCTTATGCATTTCTTTTATCATCTCAGGACATACTTCTTTAGCACGAAGCCTGGTGCGGAAGAAACGGCTCAACTCCGCAGGCGCATGCGAGACACGCTCGGGAACATAGTCCCAAACCATCACCGGCATAATCCGCTCAATCCATACATGATAGTCATGAATCCTGAGCCCGGCCACTTTTCCCGTTGAAATATTGACCCCTTACTTATATTCGACGCATAACCATCAGTGAACTTCATGACGTGTTTCAACCACTTGAATGCCTCCATCTTATGATCCTTTTTAAGTACGAAGTCAGCATCTGGCTTGAACGAAGATTTTCGACTGCCTGTGGGAGGCTGCATGTGTGGACGTGGTCTATCACAAATATTCTGTTGATCGACTCTAGCATTAACATTATCCTTTGTCTTATCAGGAATGTTGAGGATCATGCGAAGAAGGGACTCTGTGACATTCGTTTCGGTGTGCATCACGTCAATGTTGTATGGAAGTTTGAGGTCCTTCAAATAGGGAAGCTGCATGAAGGGGTAATGTGAGTCCAGTTGTGCGTCTCACCATATCCTTCAAAACATTTTTTCCCTTTACCTTTCCCTTTGCCCTCGCCCTCGTCTTCGCTTGTGGCTTTGCCTTTGCCTTTGTCTTTGCCTTTCCCTTCGCCGGCAGGCTTAAGAGCTTTCAGCTGAGCAAGCACATCCGCACCAGAAAACGTTGGAATCTCGTTTACTTCATGGACAACTTTGCCTTTTATGAAGTTCTTCTTGTCTTCCCTATCAGGATGGTCTGGAGGGAGGAACTGTCGATGCAGGTCAAAGGCAACATACTTGCCACCCTTCTCCAGCCAAATGAAAATCAAGGCCTACATGCACACTGGGCAAGGCATCTTCCCACTTGTACACCATCCATAGAACAGGGCATAGCCGGGAAAGTCATGCATGCAATACTGTAGCCAAACTTTCATCAAGAAATTTTTCTGTAGATGCCGGTCGTATGTCAACCTCGGGAAGTACCAATAATGGTGCAAATCATCCACCAATGGCTGCATAAACACACTCAAATTCTTCCCCGGATATTCAGGCCCCGGTATTATAAGCAACATGAACATGGTCTTGCGTTGCATTATGGCGACGGGAGGGAGATTGAGTGGAATAACAAATACGGGCCAGCAGTTGTATGGATTAGACGACATACCATATGGATTGAACCCATCACCTGATATAGCAATTCCGACATTCCCAGCCTCGGCTGCTGATGACCCACAAGTGTAGGGGATCTATCATAGTCCTTTCGATAAGTAAGAATGTCGAACCCAATGAGGAGCTGAAGGAAATGACAAGCGGTTTTCAGAAAGGTATTCTCTGCAAGCACTGAAATTATCGGTAATAGATAGTTTTGTGATAAGATAATTGGTAACGAGCAACAAGTAACAAAAGTAAATAAGGTGCAGCAAGGTGGCCCAATCCTTTTTGTAACAAAGGACAAGCCTGGACAAATTCTTATATGAAGGAAAACGCTCCCGAGGACACATGGGAATTATCGTCAAGCTAGTTTTCATCACGCTCATATGATTCACGTTCGGTACTTTGATAATTTGATATGTGGGTGGACCGGTGCTTGGGTGCTGCCCTTACTTGGACAAGCATCCCACTTATGATTAAATCCTATTGCAAGCATCCGCAACTTCAAAAGAAGTATTAAGGTAAACCTAACCATAGCATGAAACATATGGATCCAAATCAGCCCCTTACGAAGCAACACATAAACTGGGGTATAAGCTTCTGTCACTGTAGCAACCCATCATCTACTTATTACTTCCCAATGCCTTCCTATAGGCCCAAATAATGGTGAAGTGTCATGTAGTCGACATTCAGATGACACCACTAGAGGAGAGACAACATACATCTCATCAAAATATCGAACGAATACCAAATTCACATGACTACTAATAGCAAGACTTCTCCCATGTCCTCAGGAACAAACGTAACTACTCACAAATCGTATTCATGTTCATAATCAGAGGGGTATTAATATGCATTAAGGATATGAACATATAATCTTCCACCGAATAAACCAACTAGCATCAACTACAAAGAGTAATCAACACTACTAGCAACCTACAGGTACCAATCTGAAGCTTTGGGACAAAGATTTGATACAAGAGATGAACTAGGGTTTGAGAGGAGATGGTGCTGGTGAAGATGTTGATGGAGATTGACCCCCTCCCAATGAGAGGATCCTTGGTGATGACGATGGCGATGGTTTCCCCCTCCCGGAGGGATGTTTCCCCGGCAGAATAGCTCCGCCGAAGCCCTAGATTGGTTCCGCCAAGGTTCCGCCTCGTGGCGGCGGAGTTTCGTCCCGCGGCTTGCCTCTATTTTTTTCCAGGGTAAAAGACTTCATATAGCAGAAGATGGACACCGGGGGCCTGCCAGGGGGCCCACGAGGCAGGGGGCGCGCCCCCACCCTTGTGTCCAGTGTGTGGGCCCCCTCTGGTATTTTCTTCGCTCAATATTTTTTATCAATTCCAAAAATGACTTCTGTGGAGTTTCAGGACTTTTGGAGTTGTGCAGAATAGGTCTCTAATATTTGCTCCTTTTCCAACCCAGAATTCCAGCTGCCGACATTCTCCCTCTTTGTGTAAACCTTGTAAAATAAGAGAGAAAAGGCATAAGTATTGTGACATAATGTGTAATAACAACCCATATTGCAATAAATATCAATATCAAATCATGATGCAAAATGGACGTATCAACTCCCCCAAGCTTAGACCTCGCTTGTCCTCAAACGAAAGCCAAAATTGAAAAATATGTCCACATGTTTAGAGATAGAGGTGTCGATAAAAGAAAATACGGACATGAGGGCATCATGATCATTCTTATAACAGCAACATATATGAATATTGTCATATGAATTCTTATGACAAAGTAACAATCTATTCACAATGTCAAGTATGAATCAGAAACTTTATTGGAAACTAACAAACTATAATCTCGAGCATTGAAGCAATTGCAATTTATCATAACATAGGAAAGAGTCAATATAAGAGGTTTCAGCAAGTCCACATACTCAACTATCATTTAGTCTTTCACAATTGCTAACACTCACACGAGACTTGTGGTTATGGAGTTTTAATCGGACACAGAGAAAGATAGGGGCTTATAGTGTTGCCTCCCAACCTTTTACCTCAAGGGTAATGTGAACAATAATAGATCATGCTAACTTACATCCAATTGGATATATATATCAGGATCTTTCCAACACAATGTGCTTGCCAAAGGATAAAATATAAAAAGGAAAGGTGAAGATCACCGTGACTCTTGCATAAGATAGAAGATAAAATTAAAATATAGGCCCTTCACAGAGGGAAGCAGAGGTTGTCATGTGCTTTTAAGGGTGGATGCACAAAGTCTTAATGCGAAAGAACGTCACTTTATATTGCCACTTGTGATATAGACCTTTATTATGCAGTCCGTCGCTTTTATTACTTCTACATCACAAGATTGTATAAAGCTTATTTTCTCCCACACTAATAAATCATACATATTTAGAGAGCAATTTTTATTGCATGCAACAATGATAACTTACTTGAAGGATCTTACTCAATCCATAGGTAGATATGGTGGACTCTCATGGCAAAACTGGGTTTAAGGGTATTTGGAAG
The DNA here is from genome assembly GCA_021437245.1 of Aegilops speltoides. NCBI lineage: Eukaryota > Viridiplantae > Streptophyta > Magnoliopsida > Poales > Poaceae > Aegilops > Aegilops speltoides. The sequence goes on along the minus strand of CM038147.1, from coordinate 557,432,964 downwards.
CACAAGTAGTATCTCTACTTGGTGCAAAGAATTGGCTAGCATGAGGGTGAAAGGCAAGCTCAACATGTTCGATGATCCATGACAATATACTTTATTTCAGATATAAGAAAACATAACCCATTACGTTGTCTTCCTTGTGCAACATCAACTCTTTAGCATGTCATATTCAATGAGTGCTCACAATCATAAAAGATGTCCAAGATAGTATATTTATATGTGAAACCTCTCTTTCTTTATTACTTCCTATTAATTGCAACAATGGCCAAAACTATGTTTGTCAACTCTCAACAACTTTTAATCATCATACTCTTTATATGTGAAGTCATTACTCTCCATAGGATAAATATGATCTCTTTATTTCTTTTTACTCTTTCTTTTATTCATTCAAGATCATAGCATGATAACCAAAGCCCTTGACTCAACAGTAGTATTTATTATATATAGCTCATGGACTCAATTACATAGAAGAATCATATAGCAAAACTCGAAACTAGATCATACTAAAACTTTATTCTACTAAATCAAGATATTACCAAAAGGATCGAACTAAAAAGAACGGTAAATATAGGAGTGTGATGGTTATACGATACCGGGGCACCTCCCCCAAGCTTGGCAGTTGCCAAGGGGAGTGCCCATACCCATGTGATTATGTCACTTTCTTCGGGGGTGCTGACGATGGATTTGTTGATGAGGTAGGCTTCTTCCTTAATTTGCGCTTGAGGACGGAATTTTGCCCCCTTAGGTCATCGATCTCCCGCTCAAGACTTAATATCTTTCTGCACAATTCCTGTTTGTTCTCCTGCAAGAGGCGAAAAGGGATAAACTGGATCTTAGGTTTCTTCGCTCTATCAGGGAGGCTTGACTTTTTAAAACTCCACATGCATGTCACTAGGTTGAGGTAATGGGACTTCATCTTCATCTGAGCTCGTCTCCCCCTTTCCTTTAGGCTCGTAGTCTTCTTCTTCCTCTTGGTCCAACCACAATGCTCCAAATCCCCGTAGACCTTAGTGTTTGCAAGGTAATCAGCCACATAACTTTCTCCATCCGAATCTTGGGACGACATATTGCTCTAATCTGCAGCAGGAACAACTCAAAACAAAAACAGAGGATATTTGCATGATGCGGAGGTCAAAACCTTCGGGAGGTTATATAATCAATTTTTACTGACCAAAAGAAGTATCATGCAAGAAAACAGAGTCCGGAGAGTACACGGGGTGCCCACGAGGCAGGGGGCGCGCCTAGGGGGGTAGGGTGCGCCCTCCACCCTCGTGTATGCCCCGTGTCCTTCCAGGACTACTTCTTATTTTCCTATTTTCTCAAATATTCCAAAACAGAGAAGAATTACCATTAGAACTGTTTTGGAGTCGGTTTACTTACCGTACCACATACCTATTACTTTTCGGGGTCTGAAACGTTCTGGAAAGTGTCCCTTATGTATTCCTCCGGGGGTGTCAATAATATTAGTTTCAACATTTATGGGATTACCTGAGATATAGTGTTTAATTCTTTGACCGTTCACCACCTTCGCATTTGTGCCTTCGAAGTTGTTGATTTTTATGGCACCAGAACAATAGACCTCCTCGATAACGTAAGGACCTTCCCATTTAGAGAGAAGTTTTCCTACAAAAAATCTTAAACGAGAGTTGAATAGCAACACATAATCACCTACATCAAACTCATGCTTTTGTATCCTTTTGTCATGCCATCTTTTAACTTTTTCTTTAAACAATTTGGCATTCTCATAGGCCTGGGTTCTCCATTCATCAAGTGAGCTAATGTCAAATAACCTCTTCTCACCGGCAAGTTTGAAATCATAATTGAGCTCTTTAATTAATAGCCCAATATGCCTTATGTTCAAGTTCGAGAGGTAAGTGTCATGCTTTTCAATAAACCATTTTATATGTAGACATACCCATAGGATTTTTGTATGTAGTTCTATAAGCCCATAATGCATCATCAAGTTTCTTAGACCAATTCTTTCTAGATCTATTAACAATCTTTTGCAAAATTAATTTAAGATCTCTATTACTCAATTCTACTTGACCACTAGACTGTGGATCGTATGGAGATGCAATTCTATGATTAACGTCATACTTAGCAAGCATTTTACGGAAAGCACCATGAATAAAGTGTGAACCACCATCAGTCATTAAGTATCTAGGGACTCCAAACCTCGGAAAAATAACTTCTTTAAGCATCTTAATAGAAGTGTTATGATCAGCACTACTAGTTGGAATAGCTTCTACCCACTTAGTAACGTAATCAACAACAACTAAAATATGTGTGTACCCATTAGAGGAAGGAAACGTTCCCATATTATCAAAGCCCCAAACATCAAATGGTTCAATAACAAGTGAATAATTTGTAGGCATTTCTTGACGTCTGCTAATATTACCAATTCTTTGACATTCATCACAAGACAAGATAAACTTACGGGCATCCTTGAAGGGAGTAGGCCAATAAAAACCGGATTGCAATACCTTATGTGCAGTTCTATCTCCAGCGTGGTGTCCTCCTAAGACTCGAGTGACACTTGCGTAGGATCTGTTCATGTTCATGCTCAGGTACACAACATCTAATAACACCATCCACTCCTTTATAAAGGTGTGGGTCATCCTAGAAGTAAAGTCTTAAATCATAGAAAAACTTTTTCTTTTGCTAGCATGTGAAACTAGGTGGTATAAATTTAGCAACAACATAATTATCATAATCAGCATACCATGGAGCAATGCGAGGAGCATTTATGCAGCTAATTGTTCATCAGGAAAGCTATCATCAATAGGTAGTGGGTCATCAAGAACATTCTCTAACCTAGACAAGTTGTCTACAACGGGGTTCTCAGCTCCCTTTCTATCAATAATATGCAAATCAAATTCTTGTAGCAAGAGAACCCATCTAATAAATATAGGTTTAGCATCTTTCTTTTCCATAAGATATTTAATAGCAGCATGCAGTGTGAATAGTTACTTTAGAATCAACCATATAAGGTCTGAACTTATCACAAGCAAATACAACTGCTAAAAATTCTTTTTCAGTAGTAGCATAATTTCTCTGGGAACTGTCTAGAGTTTTACTAGCATATTGGATAACATTTAATTTCTTATCAACTCTTTGCCCTAAAACAACACCTACAGCATAATCGCTAGCATCACATATCAGGGTAAATTCCAATCAGGAGGTTGAACAATAGGTGCAGAAATCAAAGCTTTCTTAAGTATTTCAAATGCTTCTACACAATCATCATCAAGACAAAAGGTATATCTTTTTGTAATAGATTAGTCAGAGGCCGAGAAATTTTTGAGAAGTCCTTAGTGAACCTCCTATAAAAACTGGCATGACCAAGGAAACTTCTTATACCTTTGACGTCCATGGGACATGGCATCTGTTCAATAGCATCAACCTTAGCTTTATCAACTTCAATACCTCTTTCAGAAATTTTATGCCCCAAGACAATGCCTTCATTAACCATAAAGTGGCACTTCTCCCAATTCAAGACAAGATTAGTTTCTTCACATCTCTGCAAAACTCGATCAAGGTTGCTCAAGCAATCATCAAAAGAGGATCCATAAACGGAGAAATCATCCATGAAAACCTCACAAATCTTTTCACAAAAGTCAGAGAATATAGCCATCATGCATCTTTGAAAGGTAGCAGGTGCATTACATAAACCAAAAGGCATGCGTCTGTAAGCAAAAGTACCGAAAGGGCAAGTAAAAGTGGTCTTTTCTTGATCATCCGCTGATACAGGTATTTGGGAGAAACCAGAATAGCCATCTAGAAAGCAAAAAAGTGTATGTTTGGATAATCTTTCTAGCATTTGATCAATAAAAGGCAAGGGGTAGTGATCTTTTTAGTAGCTTTATTTAATTTGCGGAAATCAATTACCATCCTATAACCTGTAATAATTCTTTGCGGTATCAATTCATCTTTGTCATTAGGAACGACAGTAATACCTTCCTTCTTAGGGACACAATGGACAGGACTTACCCACTGACTATCAGCAATGGGATAAATTATACTTGCCTGAAGGAGCTTTAATATTTCCTTTCTTACCACTTCTTTCATCTTAGGATTTAGCTGTCGTTGGTGATCAATAACAGGTTTGGCGTCTTTCTCCAAATTTATTTTGTGTTGACATAAGGTGGGACTAATGCCCTTAAGATCATAAAGAGTATATCCAATAGCAGCACGGTGCTTCTTCAGAGTTTTTAATAATTTATCTTCCTCCTTCCCTGAAAGGTTAGCACTAATAATAACATGATATATCTTCTTTTCATCGAGATAAGCATATTTAAGAGTATTAGGTACTGTTTAAGCTCAAACACGGGATCACCCTTGGGTGGAGGAGGATCCCCTAGAATTTCAACAAACAAGTTGTGTTTCAGAATGGGTCCCTGTTTAAAGAATACTTCATCTATTTCCCTCCTTTCATTCATAAACATATCATTTTCATGGTCTAGCAAATATTGTTCTAAAGGATCGTTAGGAGGCACGACAATAGAATCAAGACCAATAATTTCATCTTTACTAGGCAATTCCTCGTAACAGGGTTGTCTACGAAATTTAGCGAAGTTAAACTCATGATACATATCGCCTAGACCAATAGTAACAATATCCTTTTCGCAGTTTATCCTAGCATTAACAGTGTTCAAGAAGGGTCTACCGAATATAATGGGACAAAAGCTATCTTGTGGGGAACCAAGAACAAGAAAATCAGCAGGGTATTTAACCTTCCCACACAAGACTTCGACATCTCTAACAATCCCAATCGGTGATATAGTATCTCTATTGGCAAGCTTAATTGTAACATCAATATCTTCTACCTTAGCGAGTGCAATATCATGCATAATTTCTTCGTATAAAGAATGAGGTATTGCACTAGCACTAGCACCCACATCACATAAGCCATGATAACAGTGATCTCCTATTTTAACAGAAATAACAGGCATGCCTACAACAGGTCTATGTTTATTTTTAGAATCGGGTCTAGCAATTCTAGCAGCTTCGTCACAGAAGTAAATAACATGCCCATCAATATTATCAGCCAAGAGATCTTTAACCTTAGCAATATTATGTTCAAATTTAATTTGCTCAGGGGGTTTAGATGTCCTAATATAACTTTTGTTGACAACAGTTTAAGCTTTAGCATGATCCTTTATTCTAACAGGGAAAGGTGGTTTCTCAATATAAGTAGTAGGAACAATAGGATCATTACAAGTGATAGCCTTTTCTTCAATTTTAATAGGTTCAACCACTTTTACTTCTATGGGAGGATGATATTTATACAACTTCTCCTAAGGGAGATCAACATGAGTAGCAAATGATTCACAGAAAGAAGCTACTATCTCATAGTCAAGTCCATATTTAGTGCTAAACTTACGGAAAACATCGGTATCCATAAAAGATTTTACACAATCAAACTTAGGTGTTATACTTGACTCCTTACCTTCGTCGAGATCCCAATCTTCAGAGTTGCATTTAATTCTTTCCAATAAATCCCATCTAAATTAAATAGTCTTCATCATAAAAGAACCGGTACAAGAAGTATCGAGCATGGAGCGATTGTTGTCAGAAAGTCGAGCATAAATTTTTTGAATAATCATTTCTCTTGAGAGCTCATGATTGGGGAATGAATATAACATTGATTTAAGCCTCCCCCAAGATTGAGCAATGCTTTCTCCTTCGTGAGGCCAAAAATTATATATATAATTACAATCACGATGAACAAGATGCATAGGATAAAACTTCTGATGAAATTCCAATTTCAATCGTTTGTAGTTCCATGATCCCATATCATCACATAGCCTATACCATGTCAATGCCTCTCCCTTCAGAGATAAAGGGAAGACCTTCTTCTTGATAACATCATCGGGCATACCTGCAAGCTTAAATAATCCACAAACTTCATCCACATAGATTAGGTGTAAATTGGGATGCAATGTTCCATCTCCTATAAAGGGATTAGCTAGCAGTTTCTCTATCATACCCGAAGGAATTTCAAAGTAAACATTTTCAGCAGGTTCAGTAGGTTGAGAAGAAACTCTTTGCTCTAATGGACAGGGTGAAGATACCCTGAACAAGCCCCTCAAAGGATTACTTTCCATAGTAACAAGTGACAGTAAATTTGAGCACACTATATAAATTTTTCCTTACCAAGTTCCACTTACCAAAGGCGCTTCACTCCCCGGCAACAGCGCCAGAAAAGAGTCTTGATGATCCACAAGTGTAGGGGATCTATCGTAGTCCTTTCGATAAGTAAGAGTGTCGAACCCAACGAGGAGCAGAAGGAAATGACAAGCGGTTTTTAGTAAGGTATTCTCTGCAAGCACTGAAATTATCGGTAACAGATAGTTTTGTGATAAGATAATTGGTATCGAGCAACAAGTAACAAAAGTAAATAAGGTGCAGCAAGGTGGCCCAATCCTTTTTGTAGCAAAGTACAAGCCTGGACAAATTCTTATATGAAGGAAAACGCTCCCGAGGACACATGGGAATTATCGTCAAGCTAGTTTTCATCACGCTCATATGATTCGCGTTCGGTACTTTGATAATTTGATATGTGGGTGGACCGGTGCTTGGGTGCTGCCCTTACTTGGACAAGCATACCACTTATGATTAAATCCTATTGCAAGCATCCACAACTACAAAATAAGTATTAAGGTAAATATAACCATAGCATGAAACATATGGATCCAAATCATCCCCTTATGAAGCAACGCATAAACTGGGGTTTAAGCTTCTGTCACTCTAGCAACCCACCATCTACTTATTACTTCCCAGTGCCTTCCTCTAGGATCAAATAATGGTGAAGTGTCATGTATTCGACGTTCACATGACACCACTAGAAGAGAGACAACATACATCTCATCAAAATATCGAACGAATACCAAATTCACATGACTACTAATAGCAAGACTTCTCCCATGTCCTCAGGAACAAACGTAACTACTCACAAATCATATTCACGTTCATAATCAGAGGGGTATTAATATGCATTAAGGATCTGAACATATAATCTTCCACCGAATAAACCAACTAGCATCAACTACAAAGAGTAATCAACACTACTAGCAACCTACAGGTACCAATCTGAGGCTTTGCGACAAAGATTTGATACAAGAGACGAACTAGGGTTTGAGAGGAGATGGTGCTAGTGAAGATGTTGATGGAGATTGACTTTCGTGGATTTTCAGGACTTTTGGGGTTGTGCAGAATAGGTCTCTAATATTTGCTCATTTTCCAGCCCAGAATTCCAGCTGTCGGCATTCTCCCTCTTCGTGTAAACATTGTAAAATAAGAGAGAAAAGGCATAAGTATTGTGACATAATGTGTAATAACAGGCCATAATGCAAGAAATATCAATATCAAAGCATGCTGCAAAATGGACGTATCAGCTGCTTCCTCCAGGTACTCTATATTGAATGACTTCATGCTTCACCTTCTGATGGATGTACAATTTTTTTTGGATTGTACCTTTTCCCTTCCTTGTGCCACTTCATCATTTTGGCAGACTCCCCGGTGATGAAAAGGTGCTGCAGTCTTTTTATAAAATCAACATACCGAAGAACCTTCATAGGGATTTTTAGCTGCTGCTTCTGACCATGCTCAAAGGAACCACGCTTCCTGCAGTAGTTGTCATTCTCATACTCATGCCTAAACAAAAGGCAATTCTTTGGACAAACATGTATTTTCTCATAATCCATGGAGAGAGCCTTCATGATTTTCTTTGTAGAGTACATGGTTTTTGGCAGTTCATGGCCCTCAGGCAGTCTGTTAGCCCATACTCCCAGAAATGCTTCAAAGCAACCTCGGCTACAGCCGTACTCAACCTTGACTGCCATTAGTTGCGAGATGGCATCGAGCACAGAGAGCTTGGCACCCTCATAAAGAGGTTTGTTTGACGAGGCCAAGATATCCAGGAAGGCCTTTGCGGTTTCCTCTGGCTCCTCTGGTTCATTCGCTGAATGTGACGGAGGTGTCGGCTATGCAGCAAAGACATCATCTAGCATGTCTCTAACACCATCATCCTCATAACCAGCAACGGGTTGTCGTATCACCTCCTCTCTACCATGGCCCCGCTGGCAAAGTTAATCGGCATATTAAAGTTGGGCAAATATCCATGCATGCGAAGGTGCTTAGTCATCTCACTCTTATCTCTGCGCATACGTCTCTTACATTTGGCACACGGGCATTCTGGCACAATCCTCATTGGACTACGAAATATCTCTTTCAAAAACACATCAGTTTTCTCGACCCACTCTGTTGTTACTTGATTCCGAAGGAAAACCCCACTATACATCCACTGATTATCTGCCAACTCTGCTTTATTGGAAGCCACACAACAAAATTAAGGATTCATTTAAATTACTCACATCAATATTTTATTTTTTACAGGGTTGACAAGAAACTACATTTAATCCACCTACATCTCTAATAGGGAAAGATGGGCCCTAATCTCACTCGAGAATGTGTAGATTGAGTACGTTGTCCATGCTCTAGCCCATTCCGAGACAAAATTTCAGCAGCACCTCCCCGCTGTTTTCCAAATACACGTCTCGGCAAAATGGCGAGAGAATGTTCATCCGGAGAACAACAGGGAGGCGCCGCCAAAATCCTGTCTCAGAACGGGGCAGAGCATGAACAACGTACCCAATCTACACATCCTCGGGCTGTCCGTGGAAAGCGCTGGACAATCCGAAAGAGTTGCGGTGATAAATATGCAATTGAATGCATATGTATCGATGCAGCCCTTTTGGACGGGAGACGCCTACGTTACGCGACTTGATGTGAAAATGAAATCTACTTAAAAGAGGGTAGGAGGTGAAGGTGGACTCGTAGCTCATCCTCCGCTGTAGAGGAAGTAGTCGAGTAGCGGCAGGATCATAGACCAAAAACCCAGACGACGAAGGCTCCAGGGAGATGAAATACCACAAAGCCTGTAAATTTTACCGAGTCAAAAAATTTGAGGGCATCACATCACATAAATCATTGGCACTTCAAACTATGAAAACAATCATATTGCTAATGACATCTAGTCAAGGTTTTAGATCACCATGATACTTCAAATCCTAATTTTCATTAAGTGTCAAATTTTGTTCTTCAACTTTTTTTAGCAAGATCGTCATGATAAAATAACTACTCATCAGATACCAATTTCGTCAGCATCACAAAATGAAACTATAGCTATTTGACAACATCTCAAATATACCAATTTTGTTCATTAAATTTTTTTAGCGCATCCCACATAGCTATTTGACAACATCACAAAATGAAAATAAAAGCTTAATTAACTATTTTATATACTTCACCAACATCCATTCATCCATATTTCACTACACATGCATTTATCACATAAAAAGCAGGAAAAAATGCAAAAATGGAAAAAAGCTCACTCGTGGGCGACGTTGGCGCCGGTGCAGCTGGCGAGCAGGGAGGCCGGGGGCAGCGGCCGACGAAGGGTGGATGGGGCCGGGGCCGTCGTGGCAGGGCATCGGCGGAGGGGGGCTCCGAGCCCGGGCCGGCACGCCGAGGCCCGAGCAGGACAGGGAGGGCACGAGGTCGGGGTGGCGACGATGCACGCTGGAGAGGAGGCGGGGATGGGGGTGGTGGTGGGGTGAGCAGGTGGAGCGAGCGGCGAGGAGGGGCGCGAGTCGAGAGGCGAGGCGGCGGCGGGCGGGGAGCGGCGCGGGTGGAGCGGGCGTCGGGGAGCGGCGGCGGGCGGCGCGGGTCGAGGCGGATGGGGGAGAGGATGCGGGTGGGGAGAGAATGAGTGGAGGAGGGGGTGCACAGCGACTGGATAAGGCATCCTATGCCGTCGGCATATATGAATCATGCCACGTGTCATATATGCCGATGGCTAAGCCGTAGGCATAGATATTTTTATTTTTTTTCCTTTTTATGCATCATTTTTTTCCTTTTCTAAAAAAATTATGTATAGATAGCATTATTTTTTTGCAGCAGCACAAGATGCCACGTGGCAAACTATGCCCTTGGAAAACGGAGAATTACTAACTTTCGGTGCCCGGGCACCGGTCCGGTTTCCGTATAGACCCGACGCGTCCGTTTCCCCTCTCCAGGTGCCGGTGGCGGCGCTGTCCGTGAGGGGGCCACACCCGGAGACGCGTGTCGCCTCTTCAGACATGCCACAACACCACCCCGCATGTATGAGGGCCCGGTGACACGCTCCGATGGCATTGCTCCCCCCAGGGCCCCCGTCCCGCCAAACCGTGGAGCGGTTAACCACGAGATCTAGCCCTTTGACTTCCCAAGGACGGGCTTTGACCAGTGGACCTCTCCACCCGATTGTGTTAGATCAGCCCAGAGGGACACCTGGGAGCAACATCCGGGTCAAACCCACAGCTACATACCCTCCGGGTGGACCCGACGCGTCCGTTTCCCCCTCCAGGTGTCGGCGGCGGCGCCATCCATGAAGGAGGCCACACCCCGGATACGCGTGCCGCCTCTTCAGATATGCCACAACACCACCCGGCATGTATGAGGGGCCGGTGCGTTGCTCCGGTGGCATTACTACCCCCCCCTACCCAGGGCCCCCGTCCCGCCTAACCCTGTAGCGGTTGACCACGAGATCTAGCCCTTTGACTCCCAAGGACAGGCTTTGACCAGTGAACCTCTCCACCCGGTTGTGTTAGGTTAGCCCAGTGGGACACTTGGGAGCACCATCCGGGCCAAAGTCACAGCTATATCCCCGCCATGTAGACCCGACGCGTCCGTTTCCCTACTCCAGGTGCCGGCGGCGGCGCCGTCCGTGAAGGGGCCACACCCCGGAGACTCGTGCCGCCTCTTCAGACATGCCACGACACCACCCCGCATGTATGAGGGCCGGTGCGATGCTCCGCTGGCATTGCTACCATCCCCAGGGCCCCCGTCCCGCCTAACCATAGAGCGGTAGACAACGAGATCTATCCCTTTGACTTCCCAAGACGGGCTTTGAACAGTGGACCTCTCCACCCGGTTGTTTTAGGTCGGCCCAGAGGGACACCTGGGAGCAACATCCGGGCCAAACCCACAGCTACATCCCCTTCGTGTTGACCCGATGTGTCCGTTTCCCACCTCCAGGTACCGGCGGCGGTGCCGTCCGTGAGGGGAGCCACACCCCAGAGACGCGTGGCGCCTCTTCAGACATGCGACAACACCACCCCGCATGTATGAGGGGCCGGTGCGACTCTGGTGGAATTGCTACCCCCCAGGGACCCCGTCCCGCCTAACCCTAGAGCAGTTGACCACGAGATCTAGCCATTTGACTTCACACGAATGGGCTTTGACCAGTGGACCTCGCCACCCGGTTGTGTTAGGTCAGCCTAGAGAGACACCTGGGAGCAACATCCGGTCCAATCCCAAACCCACAGCTACATCCCCTTCGTGTAGACCCGACGCGTCCGTTTGCCCCCTCCAGGTGCCGGCGACGGCGCCGTCCGTGAACGGGGCCACACCCCGGAGACGCGTGCCGCCTCTTCAGACATGCCACAACACCACCCCGCATGTATGAGGGGCCGGTGCGACGCTCCGGTGGCATTGCTACCCCCAGGGCCCCCGTCTCGCCTAACCCTGGAGCGGTTGACCAAGAGATCTAGCGCTTTGACTTCCCAAGGACGGGCTTTGACTAGTGGACCTCTCCACCCGGTAGTGTTAGGTCAGCCCAGAGGGACACCTGGGAGCAACATCCAGGCCAAACCCACAGCTACATCCCCTCCGTGTAGACCCGACGCGTCCGTTTCGGTCCTCCAGGTGCCGGCGACGACGCCGTCCGTGAGGGGGGGTGCCGGTGTCAAAACCGGCGGATGTCGGGTAGGGGGTCCCGAACTGTGCTCTAGGCGGATGGTAACAGGAGACAAGGGACACAATGTTTTTACCCAGGTTCGGGCCCTCTCGATGGAGGTAAAACCCTCCTCCTGCTTGATTAATATTGATGATATGGGTAGTACAAGAGTAGATCTACCACGAGATCAGAGTGGCTAAACCCTAGAAGCTAGCTTATGGTATGATTGTTGTTCGTTCTACGGACTAAAACCCTCCGGTTTATATAGACACCGAAGAGGGTTAGGGTTACACAGAGTCGGTTACAATGGTAGGAGATCTACATATCCGTATCGCCAAGCTTGCCTTCCACGCCAAGGAAAGTCCTTTCCGGACACGGGACGAAGTCTTCAATCTTGTATCTTCATAGTCCAGGAGTCCGGCCAAAGGTGATAGTTCGGCTATCCGGACACCCCCTAATCCAGGACTCCCTGAGTAGCCCCCGAACCAGGCTTCAATGATGATAAGTCCGGCGCATTGATTGTCTTCGGCATTGCAAGGCGGGTTCTTCTCCAAATCCTATGTATCTGCTGAATAGTGTCCGGCTTCTCGTGAACATCGTGCTCCTTAGCTTCCACGCCCATTAATGGCCTTTTTCCACGTGTCGAACGAATGTGAAAAGCTAGTGTATTTTTACATTTACCCCCCTGGCCATGCAAATGAGCCGCCTATAAGAGAGACGAGGATCTAGATCCGCATCACACCATCCTCCCTCCGCGAGCATTCATCGAAGCGCCTCTGACAAAAATCCATTCCGTCATGGACATTCAACGCGGCTCCTCCTCTCGCGCTCGCAGCCCTCAGCCTGGAGATTGGGAAAGATGCTCGGTCCCGCACAATGAGCTAGTGGCACTCCAAACCAAGGGATTTCTTCCCCCGTCCTTCATGGTCCCGGTTCGAGCCGGAGTCGCCATCTAAAAGGGAGGAAAGCAGGCGGAGAGCGTCCCTGATCCTTCCAAAGGGGAGCGGGTATGCTTCATCTCTTATCTAATAAGAGGACTCGGATTTCCAATTCATTCGTTTCTCCGGGGGCTTCTGCAGTTCTACGGCCTCTAGCTGCACAACCTTACGCCTGCCTCCATCTTGCATATTGCGGGCTTCGTGGCCCTTTGCAAGCTATTTTTGGGCATCGAGGCCCACTTAGCGCTGTGGAAGAGATTATTCCACCTGGTGCCCCGTTCTCATGAGGGGTCAATATATCAAGTGGGCGGAGCCGAACTATGGCGCATCGCCAGGACCGGATATCTATCCGGAACCCCAAAGAAGGCGTCCGAAGACTGGCCCTCGGAATGGTTTTACATGGAAGACGTCCCGCTGCCGATCATGTTCGGATCGGCCTTCCGGAGTTCAGTAATGCTCCTTTGAAGAAACGCCTAAGCTGGCGCCCGCGGAGCCCCCAGAGGGAAAGTGATAGGGACGTCCTTTACCTGATGAGCTGAATAAGGTTACTAGCTCATTAAAGACTGACCATGATCGGAGTCATGGCCACATGCATTATGCGGGGGGTGCAGCCGCTCCAATATAGGGGCCACCCCATGTGGGATTTTAACAGGGAGGATGATGCCACCCGTCATGGCCGTAAGGGGCCGGGATCGGTCGCCGATCTGGTGAAGATCTTGTCCGCTTTGTACAAAGGAGAAGAGGAGAATTTTTTCCGTGTCAGTCCATTGAACGGATTTTCTATGAACAATCCTCGGAGCTGGGTAAGCGGTCATTTCGTTTTGCCTATCCGACCCATATTCCCATGTTTAAATATCTCATTTTGTGATTTTGACGTAGGAACTGCGCCAGGCCATAAAAGATATAAACAGCCCGCCTCCACAACCCGAGGGTCTGGAACGGTCCCTTGATTCGGCCTCCCAAGAGGATCCGGACATAAAGGTGGAGCTGATTGATGGGTATTTCACCAACTTAGCATCGACAATGCTTTGGTCACCATTACGGCCGACTACCCTGGAATATTTCCAGCTTCCCAGGTAATCGTGACCGAAGTCCCAATACCATGACCCATCCATGCTTATTTCTTATCACCGTATACCAATGGTGTTTCGCAGGGGTTGCCTTCAAGGCGGGAAGCCGAGCCCGCGGCGGCTGTTCAACAAGGGGCAGCTCGGCCTAGCAGGCTGAAAAGGAGTGCGGTACGGATCGAAATGCCGCCGCAACGGTATGTAGTGTCACCGCGTTTCAAGGTTTGATTCCTGGAAGGCATAGTAACGCTTATGATCTTTCAGAAGAAAGAGCGCTCGCCGGACTGCGTCCGGAGAGGTTGCCAACCGAGCCTCCGCCGGCCAGGCTCCAAAGCCAGGTCCAGAAGCGGAGGCGAACACAAGGTGCGCTTCGGATGTTCCTCCAGCAGAGGATGCCGACGGGCTATCCGCCACCAACTCTGAGGTGGAGAGCGCCATGAACCATAGGCGCCGCCGGACAACTCTTCGTGACGCATGTTTCTCTCAAGAGGCATTGAATGCCTTTAGTTCAGGAGATGCGCACCTCCGTGCCGCTCAAGATGGCCTAGCCAGAGCCACGGAGCAGTATGTAAAAGACATACGGGTGAGGAAATTTGACAGTTATGTATGCTAGTAGCCCCCGAGACTTAAAATAGTTAAAATAACTGATTTAAGGATCATTTCTTATGCAGGATCTTACAGAAAAGAATACCTGTCTGTCCCAGGAGCTTAAAGAGTGCAAGCCCCAACTTAAGGCCGCACTAGCCGCTACAGGGGAAGCCGTAGAGACACCCTCTGGTAATATATACTTCAAAAAGGATAAGCAATTTGTGAAGTGCGGCGTGTTTATAAGTCTGACAAGAATATTGCAGATGGCGCCGGGGTGGATCCGGACAAGCAACAGCTCCTACGCCGGTTAAAGGCCAGCGAGAATGTGCTTACAAGGGTGAGGCAAGAGAAGAATAGTCTTCAAGACGCCAAAACCCACCTGGGTGAGGAACTAAAGGATGTTCGTGCCCAGCTGTCTGACTCCGTGAAGGAGAATCGGCGGCTTCGTCGCGGCATTTTTAGTAAGTGCTTGAATGAACTTTGAAAAAGAGTTCGGCGAGGAAGTCAACTAACAGAAATGTGTATGTAGGTATGCTCCCGGGTCGTCCTGCAGAGGAAATGCCCGGTTCTACGGGTGATCTTCTTCCTGAGCTGCTACAGCTGCACGAACGAGTTCGGCAGGTGATGAAAGGCGTCGCCCAGGCCTTATGGCCAACCATCTCCCTGCCCGAAGGCCTTGGAGAGCTTGCAGAGAAGCTTCAGGGAGCACGGCGGCGCTTCTGACTATGGAAGATATCGGCCTGCCGTCAAGGCGCCAGGGAGGCCTAGGCCATGGTTAAGACGCGGTACACGAAGGCTGACCCAAACCACATGGCCGAGGTCGGACCTGTGGGGCCCGACGGGAAGGAGATCCCTGTGAGCTTAGTGTACGGCCAAGTAGAATTGGCCGCAAAGTATTCCCATCAAGATTGTAAATTAGACAGCCTGTTAGATGGCATTGAGGAGGAATACAATCAGTCAAGTTGACTATGTAATTTAAGATGACATGTGAAATGCCTTCTAGCCGGATTGTAGATCGTTTGTCATAGCGGACCTTTTCGCTTCGACCTTGGGACCCAATAATCCGGAGTGTGTCCGAATACCCTCGCGGTTATGTAAGAACCGGGGCATGCATGGAGACCAGGCGTAGGGGTCATTAGTGCTTTATCAGACAAGTGCCCAACTAGTTATGTTATATTACATGGTTAGTAAGAAACATCTTCCAGGGAGAATAGTTCCGTTAAGGGTTCCTTTCCCTGGGAGGCATGCCCTAAAGTGCATGTCCGGACTGTGAAAAAAGCAGAAAATCATCTGGGGGCAGATAAATAAATAGGTAAAATATCATCTTTTAGTTCACCGACCGAATATTCCCTTAAGAACGCTAGCTTTCGGCTTCACCCAGTCTGAGGTACACATCCGGCTGACCCGGCAGTAACAATCGCAGAGGTGCTCCCTTTACCACCTAGCCGAACAATCGGGAACATAGGGGTAAGCACAGGAGCCAGGCAACCCAGCTTGGCCAAAACTTAAGTCATATCGATGCATATAATGGTGAATAAAAGGTACATGCAGAAGCGTGACACATGTGTCGGGTGTAAAGCCCGTAAGAATAAGCTTCTGTAAAAGAAGCCCCCAGGTATAATGAGCGCGGGTAGCGCGTCAAGTGTGTGCGAACCATGCGCAAACGAGCCTCCAAAGGCTTCAAGAGATAGGAGGGAGAAGGAGAGAAACAAAAGACAGCTAAAATATAAAATGTGGACGGAGGAAGGAGACGAACTCAGAATCCGGCGCTAGGCATAGAATCTTCGGAGGCGGGCTGCGTTCCATGGGTTCGGCTCAAGTCGGTTATCCGAGGTGTTTCGCAGACGGTACGCTCCGCCGGTCAGAACTTGGTCGATGATGAAGGGACCTTCCCATTTGGGCTTGAGTTTGTTCTTTTTCTTATCTGGCGGGCGTAGAACTAATTCGCCAACGTTGTAAGCTTTGGCTCGTACTTCTCTGCTTTGATATCTTCGAGCCTGCTGTTGATAGAATGCGGAACGAGCATTTGCCACGTCGCGCTCCTCCTCCAAGGCGTCCAGACTGTCCTACCGATCGAGCTCAGCTTCTTTTTCTTTGTACATGCGCACTCGAGTTGAGTCATGAATTATGTCGCAGGGCAAAACTGCCTCTGCGCCGTATACCATAAAGAATGGTGTGAATCTGGTAGTGCGGTTCGGCATGGTCCACAGCCCCCAGAGTACGGAGTCGAGCTCCTCTACCCAGTGCACGTTAGATTCCTTAAGGGACCGCACTAGTCTCGGTTTAATGCCGCTCATGATTAGACCATTTGCTCGCTCGAATTGACCGTTAGTTTGAGGGTGATAGACTGAAGCATAATCGAGCTTGATGCCCATGTTTTTGCACCAGAGTTTGACCTCGTCGGCCGTGAAGTTCATGATGTTATCAGTGATGATGCTATGGGGGACGCCATAACGGTGTACTACCCCTGATATGAAGTCTATCATAGGTCCGGATTCGGCCGTCTTAACAGGCTTGGCTTCTATCCATTTGGTGAATTTATCCACCATGACCAAGAGGTATTTTTGCTTGTGGGTTCCTCCTTTAAGGGGTCCAACCATGTCAAGCCCCCGGACCGCGAACGGCCAGGTAATGGGTATAGTTTTGAGGGCGGTGGGTGGTAGGTGGCTTTGGTTAGCAAAGAGCTGGCAACCAACGCATTGTTGGGCTAAGTCCTGAGCATCTGCCCGGGCCGTTGGCCAATAAAATCTTGTACAGAAGGCCTTGCCTACGAGGGCCCGGGCTGCAGCGAGGTGCCCACCGTGTCCGGCATGAATTTCAGCCAGAAGATTTCGCCCTTCTTCGGAGATACACCTTTGAAGGACTCCGATTGTGCTTTTCTTATAAAGCTCTCCCTCGTGGACCTTATAGGCTTTAGATCGCCGTACTATGCAGCGGGCCTCGTTTTGGTCCTCAGGAAGTTCCTGCCTAGTTAGGTAGGCTAGGAATGGTTCCGTCTACGGGGCAATGACTGCCATTATTTCGTGGGATGAAGGTGTTATTTCATTGGCAGAACAGCCGATAGTGTGAGAATGTTCGGTGTCGGGCGGTGCGGTAGTGTCCGGATTGTTGTTTCCGGACTCCCTTTCCCATAGTACGGATGGCTTGAACAGCCGCTCCAGGAAGATATTGGGAGGGACGGCATCGCGCTTTGCGCCAATGCGTGCCAATACGTCCGCCGCTTGGTTATTATCCTAGGCTATATGGTGAAATTCGAGCCCTTCAAACCGAGCTGACATTTTTAAGACGGCGTTACGGTAAGCTGCCATTTTTGGATCCTTGACATCGAAATCTCCATTTATTTGGGATATCGCGAGGTTCGAGTCCCCGCATACCTCTAGGCGTTTAATGCCCATGGAGACCGCCATCCGGAGGCCATGTAGAAGGGCCTCGTATTCGGCTGCGTTGTTGGAGTCCGTGTACATTATCTGGAGTACGTATTGAACTGTGTCTCCTGTTGGGGATGTCAGGACGACGCCAGCCCCCAGGCCGGCCAACATTTTGGAGCCGTCGAAGTGCATGATCCAATTGGAATATGCGCCGTACTCTTTAGGGAGTTCGGCCTCAGTCCATTCGGCGACAAAGTCGGCCAAAACTTATGACTTGATAGCTTGCCGTGGCTTATAGGTTATGTCGAATGGGAGGATCTCAATGGCCCATTTGGCAATCCGGCCCGTCGCGTCGCGGTTGTTTATAATGTCATTAAGAGGTACTTCGGAGGCTACTGTTATCGAACACTCTTGAAAGTAGTGTTGCAGCTTCCGGGATGCCATAAACACCGCGTATGCTATATTCTGATAATGCGGGTACCGGGACTTGCACGGGGTTAGGACAGTGGACACGTAGTAAACTGGTTTTTGAAGAGTGAACCTGTGTTCGTCCGTTTCTCGTTCGACGACGAGCACCACACTTACAACTTGATGTGTTGCCGCGCTATATAATAGCATTGGTTCGCCCATGTTGGGCGCGGCCAGGACCGGGTTTGTTGCCAATATGGCTTTGATTTCTTCGAGTCCGGCCGTGGCAGCATTCGTCCACTCGAAGTGTTCGGTGCGCCGGAGGAGGCAATAAAGGGGTAATGCCTTTTCTCCTAAACGGGAGATAAAGCGGCTAAGAGCCGCCATGCATCCAGTCAATTTTTGTATTTGTTTGAGGTCTTTTGGGATATCCAATTGTGACAAAGCTCGGATCTTGGCTGGGTTTGCTTCGATTCCTCTACCGGATACAATGAAGCCCAGGAGCTTTCCGGCTGGTACGCCGAAAACGCATTTTTCCGGATTGAGTTTAATGTCATATGTTCGGAGATTGTTGAATGTGAGCCTCAAGTCATCTACAAGAGTTTCGACATGCTTTGATTTGACGACCACATCATCTACATATGCCTCCACTGTTTTACCGATCTGGTTTGCCAGACAGTTCTGAATCATGCGCTAATATGTTGCGCCGGCGTTTTTGAGCCCGAAGGACATTGTGTTGAAGCAGAATGGGTCGGATGGAGTGATGACCGTTGCGGCTTGGTTTGGCTCTGCCATCTTAATTTGGTGGTAGCCGGAGTATGCGTCGAGGAAGCACAATGAATCGTGTCCTCCGGTAGCATCAATGATTTGATCGATGCGGGGGAGGGGGAAGGGATCCTTTGGGCAAGCCTTATTAAGGTCCTTGAAATCGACACATAGGCGCCAGGATTTGTCCTTCTTAGGTACCATTACCAGGTTTGCTAGCTAGTCCGGATGTTTTATATCTCTGATGAATCCGGCCTCCAAAAGTTTGGCTAGCTCCACTCCCATGGCCTGTCTCTTGGGTTCGGAAAAACGCCGAAGAGCCTGTTTGACTGGCTTGAATCCTTTTAGGATATTTAGGCTGTGCTCAGCCAGCCATCGTGGGATTAGGGGGTGTCCGGATAGCCGAACTATCACCTTTGGCCGGACTCCTGGACTATGAAGATACAAGATTGAAGACTTCGTCCCGTGTCCGGAAAGGACTTTCCTTGGCGTGGAAGGCAAGCTTGGCGATACGGATATGTAGATCTCCTACCATTGTAACCGACTCTGTGTAACCCTAACCCTCTTCGATGTCTATATAAACCGGAGGGTTTTAGTCCGTAGGACGAACAACAATCATACCATAGGCTAGCTTCTAGGGTTTAGCCTCTCTGATCTCGTGGTAGATCTACTCTTGTACTACCCATATCATCAATATTAATCAAGCAGAGTAGGGTTTTACCTCCATCGAGAGGGCGAACAACTGGTAAAACATTGTGTCCCTTGTCTCCTGTTACCATCCGCCTAAACGCACAGTTCGGGACCCCTTACCCGAGATCCGCCGGTTTTGACACCGACAGGGGGCCACACCCCAGAGACGTGTGCCGCCTCTTCAGACATGCCACAACACCACCCCGCTTGTATGAGGGGCCGGTGCGATGCTCCGGTGGCATTGCTACCTCCCCCCCCAGGGCCCCCGTCCCGCCTAACCCTGGAGCAGTTGACCACGAGATCTAGCCCTTTGACTTCCCAAGGATGGGCTTTGACCAGTGGACCTCTCCACCCGGTTGTGTTAGGTCAGCCTAGAGGGACACCTGGGAGCAACATCCGGGCCAAACTCACAGCTATATTCCCTCCGTGTAGACCCGACGTGTCCATTTCCCTCCGCCAGGTGCCGGCGGCGGCACCGTGCGTGAAGGGGGCCACACCCCGGAGACGTGTGCCGCCTCTTCAGACATGCCACAACACCACCCCGCATGTATGAGGGGCCGGTGTGACGCTCCGGTGGCATTGATACCCTCCCCCCAAGGCCCCCGTCCCGCCTAACCCTGGAGCGGTTGACCACGAGATCTAGCCCTTTGACTTCCCAAGGACGGGCTTTGACCAGTGGACTAGGTCATCCCAGAGGGACACTTGGGAGCAACATCCGGACCAAACCCACAGCAGCATCCCCTCCGTGTAAACCCGACGCGTCCGTTTCACACTCCACGTGCCGGCGGCGATGCCGTCCGTGAGGGGGGCCACACCCCGGAGATGTGTGTCGCCTCTTTAGACATGCCACAACACCACCCCGCATGTATGAGGGGCCTGTGCGACGCTCCAGTGGCATTGCTACCCCAGTGCCCCCGTCATGCCTAACCCTGGAGCGGTTGACCACGAGATCTAGCCCTTTGACTTCCCAAGGACGGGCTTTGACTAGTGGACCTCTCCACCCGGTTGTGTTAGGTTGGCTCAGAGGGACACCTAGGAGAAACATTCGGGCCAAACCCACAGCTACATCCCCTCCATGTAGACCCGACGCTTCCGTTTCCCCCTCCAGGGGCCGGCCGCGGCGCCGTCCGTGAGGAGGGCCAAACCCCGAAGACGCATGCCGCCTCGTCAGACATGCCACAACACCACCCCGCATGTATGAGGGGCCGGTGCGACGCTCCGATGGCATTTCTACCCCGGGCCCCGTCCGCCCTAACCATGGAGCGATTGACCACGAGATCTAGCCCTTTGACTTCCCAAGGACGGGCTTTGACAAGTGGACCTCTCCACCCGATTGTGTTAGGTCGGCCCAGAGGGACACCTGGGAGCTGTTGGGGAACGTTGTAATTTCAAAAAAATTCCTACGCACACGCAAGATCATGGTGATGATATAGCAACGAGAGGGGAGAGTGTATGTCCACGCACCCTCGTGACCGTGAAGCGAAGCGTCGACAACGCGGTTGATGTAGTCGTCGTCTTCACGATCGACCGATCCAAGCACCGAACGTCACGGAGCCTCCGAGTTCAGCACACGTTCAGCTCGATGGCGTCCCTCGAACTCCAATCCAGCCGAGTGTCGAGGAGAGTTCCGTCGACCGACGGCGTGGTGACGATCTTGATGTTCTATCGGCGCGGGGCTTCGCCTAAGCTTCGCGACGATATGACCGAGGTGGAATATGGTGGAAGGAGGCACCGCACACGGCTAAGGAACGATCCGTAGATCAACCTGTGTGTCTATGGGGTGCCCCCCGCCCCCGTATATAAAGGAGCCAGGGGGGAGGAGGCTGCCGGCCTAAGGGGGCGCGCTAAGGGGGGAGTCCTACTCCCACCGGGAGTAGGACTCCCCTTTTCCAAGTTGGAGTAGGAGAGAAGGGGGAAAGAGGAGGAGGAGGGGAAGGAAAGGGGGGGCGCCGCCCCCCTTCCCTTGTCCTATTCGGACTAGGAGGGGGAGGGGCGCGTGGCCCCCTCCTTGCTCCTTCCTCTTCTCCCTCTTGGCCCATGTAGGCCCATTAACCCCCCGGGGGGTTCCTGTAACCTCCCAGTACTCCGGTAAAATGCCGATTTCACCCGGAACCATTCCGATGTCCAAACATAGGCTTCCAATATATCAATCTTTATGTCTCGACCATTCCGAGACTCCTCGTCATGTCCGTGATCACATCTGGGACTCCGAACAAAATTCAGTACATCAAAACTTATAAACTCATAATAAAACTATCATCGAAACGTTAAGCGTGCGGACCCTACGGGTTCGAGAACTATGTACACATGACCTAAAACCATTCTCGGTCAATAACCAATAGCGGGACCTGGATGCCCATATTGGTTCCTACATATTCTACGAAGATCTTTATCGTTCAAACCGCATAACATCATACTTTGTTCCCTTTGTCATCGGTATGTTACTTGCCCGAGATTTGATCGTCGGTATCCAATACCTAGTTCAATCTCGTTACCGGCAAGTCTCTTTACTCGTTCCGTAATATGTCATCTCATAACTAACTCATTAGTTACATGCTTGCAAGGCTTCGGTGATGAGTATTACCGAGAGGGCCCAGAAATACCTCTCCGACGATCGGAGTGACAAATCCTAATCTCGAATTATGCCAACTCAACATGTACCTTCGGAAACACCTGTAGAGCACCTTTATAATCACCCAGTTATGTTGTGACGTTTGGTAGCACACAAAGTGTTCTTCCGGTAAACGGGAGTTGCACAATCTCATAGTTGTAGGAACTTTGTATAAGTCATGAAGAAAGCAATAGCAGTATACTAAACGATCAAGTGCTTGGCTAATAGAATGGGTCATGTCAATCACATCATTCTCCTAATGATGTGATCCCATTAATCAAATGACAACACATGTCTATGGTCAGGAAACATAACCATCTTTGATTAATGAGCTAGTCAAGTAGAGGCATACTAGTGACTTTGTGTTTGTCTATGTATTCACACATGTATCATGTTTCCGGTTAATACAATTCTAGCATGAATAATAAACATTTATCATGATATAAGGAAATAAATAATAACTTTATTATTGCCTCTAGGGCATATTTCCTTCAGGAGCAACATCCAGGCCAAACCCACAGCTACATCCCCTCCGTGTAGACCCGACGCGTCCGTTTCCCCCCTCCAGGTGCAGGCCGTGACGCCGTCCGGGAGTGGGGGCACACCCCGAAGACGCGTGTCGGGTGTTTGGAACCACCAAAACACTTTTAGACTAGTGGGAGGTCGCGTATGCAAGATTGGTGGCATGCTAGCCCCCGGAGGCCGCCGACCACAGTCGTAGACATGCGAAGGGCAATCCACGTAGAGGGAAGTGTTCAGATACTTCTCCATCACCAAAATTTATGAAAATTACCATCATTCCTATAGCACATGTGCCCGCGTCGTGTAAAAACTGATCATTTTATCGCGCTCCGAGTATTTAATAATATTCACGCCGCACCGTTACCGCAGAACGTCTACTACTGTGTCATCGCCGTTCGTGAGGGGGGCCACACCCGGAGACGTGTGCCGCCTCTTCAGACATGCCACAACACCACCCCGCATGTATGAGGGGCCGGTGCGACGCTCCGGTGGCATTGCTACCCCCGAGGGCCCCCGTCCCGCCTAACCCTGGAGCGGTTGACACGAGATCTAGCCCTTTGACTTCCCAAGGACGGACTTTGACCAGTGGACCTCTCCACCCGGTTGTGTTAGGTCAGCCTAGAGGGACACCTGGGAGCAACATCCGGGCCAAACCCACAGCTACATCCCCTCCGTGTAGACCCGACGCGTCCGTTTCCCCCTCCAGGTGCCGGCAGCGGCGCCGTCCGTGAGGGGGGCCACACCCCGAAGACGCGTGCCGCCTCTTCAGACATGCCACGACACCACCCCACATGTATGAGGGGCCAGTGCGATGCTCCGGTGTCATTGCTACCCCCCCCCCAGCGCCCCTGTCCTGCCTAACCCTGGAGCGGTTGACCGCGAGATCTAGCCCTTTGACTTCCCAAGGACGGGCTTTGACTAGTGGACCTCTCCACCTGGTTGTGTTAGGTCAGCCCAGAGGGACACCTGGGAGCAACATCCGGGCCAAACCCACAGGTACATCCCCTTCATGTAGACCCGACGCGTCCGTTTCCCCCCTCCAGGTGCCGGTGGCGGCGCCGTCCGTGAAGGGGGCCACACCCCGGAGACGCGTGCCGCCACTTCAGACATGCCACAACACCACCCCGCATGTATGAGGGGCTGGTGCGACGCTCCGGTGCCATTGCTACCCTCCGCCAAGGCCCCCATCCCGCCTAACCCTAGAGCGGCTGACCACGAGATCTAGACCTTTGACTTCCCAAGGATGGGCTTTGACGAATGGACTAGGTTAGCCCAGATGGTCACCTAGGAGCAACATCCGGGCCAAACCCATAGCTACATCCCCTCCGTGTAGACCCGACGCGTCCGTTTCCCACTCCAGGTGTCGGCGGCGGTGCCGTCCGTGAGGGGGGCCACACCCCGGAGACGTGTGCCGCCTCTTCAGACATGCAACAACACCACCTCGCATGTATGAGGGGCCTGTGCGACGCCCCGGTGGCATTGCTACCCCCCAAGGCCCCCATCCCGCCTAACCCTGGAGCGGTTGACCATGAGATCTAGCCCTTTGACTTCCCAAGGACGGGCTTTGACCAGTGGGCCTCCCCACCCGATTGTGTTAGGTCGGCCTAGAGGGACACTTGGGCCAAACCCACAGTGATGTCTACTACACAACCTTCTTCTTGTAGATGTTGTTGGGCCTCCAAGTGTAGAGGTTTGTAGGACAGTAGCAAATTTCCCTCAAGTGGATGACCTATGGTTTATCAATCCGTGGGAGGCATAGGATGAAGATGGTCTCTCTTAAGAAACCTTGCAACCAAATAACAAAGAGTCTCTTGTGTCCCCAACACACCCAATACAATGGTAAATTGTATAGGTGCACTAGTTCGGCCAAGAGATGGTGATACAAGTGCAATATGGATGGTAGATATAGATTTTTGTAATATGAAAATATAAAAACAGCAAGGTAATTAATGATAAAAGTGAGCGTAAATGGTATTGCAATGCGTTGAATCAAGTCATAGGGTTCATACTTTCACTAGTGCAAGTTCTCTCAACAATAATAACATAATTGGATCATATAACTATCCCTCAACATGCAACAAAGAGTCACTCCAAAGTCACTAATAGCGGAGAACAAACGAAGAGATTACTGTAGGGTACGAAACCACCTCAAAGTTATTCTTTCCGATCATTCCATTGGGCTATTCCTATAAGTGTCACAAACAGCCCTAGAGTTCGTAGTAAAATAACACCTTAAGACATACATCAACCAAAACCCTAATGTCACCTAGATACTCCAATGTCACCTCAAGTATCCGTGGGTATGATTATACGATATGCATCACACAATCTCAGATTCATCTATTCAACCAACACAAAGTACTTCAAAGAGTGCCCCAAAGTTTCTACCGGAGAGTCAAGACGAAAACGTGTGCCAACCCCTATGCATAGGTTCATGGGAGGAACCCACAAGTTGATCACCAAAACCTACATCAAGTGAATCAATAGAATAATCAATTGTCACCACGGTTATCCCATGCAAGACATACATCAAGTGTTCTCAAATCAGTAAAAGACTCAATCCGATAAGATAACTTCAAAGGGGAAACTCAATCCAATACAAGAGAGTAGAGGGGGGAGAAACGTCATAAGATCCAACTACAATAGCAAAGCTCGCGGTACATCAAGATCATGCCAAATCAAGAACATGAGAGAGAGAGAGAGATCAAACACATAGCTACTGGTACATACCCTCAGCCCTGAGGGTGAACTACTACCTCCTCGTCATGGAGAGCACCGGGATGATAAAGATGGCCACCGGTGAGGGATCCCCCCTCAGGCAGGGTGCCGGAACAGGGTCCCGATTGGTTTTTCATTGCTCTGGAGGTTTGCGGCGGCAGAACTCCCGATCTATTCTTCTCCCTAAAGGTTTTAGGGTATATGGAGATATATAGGTGAAAGAAGTCGGTAAGGTGAGCCACGAGGTCCCCACGAGGGTGGAGGGCGCGCCCCCTGCCTCGTGCTCTCCTCGTTGATCCCCTGACGTGCACTCCAAGTCTCCTATATTTCTTTCTTTCCAAAAATAACTTTCCCGAATGTTTCATTCCATTTGGACTCCTTTTGATATTCCTTTTCTGCGAAACACTGAAACAAGGAGAAAAACAGAAACTGGCACTGGGCTCTGGGTCAATAGGTTAGTCCCAAAAGTAATATAAAAATGCATAGTAAAGCCCATTAAACATCCAAGATTGATAATATAATAGCATGAATACTTCATAAATTATAGATACGTTGGAGACGTATCAGCATCCCCAAGCTTAATTCCTGCTCGTCCTCGAGTAGGTAAATGATAAAAGAAAGAATTTACGAAGTGTGAATGCTAGCAGGTGCACAAGTTTGAGCAATGATAATTTCAATCACCTTTTCTAGCATCATTATATGTCATAACAGTAGCTCATATCATAAAGCTTTACATGATCGAGTAACAAACTATTCACATGTTAAAGTATATATCATAAACTTTCTTGAAAACTAACAAACCATGTTATTAGTCATCAAACAATTCAATTCATCTTATTTTCAGGAAGATTCTATGTCAGAGCTTTGATTTAGCAAACTCCACATACTCAACTATCATTTAGTCTTTCACCATTGCTAACACTCACGCGATATTTATGGGTTCAAAGTTTTAATCAGACACAGAGAAAGATAGGGGCTTATAGATTCGCATCCCAACCTTTTACCTCAAGGGTAATGTCAACAATAATAGCTCATGATGCCTTACATCCAATTGGATATATATATATATATATATATATATATATATATATATATATATATATATATATATATATAAGAATCTTTCCAACACGAGGTGCTTGCCAAAGGATAAAATGAAAAAAAGAAAGGTGAAGATCACCATGACTCTTGCATAAAAGTAAAAGATAGGCCCTTCGCATAGGGAAGCAGAGGTTGTCATGTGCTTTTATAGTTGGATCCACAAAATCTTAATGCGAGGGAACGTCACTTTATATTGCCACTTGTGATAGGAACCTTTAATATGCAGTCCATCACTTTTATTTCTTCCATATCACAATGATCGTATAAAGCTTATTTTCTCCACACTAGAAGATCATACATATTTAGAGAGCAATTTTTATTGCATGCACCGATGACAACTTACTTGAAGGATCTTACTCAATCCATAGGTAGGTATGGTGGACTCTCATGGCAATACTGGTTTAAGGGATGCTCGAAAGCACAAGTAGTATCTCTACTTGGTGCAAAGAATTTGGCTAGCATGAGGGGGAAAGGCAAGTTCAACGTGTTAGGCGATCCATGACAATATACTTTATTTTGGATATAAGAAAACATAACCAATTACGTTGTCTTCCTTGTCCAACATCAACCTTTTATGATGTCATATTTTGATGAGTGCTCACAATTGCAAAAGATGTCCACGATAGTATATTTATATGTGAAACCTCTCTTCCTTCAATATTCTTTCATGAATTGTTCAAGTAACCAATACAATGCTTGCTAACCTTCAATAAATTTACCATCTCTACTTCTTATATGTGAAGGCATTAGTCCCCATGGGATAAGCATATGAAACATATATAATTTCATATTTTATAACATTTAAATCATTCAACCATTTACTCATAGGATATAAGTGAAGCACACGAGTAAATGACAAACTACTCCAAAAAGATATAAGTGAAGATCAATGAGTAGTTAAATAATTATGTAGCTATGTAAGGACTCTCTCTCAATTAAGAATTTCAGATCTTGGTATTTTATTCAAACAGCAAGCAAAACAAAATAAAACGACATTGCAAGGATAGCACAACTCATGTGAAGAAGCAAAAACTTAGGCTCAACCGATACTAACCGATAATTGTTGAAGAAGAAAAGTGGGATGCCTACCGGGGCATCCCCAAGCATAGATGCTTGAGACTTCCTGAAATATTATCTTGGGGTGCCTTGGGCATCCCCAAGCTTGAGCTTTTGTGTCTCCTTAATTCCTTTCATATCACGGTCTCCCTAAATCTCAAAAGCTTCATCCACACCAAACTCAACAAGAACTCGTGAGATAAGTTAGTATAAACCAATGCAAAAACCTTATCATTCTCTACTGTAGCAAATCACAAAAATTATTATTCAACATTGCATACTAAATGCCTCTGCATATTTAATACTCCTATCCTCAAATAGAATCGTTAAACAAGCAAACATATGCAAAGATAACAGCAATCTGCCAAAACAGTACAGTCTGTAAAGAATGCAAGATTCATCATACTTTCCTAGCTCCAAAAATTATGAACGAAAATTCCCACTGTAGTAAATTTATCAGAGCTCAATATGCAAAACGTTTCAACATTTTATGATATTTTGAATTTTCTAGGGAATTTTTGCAACAGCGGTAAACTTTCTGTTTTCAAACAGCAACGTGTAGACTTGTAAAATAAGCATGGTAAAGGCTATCCTTGACATTTTTATTGAAAATAGAGCTGCAAAACACTATTCTAAATAACAGCAAGGAGATACTAACAAAAGTAAATGACGCTCCAAGCAAAACACATATCATGTGGTGAATAAAAATATAGCTCCAAGTAAAGTTACCGATGAACGAAGACGAAAGAGGGGATGCCTTCCGGGGCATCCCCAAGCTTACGCTCTTGTTTGTCCTTGAATATTACCTTGGGGTGCCTTGGGCATCCCCCAAGCTTAGGATCTTGCCACTCTTTATTCCATAGTCCATCGAATCTTTACCCAAAACTTGAAAACTTCACAACACAAAACTCAACAGAAAATCTTATGAGCTCCGTTAGTATAAGAAAATAAAACCACCACTTAGGTACTGTTGTGAACTCATTCTAAATTCATATTGGTGTAATATATACTGTATTTCAACTTCTCTATGATTCATACCCTCCGATACTACTCATAGATTCATCAAAATAAGCAAACAACACATAGAAGACAGAATCTGTAAAAAACAGAACAGTCTATAGTAATCTATAACTATGGAATACTTCTACAGCTCCTAAAATTCTACCAAATTACGAAGTCCTAAGAAATTTGTTTATTAATCTTCTGCAAAAAGAATCAACTGCAAAGCACGTTTCTGTGATTTATGAAAACTAATCTCGTGCGCACAAAAGTTTCTGTTTTTCAGCAAGATCAAATTAACTATCACCGTAGGTTATCCTAAAGGTCTTACTTGGCACTTTATTGAAACAAAAGCTATAAAACATGATTACTACAGTAGCATAATCATGTGAACACAAAAAAACAGTAAAGGTAAATATTGGGTTGTCTCCCAACAAGCGCTTTTCTTCATTGCCTTATTAGCTAGGCATGATGATGACAATGATGCTCACATAAAAGATAAGAATTGAAACATAACGGGAGCATCATGAAGCATATGACTAGCACATTTAAGCCTAACCCACTTCCTATGCATAGGGATTTTGTGAGCAAACAACTTATGGGAACAATAATCAACTAGCATAGGAAGGCAAAACAAACATAACTTTAAAACTTTAAGCACATAGAGAGGAAACTTGATATTATTGCAATTCCTACAAGCATATGTTCCTCCCTCATAATAATTTTCAGTAGCATCACGAATGAATTCAACAATATAACCAGCACATAAAGCATTCTTTTCATGATCTACTTGCATAGAAATTTTACTACTCTCAACATAAGCAAGTTTATTCTTTATGGCATACGTGTCATCACAATAATCATCATAAATAGGAGGCATGCTTTCATCATAATAAATTTGCTCATCAAAACTTGGGGGACAAAAAATATCATCTTCATCAAACATAGCATCCCCAAGCTTGTGGCTTTGCATATCATTAGCATCATAGGTATTCAAATAATTCATACTAACAACATTGCAATCATGCTCATCATTCAAAGATTTAGTGCCAAACATTTTAATGCATTCTTCCTCTAGCAATTGAGCACAATTATCGGAATCCTTATTTTCATAGAAGACATTAAAAATATGAAGCATATGAGGCACCCTTAATTCCATTTTTTGTGGTTTTCTTTTATAGACTAAACTAGTGATAAAACAAGAAACAAAAAGATTCAATTACAAGATCTAAAGATATACCTTCAAGCACTCACCTCCCCGGCAACGGCGCCAGAAAAGAGCTTGATGTCTACTACACAGCCTTCTTCTAGACGTTGTTGGACCTCCAAGTGCAGAGGTTTGTAGGACAGTAGCAAATTTCCCTCAAGTGGATGACCTAAGGTTTATCAATCCATGGGAGGCGTATGATGAAGATGGTCTCTCTCAAGCAACCCTACAACCAAATAACAAAGAGTCTCTTGTGTCCCCAACACACCCAATAGAATGGTAAATTGTATAGGTGCACTAGTTCGGCGAAGAGATGGTGATACAAGTGCAATATGGATGGTAGATATAGGTTTTTGTAAGCTGAAAGTATAAAAACAGCTAGGTAACTAATGATAAAAGTGAGCGTAAACGGTATTGCAATGCATTGAAACAAGGCCTAGGGTTCATACTTTCACTAGTGCAAGTTCTCTCAACAATAGTAACATAATTGGATCATATAACTATCCCTCAACATGCAACAAAGAGTCACTCCAAAGTCACTAATAGCGGAGAACAAACGAAGAGATTATTATAGGGTACGAAACCACCCCAAAGTTATTATTTCCGATCAATCCATTCGGCTATTCCTATAAGTGTCACAAACAGCCCTAGAGTTCGTAGTAAAATAACACCTTAAGACACACATCAGCCAAAACCCTAATGTCACCTAGATACTCCAATGTCACCTCCAGTATCCGTGGGTATGATTATACCATATGCATCACACAATCTCAGATTCATCTATTCAACCAACACAAAGTACTTCAAAGAGTGCCCCAAAATTTCTACCGGAGAGTCAAGACGAAAACGTGTGCCAACCCCTATGCATAGGTTCATGGGCGGAACCCAAGTTGATCACCAAAATGTACATCAAGTGAATCAATAGAATAACCCATGTCACCATGGTTATCCCACGCAAGACATACATCAAGTGTTCTCAAATCAATAAAAGACTCAATCCGATAAGATAACTTCAAAGGGGAAACTCAATCCATTACAAGAGAGTAGAGGGGGGAGAAACATGATAAGATCCAACTACAATAGCAAAGCTCGCGGTACATCAAGATCGTGCCAAATCAAGAACACGAGAGAGAGAGTGAGAGAGAGAGAGAGAGAGAGAGAGAGAGAAAGAGAGAGAGAGAGAGAGAGATCAAACATATAGCTACTGGTACATACTCTCAGCCCCGAGGGTGAACTAATGCCTCATCGTCATGGAGCGCGCCGGGATGATGAAGATGGCCACTGGTGAGGGATCCCCTCTCCGGCAGGGTGCCGGAACAGGGTCCCGATTGGTTTTTCGTGTCTCTGGAGGTTTGCGGCGGCGGAACTCCCGATCTATTCTGCTCCCCGAAGGTTTTAGGGTATATGGAGATATATAGGTGAAAGAAGTCGGTAAGGGGAGCCACGAGGGCCCCACGAGGGTCGAGGGCGCGCCCAGGGGTTGGGCGCGCCCCCCTGCCTCGTGCTCTCCTCGTTGATCCCCTGACGTGCACTCCAAGTCTCCTGTATTGTTTTTTTTCCAAAAATAACTTTCCCGAAGGTTTCATTCCGTTTGGACTCCGTTTGATATTCCTTTTCTGCGAAACACTGAAACAAGGAGAAAAACAGAAACTGGCACTGGGCTCTGGGTCAATAGGTTAGTCCCAAAAGTAATATAAAAATGCATAGAAAAGCCCATTAAACATCTAAGATTGATAATATAATAGCATGAATACTTCATAAATTATAGATACGTTGAAGATGTATCAGCATCCTGAAGTTTAATTCATGCCCATCCTCGAGTAGGTAAATGATAAAAGAATGAATTTATGAAGTGTGAATGCTAGCAGGTGCACAAGTTTGATCAACGGTAATTTCAATCACCTTTTCTAGCATCATTATATGTCATCTATGCCAGGGGCAGGTGGACGGCGCGTCGCAGATCGATGACGTGGCATCTATGCCGGCGGCAGTCGTCGGCATAGGTGGTGGTCGGTGCGGTCCGGATCAATGACGTGGCACGCGCATCTGTGCCGACGGCCGCCCGTCTAAGCCGTCGGCATAGATCGGACGCCGTTAGCCGCACGTCACGAGCGGGGCCGCCGGGCCTGCATCTATGCTGACGGCTTATATATGCCGACGGCTGCTGTAGGCATAGGCTCGGGCTAAGCCGACGGCTGACCTGTGCCGACGGTGACCGTCGGCATAGCTCTGAATAGCCCGACGGCCGCCCTACGACGACGGCCTCGTTCCAGCTGTCGGCATGTCCTGGAGTAGGCCGATGGTGGCCGTCGGCACCGGCCCCTGTTCCGGTAGTGAGGCCATGACTAATTGCTTGCCACGACGACGATGCATTTTCTGTGAAGACCGTATGCTCTAACTTGCCATACGGATAATACTTTGCCTTAAGAACCTGGGCACATAGACTATCCGGGTTGGAAAACAGTCGCCATAATATCCAATTGCTTCTATTGGGTAGTAACAAGTTTGAAGGCCACATCCCAAATTCACTGGGCAATGCTTCGTTGCTGGGAGTCCTAGATTTGTCATCTAATTATTAACTGCAAATTCCTAGTTATTTGGGTAAACTTCATTATCAACAACGGTTGAAGCTTAGAGGAAATAACTTCAGTGGACCAGTACCGTAAATCCCTTGGCAAAATCTGGCGAAGCTAACCAGGCTCAATCTTTTCAATAAGAAGTTTGACGATGGATAGTACATCAGCATTGCTTGACGGCCAACAACTTTGCTGCGGCGTGATTGGCGGAGCAAGGGATGATATTTGTTGTGCAACGACCTGAGGGAGACCTCTCTAAGAGCATCTCCAACAGCCGCTTAAAGCGCCAGCAAGAAAAAACCTGTTAGCACAAGGCTGGGCTGGTTTGCTACACGCCTCATGCTTAGGCTCCAAAGAGCGGCGCTATAATACAGCAGCAGCGCCCGCTCCAGCAGGGCCGCACAAATCACATGTATATTTCAAAGAAGATGAGCAAAAATGATCAAACAAACAAAATAAAAATCAATAACAAATAATTCAAAATAAATGATTACAAGTCAAACAAATAGTTTATCGTTCAGTACAACAACAAATAGTTCAAAATAAATTATTACAACACAACAAATTGTTCATGAACAATACAATGTCGAGTGCAGATATCATCATGCTCTTTGCCATCCATGCCATGCCCACCACTCTTCAATTAGATCATTCAGAAGTTCCTTGTGCGTTGCGGGACGCCGAATGGCATGATAGGAGGCAACAAAATGGGTTATCCTTTCAGCCCTCCGCCGCACTCGCACGGGATGTCCCAAGAGCTCATACTGTGAGTAGTCTAAATCTTGGCCACGCTCATTCTCGATGATCATGTTGTGCATGATCACATAAGCGTGCATGATGTACCAAAGCTTTTTTTGATCCCAAAATCTTGCCGGTCCTCTCACAATAGCAAATTGGGCTTGCAAAATCCCAAATGCTCTCTCCAAATCTTTTCTAGCAGCCGCCCGAGCATTGTGGAAATCAAGTTTTCTTACCTTCTTGTTTTTTCAACGGCTTCACGAAGGTTTGCCACTTTGGATAGATGCCATCCGCTAGATAATAGCCATAGTTGTACGTACGGCCATTTGCTACAAACTGCACAGGTGGCAACTCACCGTTTGCAATCTTATTCATCAGTGGTGACCGGTTGACAACATTGATATCATTCAAAGATCCAGGCATTTCAAAGAATGCATGCCAAATCCAAGTCTCCTGATCGGCCACCGCTTCAAAGATTATAGTGGAACCCTTTTTTTGGCCGTGGAATTGCCCATGCTGTGCCTTTGGACAATTCTTCCAACTCCAATGCATGCAATCTATTGAGCCAAGCATGCCAGGAAAGCGCCGCGCTTTGTTCATCGCCAATAGCCTTGCGGCGTCTTCAGCAGTGGGATATCTCAAATACTCCTCGCCAAACACTTGCACAATTCCCACTGCAAAGCGCTTGACACACATGATGGCTTGGCTCTCACCCATAGCCAAATGATCATCAACTAGATCAGCCGGGATACCGTATGCCAACATACGCAAAGCGGCTGTCACCTTCAAAAAAGTGCTATGCCCGAGCTCTCCGGCGGCATTCCTCCTTTGCTGGAAAAACCGGTCATGGCTCGCTAGTTTCTCTGCAATGCGCCTGAACAAGTCGGTGCTCATCCTAAACCGGCGACGAAAATACGACTCCGGGTATGTGGGATTCTCCACGAAATAGTTCTTCATCAATCTGTTATGGGCATCAATCCTATCTCTCCAAATTTTCTCCCGACCCATAACCGAACCACCGTGCTTCGGTTTTTTATTGATATGCATAGCTACGATCATTGCAAGATCCTCCTCCTCTTCCATATCAAATTCTTCTTCGGAAGAATCATACGACGAACTCATCTACAATGTTCAATACTATACTATAAAAACTACAATTCAAAACATGCACCAAATTCATGAAGTTTGAGCAATACATACCTTGTAGGCGTTTTGTCAAACACCTTGCAGGCGCGGCGCGGCAGCGAGCGCTCGGGCGCTGTTCCTCGGACGACGGAGGCGCGCGGGCGCCGGCGGTACTAGGAGGGGATGGGCGGAAGCGCGGGCGCGCGGGGATAGGCCGGGGAAGCCTGAGACGGTCGCCGGGGTGCGCGGGCGGCGGCGGCGGCGCGGCCGGTCGGGGGTGGAAGCGCGAGAGGAAGAGCGGGCGCGAGCGCTCGAGTGTGCCGCGCGCTGTAGTGGGCGCCCGAAATACGCCGCGCGGGTAATTGTTTTTGACCGCGCGCCCAACCCGTTTTAGCGCGCGCGCCGTTTTTGCGCGCCCGCTGGAACGACCTGACGCGTTGCGCGCGCTAAAACGACCTATTTTGCGGCGCGGCGCTAGTTTAGCGCGGCTGTTAGAGATGCTCTAACTATTCCGCACTGCAGTTTCTCTCGGTGTGTGCGGTAGCTCTGCACTTGAGTTGTAATTTTCTTGATTTTATAGCATCATTTTATTTGAGCGGTCTGTTCCCATGTACGTATATTTCGCAAGAAAAGTACGTATGTGTGTGGCTTGTAGGAAAAAGTACATTTAAACCTTAAACTTGTAGAGATCGGGCGAAATGAACCCCCAAGTCGAAATTCCGGTCGATTGCACCCTGATCTCTACAATCCCGATCTGAATCGAACCCTGGCATCGTTTGAACTGGGATTCGTCTGGTGGGCCGGCCAGCTAGAGTAGTTTTTCGTTCAAAAAAATTCCAAAGGGCGCAAACATTGCTCCCCGCCGGACCCGCACGCTTTAATTTTTTCCTGTTAAAAAAATTAGCGCATAGTGGTAGCTCGAACAAAAATTCATTTGTTGTTGATCGAAGCAACAAACCACCGGGACACCTTATCTGAAATCTACGAATTTTTTTTCAAATTTCCATAATGTTTTCAAATCCCGTAAATATTTTTTTTGAATGCTCAAATTATTTTAAATTATATAAAAACCGCCCCATTAGGAGCTATTGAATAGCAGGATCGCAAAAAAATCTGGAAACGTTCTACGGGAGCGACTCGAACTCGCGACCTCAGTCTTGTTAGCTCCTGGAAGTTGCCAACCGAACGTGCGTTCAACTTATAGATTCACGGCGCGAAACATTATGTATCAAACTTATTTTGAACATTTGCGAATATTATGGACTGAAGATTTTGTAATATCCATTGAACATTCTCTTAATATACGATGAACATTTTAAATTATACACAATTAACATTTTTAAAATGGATGAACTTAAGCCGCAGTGTTGAACATGGTGTGCACCGTCCCCACGCTGAGCCAAAGTAAACCTTGAAGTTGTAGTCAAAAGCTAAATCAAACCTCAAACTTTGATTCCGGGAAATTGGCACTTTGAACTTGTAATCCCGGTCTATTTTAGACCCTAGACCTGTTTGGCATACTGGGAATACTACAATCCCGGCCGGGATAACCAGCTACTCTCACGGACAAGAACTTGGGCCGGCCCACTATAACACAACAAGAATTCGTGAAGTTTAAAAAATGTCCGCACCTTTCTAAAATTGTTCAGAACTTAAAAGTTGTTCCTGTTTTCTATTTTTGGCACATATTCAATTCATTTTGTGTTATATATATTTTTTGGAATTTCGAAATTCTATTCACATTTTGAAAAACACATATGTCAGAAATGTTCAGAATTCCAATAGTTTTTCAGATGCTATGAAAAATGTTTTGTATTTTCAAATTGTTTCACATTTTAAAATAATGTTTTTTGAATTCCGTAAATATTTTTTAAAAAATGTTTCAGATTGTTGGTTGCGGACTCGACTGTGCCGGCCCACCACACATGAAGTAAGTTTTTTTTGCTCAACACACGACATAAATTTTTCCTGAAACCTGAACAAAATTTGAAGTGCGAACACTTTTTGATACATAAGCATTTTCTGAAACCTGAAAATATTTTGTGACATCTAAAAAATATCACAAGTTTTAAAAAATGTATGGGCCAATCCAAACAAATGTTTATACAATGTATAATAATATCTGTGTAATTCATAAAAATGTTACATAATTAAAAAAATGTTCACAAGTTTCAAAAAATGTGTTTGTGACAGTTTCAAAAAAATGTGTGTACAATGTGAAAAAGTGTTTGCGTGATGTAAGAAAATGTGACATAACCTTAACAGAATATATGTGGCATGTGTTTGAAAAAAGTGCAAATTTAAAAATGTTGAACCATGTAAAAGAGTGTTCGTGTAGTTTTATAAAATGCTTATTGTTGTTAAGAAAATGTAAAAGATGTATTTGGAAAAATATTACTCCCTCTGTCCCATAATGTAGGACGTTTTTTGACAGTATTTTAGTTTCATCCTACATTATGGGACGGAGGGAGTACCATGTATTCAAAATGTTTTGAAAACATTTAATTTAAAAATATACATAATTTATTTGAAAATATCAAAAGTTTATCAAAAACTATTTAATGTGTGCATTAAAAATGTACATTAGGTACTGAGAAAAATTAGACGTGTGTAAAAATGAAAAAAGAAAAGAGAACGAAAAAGAAAATACTAATAAAAACCAGATTAGTGCACGCGCGAGCCACTGTGATACTGGGCTGGCCCAATTCAGCAAATACCGGTTGAGTCTTCTCAAGGTTTAAAATAGTCCGGGATTAGAGAGTTTGGTGTGCTGATTTCACGGATTGAGAGTTCGGAGTTTGATCTAGCTTTCTCTTACAAATTCAAGGTTTAATTTTCACTTTTTTCCTTTCTTATTCCGTTAATTACTCAGCATTAAAAACGTAGATTTCTTACTCGTTAATTACTCTGGATTAATATAGAGTAGAAAATCTGATGCATGTAACCAATGCATGCATGTCCACGAATAACTTTTTCATTAACTGTGGCAGCTGAAATTACCGGAGGAAAAGTATCACTTTAATCATAGCCCGAGCATAAAAAAATTACGGGAGTATTTATTTTTATATAAATAAGTATACCTCAGGCAGAAGGTTGATTCAAATGACAGAAGGTTAATTTGGCGCAGTTAATTTCTTCAAAATTATTAATAGAGGCGAATGGTTGCGGCGACAGTTGGATGGCTAGCTCCCGCATTAGTGTCCGTGGACCGATCTCTACAGT
The DNA here is from genome assembly GCA_021437245.1 of Aegilops speltoides. NCBI lineage: Eukaryota > Viridiplantae > Streptophyta > Magnoliopsida > Poales > Poaceae > Aegilops > Aegilops speltoides. The sequence continues at coordinate 557,395,489 of CM038147.1, read as the reverse complement.
CCACGAACAAATCAGTGTTGAGATGCTATTACAATGTTGCTAAAACTCAGTTGGACAAGTAAACTGTTAGGGCATCCCCAAAGGAGACCTTGAAATCTTTGTTATATGTCCGGATTATAGTAGCCAGCCCACTTTTATCAACTTTTGTCATCCAACGAGACCCCTATCGGTCCGTGGGGCAATCCGGAAATCCGTTTCCTAGCAAACCTGAAGCACACATGCGACTAATTTGGTAGTGTACGAACATGCACTTGACTAACAAAAGGCCACTCGTGGTCAATATCACTTTTCTCTCTTTCTCTACTCTCCTCCCAATCGCACACCACACATACATATCCGCAACATGCATGGCCACCCTCTCTCCTATCTCTCCTCAGAACCAGACAAATAATATTTTTTTGTGATTCAGGATTGGATGGCTCACCCCCGCATGATGTTTGTGGACCATCTCTCGTGAAAAGGAACATTTGCGGTGTTTATTTGCGGGCTAGCATGAGAGATTCCCTTATTGTTGCATTATGTCCGGCCGTGTGGAGACTCTGATGCAGGGTTTTGCTACACCAACGAAGGAATTTGCTGACGGATATATAGAGAATAGCGTTAGATGACGGCCTCCCGCATCCGTATCCATGGACTGGTCCCTGTCCGCGGATAGATGCGGGAGGAGATTTGCAGGTCGCCATTGGAGATGCCGCTAGTAAGATTAGGATTTTCGCGCCGACGCGTGACTGACGCCGAAGGTCTCCGCCCGGCTAGAGTCGTTGTACCGCTGCAATCCTGTCCAGCTCAAACAGCGACGCGAGTCGTGGAGGTACGGGAGATGAAAAGTAGGCAAATTTGACGAGTCAAGGTCTCCGCTACTAAGATAAAACGGTGTGTGGATGTGAGGACGCGGCAGAGTTATTCTTAAACCCACTGGGGCCTGAGCTAGGCAAGCATCCAACTCTCACACGCCATCCCCCGGCAGAAACCAAAGCACAGGAAGGGCTGTCGTGCCGTGCGCTCCGTCCGACTTAGCAGAGGTGCGTATATCTCTTGTCCTGATTATATAACCAAGCCTCTATTGCAGGCAAGGTTTTTGCCTTGACATTGAACCACTTGGTTGAAAACAACTTGGGAAGCTATCAAGTGCAGCCACGTGTATTAATTTGAGCTCCTACAGGGTACAATTTGGTGGTGACTTTACTCTTTCGTTGTAAATTTTGTTAACAGGGTTGGTGTTTTGCGTGTGTGTTTGCGTGTGGACCATGCCGTCCTATTTACCCGTATGTTTTCCAAATGAGATTCTCAAACATGCAATCTGTCCCTCCGGTGTCAGGCGATGAATTTGGCAGCAAGTGCATGGATGCATGCACGCAGTGGTGAGAAATGACTTGCCTACGTACATGTACTCCCGGTTCCAGCGTTTTTTGGACAGCTGATTAGTATAGGCGGTCGCTGTTTTTTTCAGTTTGTTATTATCTTCTCTGTGTTTTATCTCGAAAACTCTTCATGCATATCTCAATCCCATCGCCCGCGCCCGGCCGCTCACCGTCGTAGCTCCATATAAAAGGCCCCCAACTCCTCCGGAGGTGGAGGTCACCAGTGTTCGCTCGCGCTTCACTGAAGCACCCGCGCGCCGGCCAGCGTCTCGCCGAAAATCCTACCGCCACGCCCTTATCCTCCCTTCCTCCCTTCTCTCTGTCGGAGCCTGAGGGTAGGCCGCACGAGCACAGAGCACGCCGTGCACGGGAGCTCTGACTTCTACCGGCGGGAACAAGAGGTATGCAGGGATGTGGTGGTGCGGACGAGGGGCGGTGGCACGGTATATGGTGTGGAGAGAGAGGGGTCGTAGTCCACTGGCCGACGGCGGCGGCGACGACGGTCTCCACCACGCCTGTACCCGTGGCGATGGCGCCTCGAGTTTCTGCAGGGCGGCTGTCGGTAGCAACATGGCCTCCGTGTCGTGGCTCTCGACTTTGGAGATCCTATGGCCCCGTCCTCCTCCCCACGACGACACCCATGTCTTTCGGCTTCGGCGGGGCGGGGGGGGGGGGTGGATTCGGAGCACGGGTCGCCGTGGCGGCCAGCTGCGTGGAAGTTAGGCCTCCACCTTGAGTCAGGGACGGGAGACACGCGTATGCAACCCAGCACGCGAGGCTAGCGACCTCGGCCGCTAAGGTGACGACGACGCATGAGTTCGGCGCGACGCGCGCGAGCGTGCCCTGGACACGACGAGCATGGACTGCCAGGCCTTGGGCAACGATTAGATCTTACGTGCTTCCGTGCTGGCGACCGCCAAGAGCAACTGGAGGGCCATGGCCAGTGCCAACGCTGCTACCCTCGCGCTCCTCATTCTTGCCTATTGCCTCGGCTGCTGCGGCCTCCGTGTCAATGCCGCTGCGGCAACGGCCGTTACTACTGATCGCTTATTTTTTCGTTCATTGGGGACGGGATGGTTGATTTCATGATTCGGGTTGAGAGAATCAGATTTGACAAACCCTATGAGATAAGAGTCAAGCAATTTTGTCTTTTGCAGTAATTTCGATATACTTGTGGTCTTACCGTATCAGTTTCCATTACAGGAATACAGGGTGAAGATTGATGATGCATGCTTCTTTGTTCAATGGCTGGATGCAGAATGTGAGTGCAGGAGCTGTGACTATATTTTCCATCACAATTCTTCATGTGCTTGCTCAAAATGTTAAAATTTATTTGAATATATATTGGAACTGCAGTCCTGATAGCAGTTGGATCATGACTTATTGTGTCGTCCTTCTGGTCAGTATTTGTGAGATATCTATCGACGATGGCAAGAAGGTTGTTGCTTCTCATTTCTTGGTGTTCAGGAGTTAAGGAGCTAGAGGCATATATGCATACTTTTTTTCTTATGGGAAACTAACTGAAACGTCTCTTTGGGATTAAGGTGAATATATGGTTTCTACTTTCCTATACTACCACTCACTATCACAACTAAATGTACCTAAAATGATGCAAGTGATTATAGTTTGTTTGTTATGGGAAACTAATCAGTCAATAGACTACAAAATAGGCAGTATCCTCTCTTCAACCACGTGGCGTGTCACCGCATATATGATACCACATACAGATGTTTCTGTGTTTCCGTTCAAAGTTAATTGTTAGCCACACGTGATATTAACACCGAGATTTACATATACTTTATTTGAATAACAGTTCACATTAGTTTATGTTACCATTAACAACACCATAAATTTCTGTTAACTTGGCATTGAGGGGAAAGAACTGGACTCCTTGGTGACTTGGTATCGTCAATACATTTCCGAAAGAAATATAACATGTAAGCATGTATTTCCATCTCTTTGAGGTTATAAGAACATATCAGATAGACTGTTTTTGCATCATTTCATTTTAAGTGGGCTAATTGAGAAGAGACAGGATCGTTGGTTCTTTGATGCTATGTACATGATCAGCATATAGTATGGTGGTCTGTTGGCGTTGGCAGTTCTGAAAGCATGTAGGAAATAATGTAAGCCTACGCGTCACATTCAACATCTAGCTGGAAAAGAGCGTCCGTTAAAAAATGTGAAAAGCAGAGTGCAAATGTAAATGAGATGACATCATAATAGCCACTAATTTCATGCAATGGAAAATTAGCTGAATAGGCCTTAAGAAAATTTTCTTCCGTGGCCGAAGAAAAATTAAGGAATAGGCTTGATCACCCGTAGGACCCTAAGGAAAAAATGTTCAAGGTTTTACTGTAAAAAGATAACAAGAGGGATGTACATTCTGCTAACTCATAGCGTAGGTCGCTTCCTCCTTCTTTAACCATTTGCAGAGTTGTCCAATACAAATAGAGATTCTGAACATATAAAGTAAAATTCAATGGTTCTCCCTAAAAAAGGGTGTCTTCCACCATCTAGGGGTGTCCTAACTCCTTCCGGCAACAACCCTAAACCCAGTTTGCCACTGCAAGAAATTTCTAAAAAAACAGAAAATAGAAGCCTACCGGGATATAGAGAAGGTAGTACTCCCTCCATTCCCTTATACAAGGCCACAAACTCATATTACAGGTACCAAGATAAAATTTAATGACTGCTTTGCAAGTCAATTTTTCTTCTTGTTAACCGGGATAATCAATACACTATAAGCATGCAACGAATCAATGGGAAGGAAGCAGCGGAGTGTCATTATGACTACATGCATGTAAGTATTAAAAAGTTGCTAGTACGAGGAAACATCATTAATTTTTGCCTCGGTTACTGTTGGTGGCCTTATATTGATGCAAAATGTATTTTTGATAGTGGCCTTGTATAAGGAAATGGAGGGAGTACATTAAGTGAAAAATGTGCCTCCCTGCTCTAAAGTGAAATGACAGTGATATGTAGGTCGTATCAACAGGAGATTCTACAGTGCGACATTCTAGAATTTAAGAATGTTCTCCTAGCATATGATTAGTTGGTTTTTCCAGAGACATACAAAATGTTTAGAGGCTTAAATAATTTCTCTTGACATTAGCACCACTAAGTCAACCTGTAGGCGTAGATGTGGGTCATAACAGTTCTACTGTTTTACCACCGTATACAGACCTCCTTCATGGTGTCTAAGCAACCAAAACCTTCAATCACTATGGCCATGTTAAAGATCACAACCTCTAGGCGAGCTATTCCTTTTGATTTCTGCTTCTTTTTATCTTATCTTCGCGTGCCAACATTTTTGGCATACAGAACTTTGCCATCTCAAAACTAAACACACTCCATGTAGGCATACTGTATCGACGAGCGCGGCATGCCGCCGCGCAGGCTTTGCTAGTATATAACTAAGTGCTGAGCAATCATCTACTTTGGCTCGTGCCTTGCTGTGTAGAAGTGGCGCTGAAATTTAATGCAACTTGTTGTGTTGGAAATACTCAAAAGCATATGCCATACCTTTTGCAGGCGACGGACCTAATTCATGGGCACATGGCGATCCCTGCTACCCAGCACGCATTTGCTACCAGCAATTCTATTACTGCTGTACTGTGGAGCTGGTAACACCTACTGCTCCGTGGTTCCTGATAACACCATAGATCGACGTTCTTTGCTGGATTTCAAAAAGGCCATCACGAAGGATCCAAAAGGATCTTTGCGCTCTTGGAATGACAGCATCCACCACTGTATGTGGCCGGGCATCAACTGTAGCACAAGGCACCCAGGCCGTGTTACGGTACTGGACCTTGGTAACATGAGCTTGGCTGGCCGAATCACACCCTCTCTAGGAAATCTAAGCTTCCTTAGAGAGCTTACACTCTACTCAAATCACTTCTTTGGCCAGTTGCCCCCTCTCAATCATCTTAGAAAATTAAAGATACTTGATCTAGGCGCCAACTTATTGCACGGGAACATTCCACATGCACTTGTAAATTGTTCCAATCTCATGGTGCTAAACCTCTCGTCTAACATGCTAGTGGGTTCAATTCCCCAAAACATAGGTGCCCTCTACAACCTACGTTCTATTAGCCTTCCCAACAATAAGCTTACCGGAAACATCCCACCAACCTTCAGCAACATCACTCTGTTAGAAGCAATATCACTTGAAAACAATCACCTTGAGGGAAGCATTCCAGAAGAACTTGGTCAATTGCCCTATATGGTTGTGTTGTTACTCCGTCAAAATAGGCTATGGGGTAGATTTTCAGCAAAATTGTTTAACCTAACAAGTCTCGAAACACTAGACTTGAGAATAAATATGTTAAGCGGCAGACTGCCTTCCGATATTGGTGATACGTTGGTTAATCTCCAGGTACTTTACTTGGGTACTAACAAGTTTGAAGGCCCAATCCCGTTTTCACTAGGCAATGCTTCACTGCTGCAACGGCTAGACTTGTCATCTAATTATTTCACTGGCCAGTGGTGAGTCCTAATGCTGGATATGTAGTGCCTTCGACGAGATGCCAGTTGAGGATGTTATTAATTAGTGAAGTTCATGGTTACTCGGCCGATTCCTGTTGTAGAGCTTACGTTGTCCATTAAAGATCTCACTGAGAAGCATAATTGGGGCTACACTGTAGTTTTAGAGGCTTGCAACTCACTGGAACGTATGTATTGTTCTCTTTCGGAATGGACGTGTGTATGATCTTTTTACCTCAGATCCTTGTACAAACTTGTGGATCATCGGCCATGCGAAATTGCCGTGCACACGATCTTTCATGCATGATTTTGAAGCCACACATGTGTGTGGATTGTGTGTGAATTTATCATCTGCATAGCAGTCCTCTCGGCCATCATGGGTGGCTGTCAAAGTTTGCCGTACTAAGATAGTACAGGAAATGACATATGTGTAGCAAATACTCTTTCTCTTTAGTGTCGTAATGGCATTTTTAATGGGGCTTTGCTACATCTACGTAAACATTCTAGGTGAACCTACGTAAGAGCTGGCTTGTCAAGATTTGATTGGAAGTAACAATTGCCTGGGCCCAACCCAACGAATTCAGAGGGGAGAGAGAATTAGATTCGAAAGTTTAAGTAAGAGTAAGTAGGGAGGTCACGTAGGTGTGGGATTGTTGTTTTTAATGCACCTTTTTGAGCGCACACCGCGGAGCAAGTGTGACACTCCAAAAATTTTCATTTTGGTTTTCAGCAAAAACTTTGTTGGATTTGAAGTAGGCCATTAAATTTCTTCCAAAAACCTCTCTCTCAAAACTTTTTCCCCCTTGGCAAGGATTTTATTTTGGCATCTTCTTCAACCTTGGTATTTGGTTATTTTTTAAAAACCTTTTTCTGTTTGTTCCCCTCCCAAATATTATTTTTGGGTTTTATTTTCTTAAAAAAAAAGAAACCATAGGAGTTTTGGGACTTCTCTCATTTTGAAACAACTCACGGTTTTATCTTGCCTCATGTGATAAATCTTCCCAAAACCCCTCCTTCCACTTTGGGACAATCCAAGCATTCTGTTCCAACAAGTCCAACTCATTTTTGGCTTTTTTTTAATTTGTTTTATTCCCCAAATTAAATCTGTCATTTATTTTAAGCATAAGTGATTTGCAAAGCAAGTACCTAATTTCCTTTGAGTTTTGATCTCAAACCAACTCCTCTGGATAGTCCTTAGCACCCACAACCTAGAACCATCAAGATCCACTCTTCTTCTTTTCTAAATTTTCAAGTTTCAGCCTCTGCAAGTTTGGACCAGATTTGTCAAATTTGGTGAAATTCATATCTTCCCTTCTCCAAAAATTCTACCAAAATTCAGGCAGCCCCCAGATGCAATGAGGGGCCACCCCACCAAAAATCAGCTCAAGGAAAATTTCTCACACACCAAAATCATTTCGTCGAACACTTGGCCGGCACCGTTACTATGCACTTTCAGAAAATTCAGAGTTTCAGAGTGTTGACAGTGTCGTTTTTCGTCAGTGCCTTGTCATCGATCAACAGTGCGCCCTGGCACGTTGCGCACGGCCTCTCCTCCCTGGCCAGAGCACCGCACGCCCTCTTGGACGGGTGCAGATGTCGGTGGCGGCGAGCATCGCCGGCGTTGGCAGCTTCTGCGGTGGCAGAGCCACCCGTGGCGACCAGCGAGTGCCTGAGTCAGCTCGCCACGCCGTCCGGCGCCGCACAACGCTCCCTAGCTCTCCGCATGGCTCATGCATGCCAGCGCACTCCCGCAGCACCGTCGCCGTGGCCCGGCAAGCACAGGGCGCGCCCTCTGCCGTCGACGGGCCCGCGCCGCCCCGTTCCGTCGAAACCCACCCAAAGCACCTAACCCGAACTCGTTTAGCGCCTAAACGGAACCAGTGGAACTCCACGTTGATGCCCAACTCCCTAAAACCCCCCGACCAAGCTCTGCGCCGCCGTAACCTGTTGGGGAACGTAGTAATTTCAAAAATTTCCTACGCACACGCAAGATCATGGTGATGTATAGCAACGAGAGGGGAGAGTGTTGTCTCGTACCCTCGTGAGACCCGGCGAAGCGATCACAACGTAGAGGAAGTAGTCGACGTTCTCCTCGCGATCCGACCGATCCGGCGCCATTACTCCGGCGCCCGAGTTCTTGACACACGTACAGCTCGATGACGTCCCTCGTACTCGATCCAGCCGAGTGTCGAGGGAGAGTTCCGTCGGACAACGGCGTGGTGGCGATCTTGATGTTTCACCGCGCGGGGCTTCGCCTAAGCTTCGACAAGATAACCGAGGTGGAATATGGTGGAGGGGGCACCGCACACGGCTAAGGAACGATCTCACGATCAACTTGTCTGTTCCAGTGCCCCCTGCCCCGTATATAAAGGAGCCAAGGGGAGGGGCGGCGGCCAAAGGGGCGCGGCTGGAGTCCTACTCCTCAGGGAGTAGGATTCCCCCAATCCTAGTTGGACTAGGATTCCTGAGGGGAAAGAGAGAGGGGCGGCCCCTTCTCCTAGTCCTAGTAGGACTAGGGAAGGGGGGGCGCGCCAGGCTTGGGCTGCCCTCCTCCTTTCCACTAGGGCCCATCGAGGCCCATTTATCTCCGGGGTTCCGGTAACCTCCGGTACTCCAGAAAATTCCGTTTTACCGGAACCATTCCAAACTCCAAACATAGGCTTCCAATATATCAATCTTTATGTCTCGACCATTCCGAGACTCCTCGTCATGTCCGTGATCACATCCGGGACTCCGAACTTCATCGGTACATCAAAATACATAAACTCATAATAACTGTCATCGAAACTTTAAGCGTGCGGACCCTGCGGTTCGAGAACAATGTAGACATGACCTAGAACCATTCACGGTCAATAACCAACAGCGGGACCTGGATGCCCATATTGGTTCCTACATATTCTACGAAGATCTTTATCGGTCAGACCGCATAACAACATACGTTGTTCCCTTTGTCATCGGTATGTTACTTGCCCGAGATTCGATCGTCGGTATCCAATACCTAGTTCAATCTCGTTACCGGCAAGTCTCTTTACTCGTTCCGTAATACATCATCTCACAACTAACTCATTAGTTGTAGTGCTTGCAAGGCTTAAGTGATGTGCATTACCGAGAGGGCCCAGAGATACCTCTCCGACAATCGGAGTGACAAAACCTAATCTCAAATACGCCAACCCAACATTTGCCTTTGGAGACACCTGTAGTACTCCTTTATAATCACCCGATTCGTTGTGAGACGTTTGGTAGCACCAAAGTGTTCCTCCGTAAACGGAGTTGCATAATCTCATAGTTACAGGAACATGTATATGTCATGGATAGAAGCAGTAGCAACATACTAAACGATCGTGTGCTAAGCTAAGGAATGGGTCATGTCAATCAGATCATTCTACTAATGATGTGACCTTGTTAATCAAATAACAACTCCTTGTTCATGGTTAGGAAACATAACCATCTTTGATTAACAAGCTAGTCAAGTAGAGGCATACTAGTGACACTGCTTGTTTATATATTCACACATGTATTATGTTTCCGGTTAATACAATTCTAGCATGAATAATAAACATTTATCATGATATGAGGAAATATATAATAACTTTATTATTGCCTCTAGGGCATATTTCCTTCAGTCTCCCACTTGCACTAGAGTCAATAATCTAGATCACATCACCATGTGATTAACATCGATAGTTCACATCATCATGTGATTAACACCCATAGTTCACATCGCCATGTGACCAACACCCAAAGGGTTTACTAGATTCAGTAATCTAGTTCACATCACTATGTGATTAACACCCAAAGAGTACTAAGGTGTGATCATGTTTTGCTTGTGAGAGAGTCTTAGTCAATGTGTCTTTCACATTCAGATCCGTTATGTATTTTGCAATTTTTCTATGTCCGCAATGCTCGCATGCGAAGCTACTCTAGCTAATTGCTCCCACTTTCAATATGTATCTAGATCGAGACTTAGAGTCATCCGATCAGTGTCAAAACTTACATCGACGTAACCCTTTACGACCTAACCTTTTGTCACTTCCATAATCGAGAAACATATCCTTATTCCACTAAGGATAATTTTGACCGCTGTCCATGATCTACTCCTAGATCACTATTGTACTCCTTGCCAAAATCAGTGCAGGGTATACAATAGATTTGGTACACACATGGCATACTTTATAGAACCTATGGCCAAGGCATAGGGAATGACTTTCATTCTCTTTCTATCTTCTGCCGTGGTCGGGTTTTGAGTCTTACTCAATTTCACACCTTGTAACACAGGCAAGAACTCTTTCTTTGACTGCTCCATTTTGAACTACTTCAAAATCTTGTCAAGGTATGTACTCATTGAAAAACTTATCAAGCGCCTTGATCTATCTCTATAGATCTTAATGCTCAATATGCAAGCAGCTTCACCGAGGTCTTTCTTTGAAAAACTCCTTTTAAACACTCCTTTATGCTTTGCGAATAATTCTACATTATTTCCGATCAACAATATGTCATTTACATATACTTATCGAAATGCTTTGTAGTGCTCCCACTCACTTTCTTGTAAATACAGGCTTCACCGCAAGTCTGTATAAACTATATGCTTTGATCAACTTATCAAAGCGTATATTCCAACTCCGAGATGCTTGCACCAGTCCATAGATGGATCATTGGAGCTTGCACACTTTGTTAGCTCCTTTGGATCGAAAAACCTTCGGTTGCATCATATACAACTCTTCCTCCGTAAACCCATTCAGAATGTAGTTTTATATCCATTTGCCAAATTTCATAAATTGTGGCAATTGCTAACATGATTCGGACAGACTTAAGCATCGCTACGCTTAAGAAAATCTCATTGTAGTCAACATCTTGAACTTTGTCAAAACCTTTTTTCGACAAGTCTAGCTTTGTAGATAGTAACACTACTATCAACGTCCCTCTTCCTCTTGAACATCCATTTATACAATATGGCTTGCCGATCATCGGCAACTCCACCAAAGTCCATACTTTGTTCTCATACATGGATCTCATCTCGATTTCATGGCCTCAAGCCATTTCGCGGAATCTGGGCTCATCATCGCTTCCTCATAGTTCATAGGTTCATCATGGTCTAGTTACATGACTTCCGAACAGGATTACCGTACCACTCAGTGCGGATCTCACTCTGTTTACCTACGAGATTCGGTAGTAACTGATCTGAAGTTACATGATCATCATCATTAGCTTCCTCACTAATTGGTGTAGTAGTCACAGGAACAGATTTCTGTGATGAACTACTTTCCAATAAGGGAGAAGGTACAATTACCTTATCAAGTTCTACTTTCCTCCCACTCACTTCTTTCGAGAGAAACTCCTTCTCTAGAAAGGATCTATCTTAAGCAACGAATATCTTGCCTTCGGATCTGTGATAGAAGGTGTACCCAACAATTTCCTTTGGGTATTCTATGAAGACGCACTTCTCCGATTTGGGTTCGAGCTTATCAGGATGAAACTTTTCACATAAGCATCGCAACCCCAAACTTTAAGAAACGACAACTTGGGTTTCTTGCTAAACCACAGTTCATATGTTGTCGTCTCAACGGATTTAGATGGTGCCCTTTTAACGTGAATGCAGCTGTCTCTAATGCATAACCCCAAAACAATATTGGTAAATCGGTAAGAAACATCATAGATTGTACTATATCCAATAAAGTACGGTTATGACGCTCGACACACCATTATGATGTGGTGTTCCAGGTGGCATGAATTTGTGAAACTATTCCACTTTGTTTTAATTGAAGACCAAACTCATAACTCAAATATTTGTCTCTGCGATCAGATCGTAGAAACCTTATTTTCTTGTTACGATGATTTTTCCACTTCACTCTGGAATTCTTTGAACCTTTCAACTATTTCAGACTTATGTTTCATCAAGTAGATATACCCATATCTGCTCAAATCATCTTGTGAAGTTCGAAAATAACGATACTTGCCACGAGCATCAACACTCATTGGATCGCATACATCGGTATGTATTATTTCCAATAAGTCAGAGCTTGTTCCATTGTTCCGAGAACGGAGTTTTAGTCATCTTGCCCAAAAGGCATGGTTCGCAAGCATCAAGTGATTCATAATCAAGTGATTCCAAAATCCCATCAGCATGGAGTTTCTTCATGCGCTTTACACCAATATGACCTAAACGGCAGTGCCACAAATAAGTTGCACTATCATTATTAACTTTGCATCTTTTGGTTTCAATATTATGAATATGTGTATCACTACGATCGAGATCCAATGAACCATTTTCATTGGGTGTGTAACCATATAAGGTTTTATTCATGTAAATGCAAACAACAGTTTATTCTCTTACTTAAATGAATAACCGTATTGCAATAAACATGATCAAATCATATTCATGCTCAACGCAAACACCAAATAACATTTATTCAGGTTCAACACTAATCCCGAAAGTATAGAGAGTGTGCGATGATGATCATATCAATCTTGAAACTACTTTCAACACACATCGTCACTTCACCCTTAACTAGTTTCATTTATTCTCGCAACTCCGCTTGAGTTACTACTCTTAGCAACCGAACCAGTACCAAATACCGAGGGGTTGCTATAAACACTAGTAAAGTACACATCAATAACATGTATATCAAATATACCTTTGTTCACTTTGCCATCCTTCTTATCCGCCAAATACTTGGGGTAGTTCGCTTCTAGTGACCAGTCCCTTTGCAAGAGAAGCACTTAGTCTCGTGCTTAGGTCCAGACTTGGGCTTCTTCACTTGAGCAACAACTTGCTTGCCGCTCTTCTTGAAGTTCCTTCTATCCCTTTGCCCTTTTCTTGAAACTAGTGGTCTTGTTAACCATCAACACTTGATGTTCTTTCTTGAATTCTACCTTCATCGATTTCATCATCATGAAAAACTCGGGAATCATTTTCATCATCCCTTGCATACTATAGTTCATCACGAAGTTCTACTAACTTGGTGATGGTGACTAGAGAATTCATCAATCGATATCTTATCCGGAAGATTAACTCCCACTTGATTCAAGCGATTGAAGTACCTGCACAATCTGAGCACATGCTCACTAGTTGAGCGATTCTCCTCCATCTTTTAGCTTATAGAACTTGTTGGAGATTTCATATCTCTCAACTCGGTATTTGCTTGAAATATTTAACTTCAATTCTGGAACATCTCATATGGTCCATGATGTTCAAAACATCTTTGAAGTCCCGATTCTAAGCCATAAAGCATGGTGCACAAAACTATCAAGTAGTCATCATATTGAGCTAGCCAAACGCTCATAACGTGCGCATATCCGCTCCCGCAATAGGTCTGTCACCTAGCGGTGCATTAAAGACATAATTCTTACGTGCAGCAATGAGGATAAACCTCGATCACGGATCAAATCCGCATCATTGCTACTAACATTTTCAACACAATTTTCTAGGAACATATCAAAATAAACATATGAAAGCAACAACGCAAGCTATTGATCTTACAACATAATTTGCAAAATACTACCAGGGACTAAGTTCATGATAAATTTAAGTTCAATTAATCATATTACTTAAGAACTCCCACTTAGATAGACATCTCTCTAGTCATCTAAGTGATCACGTGACCCAAATCAACTAAACCATAACCGATCATCACGTGAGATGGAGTAGTTTTCAATGGTGAACATCTTATGTTGATCATATCTACTATATGATTCACGCCGACCTTTCGGTCTCCGTGTTCCGAGGCCATATCTGCATATGCTAGGCTCGTCAAGTATAACCCGAGTATTCTGCGTGTGCAAAACTGGCTTGCACCCGTTGTAGATGGACGAGAGCTTATCACACCGATCATCACGTGGTGTCCGGGCACGACGAACTTTGGCAACGGTGCATACTCAGGAGAACACTTCTTGATAATTTAGTGAGAGATCATCTTATAATGCTACCGTCAATCAAAGCAAGATAAGATGCATAAAAGATAAACATCACATGCAAATCAATATAAGTGATATGATATGGTCATCATCATCTTGTGCTTCGTGATCTCCATCTCTGCAGCACCACCATGATCACCATCGCCACCGGCGCGACACCTTGATCTCCATCGTAGCATCGTTGTCGCCTCGCCAATCTTATGCTTCTATGACTATCGCTACCGCTTAGTGATAAAGTAAAGCATTACAGTATGATTGCATTTCATACAATAAAGCGACAACCATATGGCTCCTGCCAGATTGCCGATAACTTCGTTACAAAATATGATCATCTCATACAATAAAATATAGCATCACGCCTTGACCATATCACATCACAACATGCCCTGCAAAAACAAGTTAGACGTCCTCTACTTTGTTGTTGCAAATTTTACGTGGCTGCTACGGGCTTAAGCAAGAACCAATCTCACCTCGCATCAAAACCACAACGATACTTTCAAATAGACTCCGCTTTAACCTTCTCAAGGACCGGGCGAGCCACACTCGTTCAACTAAAGTGAGAGAGAGACACCCACCAGTCACCTTTAAGCAACGAGTGCTCGTGGCGGTGAAACCAGTCTCGCGTAAGCGTCTGGCGTAATGTCGGTCCGGCCGCTTCATCTCACAATACCGCTGAACCAAAGTATGACATGCTGGTAGGTAGTATGACTTGTATCGCCCACAACTCACTTGTGTTCTACTCGTGCAAAACATCAAACCATAAAACCTAGGCTCGGATGCCATCGTTGGGGAACGTAGTAATTTCAAAAATTTCCTCGCACACGCAAGATCATGGTGATGTATAGCAACGAGAGGGAGAGTGTTGTCTACGCACCCTCGTGAGACCCGGCGAAGCGATCACAACGTAGAGGAAGTAGTCGACGTTCTCCTCGCGATCCGACCGATCCGGCGCCACATACTCGCGCGCCGAGTTCTTGACACACGTACAGCTCGATGACGCCCTCGTGCTCGATCCAGCCGAGTGTCGAGGAGAGTTCCACAAGACAACGGCGTGGTGACGATCTTGATGTTTCACCGGCGCAGGCTTCGCCTAAGCTTCGCGACAAGATAACCGAGGTGGAATATGGTGGAGGGGGGCACCGCACACGGCTAAGGAACGATCTCACGATCAACTTGTCTGTTCCAAAGTGCCCCCCTGCCCCCGTATATAAAGGAGCCAAGGGGGAGGGGGCCGGCCAAAGGCGCATACAGGGAGTCCTACTCCTCCGGGAGTAGGATTCCCCCAATCCTAGTTGGACTAGGATTCCTGGAGGAAAGAGAGAGAGGGCGGCCCCTTCTCCTAGTCCTAGTAGGACTAGGGAAGGGGAGGCGCGCCAGGCTTGGGCTGCCCTCCTCCTTTCCACTAGGGCCCATCGAGGCCCATTTATCTCCGGGGGTTCCGTAACCTCCGGTACTCGAGAAATTCCGTTTTACCGGAACCATTCGAACTCCAAACATAGGCTTCCAATATATCAATCTTTATGTCTCGACCATTCCGAGACTCCTCGTCATGTCCGTGATCACATCCGGACTCGAACTTCATCGGTACATCAAAATACATAAACTCATAATAACCGCCATCGAAACTTTAAGCGTGCATGGACCCTGCGGTTCGAGAACAATGTAGACATGACCTAGAACCATTCACGGTCAATAACCAACAGCGGGACCTGGATGCCCATATTGGTTCCTACATATTCTACGAAGATCTTTATCGGTCGACCGCATAACAACATACGTTGTTCCTTTGTCATCGGTATGTTACTTGCCCGAGATTCGATCGTCGGTATCCAATACCTAGTTCAATCTCGTTACGGCAAGTCTCTTTACTCGCTCCGTAATACATCATCTCACAACTAACTCATTAGTTGTAGTGCTTGCAAGGCTTAAGTGATGTGCATTACCGAGAGGGCCCAGAGATACCTCTCCGACAATCGGAGTGACAAAACCTAATCTCAAATACGCCAACCCAACATTTGCCTTTGGAGACACTGTAGTACTCCTTTATAATCACCCGATTCGTTGTGACGCTTGGTAGCACCAAAGTGTTCCTCCGTAAACGGAGTTGCATAATCTCATAGTTACGAGAACATGTATATGTCATGGATAGAAGCAGAGCAACATACTAAACGATCGTGTGCTAAGCTAAGGAATGGGTCATGTCAATCGATCATTCTACTAATGATGTGACCTTGTTAATCAAATAACAACTCCTTGTTCATGGTTAGGAAACATAACCATCTTTGATTAACAAGCTAGTCAAGTAGAGGCATACTAGTGACACTCTGTTTGTTTATATATTCACACATGTATTATGTTTCCGGTTAATACAATTCTAGCATGAATAATAAACATTTATCATGATATGAGGAAATATATAATAACTTTATTATTGCCTCTAGGGCATATTTCCTTCATAACCTTCGCCGGAGAACTCCATTCACGGCCACCGCCTCGGATCGCCTATAAAAGGGAGCCCTGAGCTCGTTCTCGAGCACGCACCACCTCTGCACCTCACCAGCACCCCGCCAGGCTACTAGGAGGACCTCGAGGAGGTCTCCTCCCCCAACTCCGGCCGTCCCGTTCCGCCTCGGCCACCATCTTGATTCACTCCGGTGAGGCCGTCCCCGACGCCCAAATCTCGTCAGCAACCTCCTCGAGGACCCAGAGGTCTAACCCCAGCTTCAATTTGACCTCCACAGCACTCCCCGGCGAGATCCAACTCCACCCGAGCCGCCGTCTGCCGGAGCAAGGGCCGCCATCGACGTGGTGCTCGCCGGCGACCACCACCACCACCCACCGACGCGGAAGGATGCACTGAGCACGAAGGTACCGCCCGATCCCCCTGCCTCGCCGTGGATCGCCGCCGGCGACCACCGCAGCTCTCGGGCACCGACGAGCTTTGTCTCCCTCGTTTGAATTTTCAAACCTGACAGGTGGGACCCGCCTGTCAGCCTCTCTTTTCCTTCTAAATGAACCGTTTTCTGAAGGCGTATTCGGGCAAATACGCTTTCAGTCTGAAACGTTTTTCTGGACTTTTCTGCTCAGCCCCCTGAGATATTTCTGTTTCATTTCAGAAAGGTCCCTGGATTAAAACACTTATAACTTTTAAACAGAATAGTATTTTTGGTTTATTCTTTTTCTGTCCTCTCTAAAATTTTGTCTAGTTTTTTATCAGATTTATTTGAAAAATATTTGGAATATTTTTGTGCACCCCACGGTATTTACGTTAGTGCGTGTGTTTCTTATACCGTAGATACCGAAGGAGGTGACGGAACCGCGAACTTCACCGAGCTAGGCTCCGACCATTCTGAACCAGGCAAGCATGTTTGAACTTTTGATATAATGAGTGTTTTTGGCATGTTTGCATTAAGTAGTTCATGGCATGTTTATGAGCATCTCGATGAACGTCATATTTCATGCAAAGTCGATGCAAGTGAGTTTCGGAAATCCATAAGTGTTGAAAGTGAGTTTGCATGCCCACGTGATGGCATGAGAATGGGTAAGATGGCAGTGTTGTAGCATGCCAGTCTTATGCCAGACTATTTGACTTCAGTGTCAACCTGTATCGGCCCAGTTCCATCCGTTTTCCTTCCCTGTACTACCACATGTTTTCCGCAAGGGATATATGGCTTAGTAAGTTGCAAACCGCTTTCCTGGTACACACCAAATCGAGAGGCCGTGATGAGGGTTCCATGGCCTTGGATTAAAGCCCGTCATCCGGTCAGGGGCATGGGCGTTTCTGGTTGGAACCGAGAGGGGGGCACCCTTAGAGCGCGCGTATATAAATTTGATCCCATGCTATTCGAGATGGTGATCTCCCCATCTCAAAGTTTTTCTTGAACGATGTCTGGGGTGATTCCTGGCATCGTGAAGTGGGATGGGTGTGTACTGGTTAGACGTGTTTTCTTCTGAAATACCATAAACGGAACTCGTCCATCGTGACTACGGAAATCCGTTGGCTATGGACTTTTTAGTACAAACTCTGCAGAGTCAAAAATTCCTCTGAATCATCTTATCCATGTCCAAGTACTATGTTCAACTAATCTTATCAAGTGTCAGTTTTGGTGACAAAAACTCCAGTGAGCCACATGAGAGTTAGGACCGGTTATATATATATTCCTATTGATGAACTAACCCGTTTATTATTGTGTTTGAACATTGATTATGAGTATTAATTTCTTGTGAAATTTATCAGACATGAATGATGAATTATAAACCTTTCTGCGATGTCGCTCAGACGTCCGACTGTGGCACACTTGTTATTTACTTTGATATAAGCCCTTTCTGCGATGTCGCTCAGAGTCCGACGGTGGCACACTTGTTATTTACTTTGATATAAGCCCTTTCTGTGATGTCGCCCCGACGTCCGATTGTGGTACACTTGTTATTTACTTTTGATATAAGCCCTTTCTGCGATGTCGCTCAGACATCCAACTGTGGCACACTTGTTATTTACTTTTGATATAAGCCCTTTCTGCGATGTCGCTCAGACGTCCGACTGTGGCACGCTTGCTATTTACTTTCGGTATAAGCCCTTTCTGTGATGTCGCTCCGACGTCCGACTATGGCACGCTTGTTATTTACTTCTCAATATAAGCCCTTTATGTGGTGGCGCTTAGACACCCGACTGCGGCATGATTTATTTATTAGTTCACCCTTCGAGGCGTCGCTTCAGACACCCGAACGGTTTTCAGTTATTTTTGTGGATTTCGGAAAGACTATCGTCCGACTTCCTTTTTACTTATAATGTTGTGCCATTATTTTATTAAATTGAATGTGCATCACTAATTATTTATGACGCATTCATGCATGCATTTGTTATATCTTATGTCCGAACTGTCTTGCGAGTACTTTCAAAGTACTCACCTGTCTTGTTGATTTGGCCAGATGTTGACGAAGGCGATCTCATGGACGAAGAATTCGATAGCGAGTCCGACACCTAGAGGAGTCCCAGTCTGTCTCGTGTGGGCCCTGGATTTGGTCACTGTATTATAACCGCTCCTGCTACCCGAATAAACTCATCGAGCCTCACCTCGACGCTCGATAAGCTGCCAGTTTAGGAGTCATAGTATCCACTCTCCACTATGATATTCCACCACCACTTTCATCCCGAGTCAGTAGTATGCCACCCTACACCATTGTATCATATCCACCATTATGTATAATTATTGGCATGCTTGTAAAAATTTGTTGAGCAGCCTCAGCTCAACCCTGTAATATATTAAATGTTACTGGCTTACTGTATCAAGATTTGTCTACCAGTAAGGAGGATTTTTTCCTCATACTGGACTAAATAGATCGGTTTCTCAATAAACATTTTATCGGAAAACCGGCCGTGACAAGCTTGGTACCAGAGCCAGGCTGACTGTAGGAAGCCACTAGGTGCGATCGCTAATTGGTTATTATCAAAATAGAGCTAATTCATATTTTTGCAAATATAGTCATTTTCTGACAGTCAGCATAAATTTATGATCTGACCATTCAGAATTTTTGCCTACTTTTGTAGATGGCTGACAACAACTACGAGTCACAGATGTTCGCCAACGTGCCCGATGGGTTCGTCAAGCTCCTCTCCTTCATCGTTCAGGTCGCGATGGGGCCATCTATGCGCCCAGTCTTCACACTACCAACACAAGGTCAACGACAGTCTGACCATGCACCAGGCCGCGGTGCAATTCAAGGGAGGGCGTGTTGAGTTACGCCGCTTCCGGTACTTGGGAAGAGCCATGCCTACGGAGAAGCATGCTATGCACATGGCAGCCTGTGAGGCAATAGCTCGTCTCAGGGATGTCCTTCCCTCGATGAAGACTCATCGTTACCGCTACCTTCCATGCCACGTGCCATACACCTGTCACTACACGTTCTCTTGCCCCAGAGGAGAACGAGACGAGGCATTTGAGATGCTTATCGAGTACCTCCGAGCTCTGGAGGCAGCCTTCGACAACCTGGTGGACGACTTCTTGGCTGCCCACATGGACTCAGTCCATGGCTGTGCCGCTAATAGGAGGGAACTCCTGCACGCCGCACCGCCACTGACTTTCGTGTCGTCCTCAGCATCTTATGCACCTACCACTCTCGCCACTGCTCGTCGCCTACCTTCCACCGAGGAATTCAACCAAGTCATTGCGCCCTCTCCAGCCCGCACTGCACCACCCTTTGCGCCCACTCTTGTTCGTGTTGCTCCACCTATGGCGCCCGCTCCATCTACTCGGCGCAGCACTTCACGTCTGGAGCCTATTAGCAAGGAGGAGGTCGAGTCCCCAGCCTCACTACGCCTCACCCTCGGCAGGGCAAAGGAGATCGTCAACATCTCCCACTGAGTATGCTTAGCCGCCAAGCGATGAACTGCGTGTACGATATGTTTATATGTACATAAGTTATGAGAAGTAGCTTGTTTGCACATCATGTAGGAACTGGGAGAAGTGCACTAGCCTAAATAACATGTCAGGAATATGTACGCATATCCTGAGTGATGTATTGTATAATTACAACCTACGTGTAAGATATGTAATGAGCAGTACTTCTCCGTGCGCAATCAATTTGTTTTCTTGAGAAATTCTGGAGCATTTAATCTATTTTTCCCGTCTTTGTGCATTTATTGATTTTTGCGACTCTTTTCCCTTTCTTATGAGTTTTACAAAATATATCCCCAGAGTGAAAAATGTCTCGTCCTTGGACGCGCTCCATGCCAACTCAGCCAGAGGAAAATTATGGCTCACAACCAAGCAACAATTTCACACAGGGGCAGTCAAGTCAACAGGACAATGAAACAGCCCTTTCCCAAATGTGCCGCCTCTATGAGCAAAGTCAGCAACAACACCAGGAAATGATGAACCAAGTCACCAATATGGGAAATCACCATGGACAGTATCAGCAGCAATCCAAGTTATCTGAGCTACAGAAGACGCGTCCCCAAACATTTTCTCATACTAACAAACCTCTTGAGGCCAAGGATTGGCTCCGTGACATGGAAAGAAAATTAATTATTGCAAAATGTTCAGACCTCGAGAAAGTACTATATGCTCCGCACTATCTCACAGGAGCAGCTGCATCATGGTGGGAGAATTTCCTGCACATGCACCCCAACGAAAATGATATAACCTGGGAAGAGTTCAAAGAAGGTTTTCGTGGGGCAACAATCCTAAAAGTATTATGAAAATCAAGAAGAGAGAGTTTGATGACCTCAAACAAAGGACCATGACGGTGTCAGACTACAACGGTCAGTTCACTCTGTTGTCTCGCTACGCCAACGAAGAGCGTATGACTGAAAGCAACAAGATGGAGAAATTCCTAGACGGTCTGGCGCCCGCGCTTAAATGCCATCTGGTTGTGCACACTTTTCCAGATTTCAAAATGCTAGTGGATAAGGCCATTACCTTGGAAAATGAGAGAGGCAGCTTGGAGGATTTCCGCAAACGAAAAAGGGACCAGACTACTCTTGCTCGCAACCACCGAAGCAAAACGGATTTTCAGAAAGGTGGGATACACAAACCCACGACAAATGTCTCACGCCCATTCAAGAATTTCCATGCAAGGGACAAGGAGTTCACATATCGCCCAGGCGTCACTTGCTACGCTTGCGGAGAGGAAGGGCACTATGCCAAGCAGTGTCCCAAGCCAAGGAACTCGACCCCAAAGCCGAACAACGGTGTCAATAATTCAGCGCCCAAGCGAAACAATTTCAACCCCAATAACAACCACAGGAAGGGTCATCTGAACCACGTGACTAAAGAGGAAGCACAGAATGCCCCAGATATCGTACTCGGTACGTTCCCTGTCAACACAATACCTACCATGGTTTTGTTTGATTCTGGAACTTCTCACTCATTCATTTCGAAAAGTTTTTCTTTGCAAAATAATTTTTTGATGCTTCCCTTGGAAAAATCCATGATCATCAAGTCCCCAGGGATTAAGCAAGTTGCCCAGAGTTACTACCAAGGTGTAATTATTGAGTTTGAAGGATTGAAGTTTCACGCCAACCTTATTGTATTGGAAAATAAAGGACTGGATGTCATCCTAGGGATGGATTGGTTGACCTCCAACAAAGGTTTTATTGACTGCTTCAACAGGACCGTAATTCTCACCCACCACCACGGAAAGACAATAAGAGTTTCAGCCAAAGAGAGAAAAATATCCCGGCAACCAAAATTGAACAAGGTGGATATTTCTGAATTAAGCAAGATTCCAGTAGTATGTGAATTTCCAGACGTATTTCCCGAAGAACTATCCGGCATGCCACCAGATCGAGAGATAGAATTCAGCATTGAGCTAGCACCCGGAACCGCCCCCATATACAAGAAACCATACAGAATGGCACCATCCGAATTGGTAGAATTGAAGAAGCAAATAAAAGAATTACTGGACAAAGGATATATTCGAGCCAGCTCCTCACCTTGGGGTTCACCAATTTTATTTGCCAAAAAGAAGGATGGAACACTGAGATTGTGTATAGACTATCGAGCACTTAACATGGTCACAATCAAGAACAAATACCCGATGCCACGGATAAATGATTTATTTGATCAGCTCGCTCAGGCCAAGGTATTCTCAAAAATTGACTTAAGGTCGGGATACCATCAATTAAAAGTACAAACAGAAGATATCCCCAAGACAGCCTTCACCTCTAGATACGGATGTATGAGTTTACAGTAATGCCATTTGGGCTAACGAACGCCCCCTCATATATTTTTCACCTCATGAACAAAGTATTTATGAAATTTATGGACAAGTTTGTTGTGGTATTCATCGATGATATTCTGATATACTCCAAGACACCAGAAGAGCACGCTGAACATCTCTGAATTGTACTAGGAGAACTCAGGAAACATCAATTGTACGCCAAGTTCAGCAAGTTGAATTTTGGCTAAGACAAGTAGGTTTTCTGGGCCACGTACTGACCCAAGAAGGTATTGCCGTAGACCCGAAAAAAGTCAAGGCTGTACTTGGTTGGAAACCACCAGCCAGCGTAACGGACGTACGAAGTTTCTTGGGAATGGCAGGATACTATCGAAGATTTATTGAAGGATTCTCCACCATAGCAAAGCCGATGATGCAGTTACTCAAGAAAGACAAGAAGTTTTAATGGACGGAAGCTTGTGAGAAAAGTTTCCAAGAACTAAAAAGGAAATTAACGACAGCGCCAGTATTAATTGTGCCAGACATACACAAGAATTTTGAGGTGTATTGCGACGCATCACGGAAGGGCCTCAGATGCGTATTGATGCCAGAAGGCAAGGTAGTCGCGTATGTTTCCAGACAACTTCGTAAGCATGAAGAAAATTATCCTACTCATGACTTAGAATTGGCAGCAGTCATTCATGCACTCAAGGAATGGAGACACTTTTTACTTGGGAAACGTTGTGAAATATACACGGACCATAAAAGTCTCAAATATATTTTTATACAACCAGAACTCAATTTACGGCAACGACGCTAGTTGGAATTAGTGAAGGATTATGATGTTGGAATCCACTACCATCCAGGAAAAGCAAATGTAGTGGCAGATGCCCTAAGTCGGAACCCGAGCCCGAACAACGAAAACCTACCAAACATGAGACCTGAATTTCGGCAGGAGTTTGCTAAACTCAACCTGATGGTGGTCACCTAAGGCGGTGTGTCGAATTTAGAAATGCAGCCTACCGTGATAGAAAAGATTAAAGAGGCTCAGCATGGGCACCCCAGCATTGAAGGCATAAAACGGAAAGTGAGTTTAGGCAAGGCCTCAGAATTCGTTATCAATGAGCAGGGAATATTGCGGTACGGAGATAGAATATGCGTACCAAATATCGAGAAGCTTAAACAGCAAATCTTAGCTGAAGGCCACACCGCTCCGTACTCAATCCATCCTGGAGGAACAAAAATGTACAAGGATCTTCAGGAGAAATTTTGGTGGCACGGTATAAAAAGGGACATAGCCACGTTGATTGCATGTTGTGACTCTTGTCAACGCATCAAGGCCGAGCACCAAAAACCGGCCGGACTATTACAACCAAATAAGATACCCGAGTGGAAATGGGACGAGATTGGAATGGACTTTATTGTTGGGCTACCTCGGTCACGGCACGGGAATGATGCCATATGGGTCATCACAGACAGACTGACTAACGTGGCACACTTTATCCCCATGAAGACAACCCACACCACTCAGAAGCTTGCCAGGCTTTATCTCTCCCGTATCGTCTGCTTACATGGAGTTCCAAAGACTATAATATCGGACAGAGGCACTCAATTCGTCTCCCGATTTTGGGATCAATTACAACAGGCTCTGGGAACCCAACTAGCTTTCAATACAGCATACCATCCCCAGACTGATGGACAAACTGAACGCATAAACCAAATTCTAGAAGACATGCTTAGGACATGTGTCCTCACATATGGAACCAGTTGGGAGGAAAGCTTGCCATACGCAGAGTTCGCCTACAACAACAGTTATCAAGCCAGCCTGCAAATGGCACTATTTGAAGCCTTGTACGGGCGGAGATGTCGTACCCCGCTAAATTGGTCAGAGACCGGAGACAGCCGTATCTTCGGCCTAAACATGCTCAAAAAAGCCGAGGAAAAGGTCAAGCTAATCAGGGACCGACTCAAGACAGCTCAAAGCCGACAGAAGAGTTATTACGATCGGAAACATCATGGGGTCAGATTCGAACCCGGTGAATTTGTATACCTACAAGTATCTCCTATGAGGGGCCTGCAACGATTCAAGATTAAGGGAAAGCTAGCACCAAGATTCATTGGACCATTCTGTATAACGGCACGAAGGGGCACTGTAGCCTACCAGCTAGACTTGCCCGAGGAATTATCCGATGTCCACGACGTATTCCACGTCTCGCAGTTGAGGAAGTGCGTAGGCAGCCCAGAGAAGCAAGTATCCCATGAGAACATTGATGTGCAACCAGACCTCACCTATCGGGAACATCCAGTAAAAATATTGGAGGAGTCTAAAAGGAGAACCCCACAGAAAACCATCAAGTTTTTCATAGTTCAGTGGAGCAATCACACCGAGAGTGAAGCCACTTGGGAAAGAGAGGAATTTCTTCAGACAGGGCACCCACACTTATTTAAGGTTCAGCTGAAATCTCGGGGACGAGATTTTTCCTAAGGGGGTAGGTGTTGTGACACTCCAAAAAATTTCTTTTTGGTTTTCAGCAAAAACTTTGTTGGATTTAAAGTAGGCCATTAAAATTCTTCCAAAAACCTCTCTCTCAAAACCTTCCCCCTTGGCAAGGATTTTATTTTGGTATCTTCGTCAACCTTGGTATTTGGTTATTTTTTTAAAACCTTTTTCTGTTTGTTCCCCTCCCAAATTTTATTTTTGGGATTTATTTTCTTTAAAAAAAGAAACCCTAGGAGTTTTGGGACTTCTCTCATTTTGAAACCACTCATGGTTTTATCTTGCCTCATGTGATAAATCTTCCCAAAGCCACTCCTTCCACTTTGGGACAATCCAAGCATTCTGTTCCAACAAGTCCAACTCATTTTTGGATTTTTTTAATTTGTTTTATTCCCCAAATTAAATCTATGATTTATTTTAAGCATAGGTGATTTGCAAAGCAAGTACCTAATTGCCTTTGAGTTTTGATCTCAAACCAACTCCTCTGGATAGTCCTTAGCACCCACAACCTAGAACCATCAAGATCCACTCTTCTTCTTTTAAAAATTTTTAAGTTTCAGCCTCTGCAAGTTTGGACCTGATTTGTCAAATTTGGTGAAATTAATATCTTCCCTTCTCCAAAAATTCTACCAAAATTCAGGCAGCCCCCAGGTGCAATGAGAGGCCACCCCACCAAAAATCAGCTCAAGGAAAATTTCCCACACCAAAATCATTTTGTCGAACACTTGGCCGGCACCGTTACTATGCACTTTCAGAAATTTCAGAGTTTCAGAGTGTTGGCAGTGTCGTTTTTCGTCAGTGCCTTGTCATCGATCAACAGTGCGCCCTGGCGCGTTGCGCACGGCCTCTCCTCCCTGGCCAGAGCACCACACGCCGTCTTGAACGGGTGTAGATGTCGGTGGCGGCGAGCATCGCCGGCTTTGGTAGCTTCCGCGGTGGCAGAGCCACCCGTGGCGGCCAGCGAGGGCCTAATCCAGCTCGCCACGCCGTCCGGCGCCGCCCAACGCTCCCTAGTTCTCCGCGTGGCTCATGCATGCCAGCGCACTCCCGCAGCACCGTCGCCGTGGCCCGGCAAGCACAGGACGCGCCCTCTGCCGCCGACGGGCCCGCGCTCCGTCGAAACCCACCAAAAGCACCTAACCTGAACTCGTTTAGCGCCCAAACGGAAGCAGTGGAACTCCACGTTGACGCCCAACTCCCTAAAACCCCCCGACCAAGCTCTGCGCCGCCGTAACCTTCGCCGGAGAACTCCGTTCACGGCCATCGCCTCGGATCGCCTTTAAAAGGGAGCCCGGAGCTCGTTCTCGAGCATGCACCACCTCTGCACCTCACCAACACCCCGCCAGGCCACTAGGAGGACCTCGAGGAGGTCTCCTCCCCCAACTCCGGCCGCCCCGTTCCGCCTTGGCCACCATCTCGATTCACTCCGGTGAGGCCGCCCCTGACGCCCAAATCTCATTAGCAATCTCCTCGAGCACCCAGAGGTCTAACCCCAGCTTCAATTTGACCTCCACAACACTCCCCGGCGAGATCCAACTTGTAACGCCCTCGATGCGGCTATATCTCACACGTGTCGAAGCACGACTTAGAGGCATAACCGCATTGAAAGCAATGTCGCAAGTGAGGTAATCTTCACACAACCCAAGTAATACATAAGGGAAAGAGATACATAGTTGGCTTACAATCGCCACTTCGGACAAATAAAAGAATAAAGCATTACATCATCCAGATACAATCAAGGTCCGACTACAGAACCAAAATAAAAGAAGAACCCCAAATGCGACAAAGGTCCCTGATCGACCCCAACTGGGCTCCACTACTGAACAACTAGAACGAAACAACACAAAGGGCAAGATCTTCATCGAGCTCCTCCTTGAGCTTGGTTGCGCCACCGCTTTCGATAACATAGGCACTTGCAAACTGGTTTTGAAGTATCCGTGAGCCACGAGGACTCAACAATCCCATTACCATGGGTATCAAGACTAGCAAAGCTTAATGGGAAAGGAAGGGGTAAAGTGGTGAGGTTGCAGCAGCGGCTAAGCATATATGGTGGCTAACATATGCAAATGAGAGCGAGAAGAGAAACAAAGGAACGGTCGTGAAGCTAGGAATGATCAAGAGGTGATCCTAAACACCTACTTACGTCAAACATAACCCAGAAACCGTGTTCACTTCCCGGATTCCGCCGAGAAGAGACCATCACGGCTACACAAACGGTTGATGTGTTTTAATTCGGATCTGGTGTCAAGTTATCTACAACCAGACATTAACAAATTCCCATCTGCCACATAACCGCGGGCATGGCTATCAAAAGTTTAAACCCTGCAGGGGTGTCCCAACTTAGCCCATGACAAGCTCTCGCGATCAACGAAGGAATAGACCTTCTCCCAGGAAGACCCGATTAGTCTCGGAATCCCGGTACATCAAGACATTTCAACAATGGTAAAACAAGACCAGCAAAGCCTCCCGCTGTGCCGACAAATCCCGATAGGAGCTGCACATATCTCGTTCTCAGGGCACACCGGATGAGCCAGACGTCGGGTTGGCATAGACCACTGTTGCCAGGGCGCCGGACATCGCTTCGGTTTGGACCAGCACTTAGACAAGCACTGGCCTGGGGGGGCTAAATAAAGATGACCCTCGAGAGAGCGACTCCCAAGGGAAAAGTAGGTGGTGGTGAGGCAAATGGTAAACTGTCAGGGGGGTCCCATAAATCACCCGACCGCGTTAGGAACGCAAAATCCGGGAACATAACACCGGTATGACGGAAACTAGGGCGGCAAGAGTGGAACAAAACACCAGGCATAAGGCCGAGCCTTCCACCCTTTACCAAGTATATAGATGCATTAATAATATAAGAGATATTGTGATATCCCAACCAAAATCCTGTCCACCATGGAGAAATCTTCAACTTCACCTGCAACTAGCAACGCTATAAGAGGGGCTGAGCAAAAGCGATAACATAGCCAAACAACGGTTTGCATAGGAAAGGTGTCAAAGGTTAGGGCTTCACGGCAATATGGGATGGCTTGATAAACAGGTAATAGGTAACGCAGCATAGCGATAGAACGAAGCAACTAGCATAGCAATGATAGTAGTGAGATCCAGGGTAGCGGTCATCTTTCCTGAAATCCCGCAAGGAAGAAGAACGAGTCCATGAAGAAGACGAACCACACGTAGACGAACAAATCCTCACGATCGCAACGAAACGGGAACTATCGAGAAGAAGCACACAACAAGGTAAACACACCACACATGAACAAGACATGATGCACAACAAGCATGATGCATGACCAAACTACATGAAGCTACTCATGGCAAAAGATGATGCAAACAAGAACAACACATCAAGGCAAGTTTAAATGAGGCCGGAAACAACATATAACAATTCCGGTAAGTCCTCATATGCATATTTCGAAATTGGTCCAGAACTGAATAAACATTATGTTCAAGTTGTTAAACAGCAAGTTAAGATGCACCAAGATGATCTACACGAAATTCTATTCAAGTTCCATATAAAGTTCATTAGATTCGGAGCTACGGCCTAGAAGATATGAGCAAAACAAGTTAAGCATGGCATTGATGCAAAATGCACCAAAACATCAAGCAAACACCTCAAAACAAGGATGCAACATGATAATATGAAGCTACATGCAAAAACAAGCAAGTTTCATATAGAGCACATTCAAAACGGAGCAACGGTGCAACACATACAATCTATACAAGTCATAGCAACAATCTGTCCATAACAGCAACTAGGCATATTGCAAGCATCAAAACAACATGCTACATCACCCTAACATGATAACAAAAGGCATGGGCATGAATTACAGGTAAAGCATAACAAAACATGAACACTGAGCTATCTCCAGAAACAACTAGAACATGCTCCAAAACACATGGAGATATTGCAAATAATAACAGTTTCAGACATTAGCAGAAATAACATCAGGTTGCAATGTTTAGAGCTATCAAACAACATGTTACATGAACTTATCATGGCAAAAAAGGCATGGCATGAATCTACTAATTGCATAGATCAAAAGACCCTTACTGACCATGAGCCAAAAAGGCACGGAAACTATGATGGCACCCATGTAAACATGGCAAGTTTATATTACAGATTCATAACATGGCAGGAACAACAATAAGTAGGCATGTTCGTGAGCTCGAACCACTCACCACAGAGCAATACATGGCATGGAAAGGCAACCAACAGTAAGAAGGCATGTTTGTGAAGCTAAGCATGGCAAGAGCAAGTTCATAGGGTGCATGGATCACTAGGAAAACACATGGGAACTAGTGAACTTAATGTAAACAGGCTGACAGCAACATTTTCAAGCAACTTTAGAGCAGGATTACAACATGCTACAATGTCTATAATTGCAACCAAGGGCATGAATGGATAGAGCATGACATGTAGTTCAAAACATGTTTATAGGACATCTCCAGATTATGCATAGAATGATTAGTAGAAGCATGTTAACATAGCAACAAAATATAACAGAATCTGTCAGGAAAACAGCAACAACAACTACCCTACTTCGCAAGCTTGATACACTCAGCACACAACTCACAAAAATACATGGTTAACACCTCTGGAAAGATGGCATGGCATAGTTCAACATTCATGTAGAGCTCAATCTCATAGGATGTACACATCAATCATGGCAAAAATGATAAAACAGCAAGTTATAACAGTTTCAGCAGATTAACATCAACATGCACTCTTCCAACAGCATTTCGGGCATCAAGATAAGCTAAAATGAAAATGATGCAATGGAATGAAATGAAGTACTCGTCGAGACGAACAATTTGACATATTATACGCATGAAACGGAGCTACGGATGAAGAGATGTGACATGATGAATATGGCATGTTTATGCAAAATAAACGGGGACTTGGTGGTTTCGGGGACAACCTTCGGGTTGGCACGGATATTGATGCACGACCGAGCTCGCCGGAGATGAACGTGGTGGTGGCCGGAGTTGGGCGAGAGGGCGCCGGAGAGGAGGGGGCCGCGGGGGCGCGGATCCGCCTCCCGCCCGGATCTGGCCGGGCGGCGCCAGCGGAGAGCTGCGGGGCCGGGCGGGAAGCCGACGGAGTCGGCGAGGCGACGGCGAACTGCGCATGGTGGGGCGCTGGAGGCGCCATGAGGGGCCCGCTGGCGGCGGCGACATATGCCCCTTGACGGCGGGGACGGAGGCGGTAGCCGGGCGTCGGCGGCGAGCCCGGCGGCAGCGAGGCGGCCGACGGCGAGGGCACCGGCAGCGGCGGCGCGGACGGAAGCGGCGGGCGCGGGCGCCGCAGAGCAGGCGCTGGCCCCGGCCTCCGCCGGGGGGGCGGGCGGCGCGCGCCACGTGGCGTCGTCTGGTTGGCGAAGCGCGCGGGGTGACGTGGCGGCCCATGATTGGCTGGGGTGACGCGTCCGGCGGACATGTCCGGCTCGGGCGGACGTGTCCGGCGGCGCAAGGATGAAGAAGCTAGGGTTTGCACCGAAATTTCGGGGAGGAAGACATATTTATAGGTGGAGGGAGTTAGGAGAGTCCAAATGAGGTGCGGTTTTCGGCCACGCGATCGTGATCGAACCACCGAGAGCATGGAGGGGAGTTTGCTGGATTTTGGGCAATTTGGAAGGGGTGTTGGGCTGCAACTCAAAGAGGGCTTTTACGGTTACCCGGTTAGCCGCTGGAGTATCAAACGACCTCCAAATGGCACGAAACTTGACAGGCGGTCTACCGGTGATATACCATGGACGCTTGGCAAACCTCGGGCCATTCCGAGAAAGTTTAACACCCGCACAAGAGAAGAGGCAAAAGGGGGACGCCGGAGGACATAGGAGCGCCGGATTGCAAAACGGACAACGGGGAAAATGCTCGGATGCATGAGACGAACACGTATGCCAATGCGATGCACATGATGACATGATATGAAATGCAGATGATGACATGGCAAAGTGCAACACGCAAGCAAATGACATGGCAACGACGGCGAATAATCAAGGGACACTGGCGCAATGATCCGGGCGTTACAACACTCCACCACTACGAGAGGATCTCGTCCCGAGATCTAGGATGGCACCGGAGAGAAAACAGAAGAGGAAGAGAAGAGGTAAAACTAAGTTGCTTCTTTGACCAATGAGTGAAACCAAAGAACCTTGAGAGGTTGAACACATTGAAAGAAACAAAATAACGGAGATGACCAAGATTGCAAACAATTCATTGGCCAAGAGGAACAAGGAATATGATGAGAACCAAGAGGTTTAGTGATAAGATAGATATTGAAACCACTCCGGTTAAAACTAGATAGAGAAGGAATAAGATTGATATTATTTGGGCAGCACTCCGACTGAAAGAAGAAGGAAAAACTTGATGAGAAGAAAAGATATTGAAGAGATGATACAACACCCCGGTTAAATGGATAAGCAAGAAAAGAACACGATCCTCACAAAACGAGGTGATGGGTGAAGAGCACAACATCACAATGCCTCCGTAACGAAAGAATAGAAGTTAGATCGTTGGGATGAAGGGACGGAGAAGAAAATGACAACTTTTGCCACAAGTGAACTTGGAAAGCATCCTTCCAAGAAGGTTAGAACGGAATTGTTGGTAAACCAACAACGAAACGAATAAGCTTGTAGTGGGCTTATGGAAAACATCTCGAGACTATGAGGTGACAACCGGCCACTAATGGAAACCATTGATTGGATTGAGAGCACCAAAGAGATGAAAACTTCTTCACCAAGATGATAGAGAGATAACTAGGATCATTGATAAGCACCACAAATAGCAACATTCCTTAGGGAAGGCTTTAGGTGAAATATAACCCAAGGTAACCCCAATGAAGAGACTGATGGATTTAAAGTACCTCCTTCTTGACAACAATATGAATCATGAAACAAGAAGGAAATTGTCAAGAGTGACATAACACCACCTCAAAAGATAAGGTAGGAAGAATTGCACTTTGGAATGCAAGATGAAGAATACTTGAGCTCCTCAAAACAAAACATGTGTTTGGCACCATGTTTATTTTAGAGTATAGCTTGGCAGGTCATAACTTCAAGAGAAATCTTGAAGAACAATTGAACAATGAAAGAATCCTTGACGAACCACCATGTAGAGCCTCCATGAAGAACTCCGGTAATAAAAGGATGATAAAAAGAAAGGGAAGTTGAGAACACAAGGTGAAGCCTTGCGATGATTTAGATAGAGCTTCACGACGAGATAAAGTGGAAAACTTGGAACTCCGGAAAAGAAAAGATGAAGCATCTCGAACCAAGAATGTGATATGATGAACAACTCCGGAAAGAAGAAATTAATCACTTGGATGAAACAAGAATAAGAATTATGTTATGCATATCCTTCACCAGTTTAAATTGATGACAAACAACGGATTTGGCATACTACTAATTCTCGTAGAAAGGATTAAGAGGGACATAGCATAAACTTGGGAAGGTCTTCAACGAACCACCGGTAGGATTGGAAAGAACGAATGAATTAAATGATAACGAAAGAGGTGAAATCTTGAACGAACCACCGTAAGAATTGAAAATGAATGTAGCAAAGGCACAATTCACCGGGAAGAATTGGAAAACGAATGAAGATATTTGAGGGGATTTAGATACATGAGAACAAAGAGAACATGAACTGATTAGAGGATATTTTAACGAATCACTGGTAAGATTTGGAGAATGATAGCTACACGCTGAGAATGACGAATTATGACATGATGACCTTCGGAGGAAAGAAATGGAAATAACTCATGAAATGCTCCGGATGGTAAGAAAAGGATTGTCACAATCAAAACAATTATGAGGATAGCATGAAGCTAGAACCATGAATCTTCGGAAGAACGGACAAGATTTAGAGGAAAAACTCTTCTTCGGTCTTCACATGATGAGAATGAAGATGAGAACCACCATTAATTGTGAAGATACTCCGGGAGAATGAAAAACAAAGAGGTTGAGCCAACAAGGAAAAATAATTTGAAATCGATCTTGGAAAACATCTGACTGATGAAATTCATTCTTACGTCAAACTTGGAGAAGAATTTAGGATAGCTCTGGGAAAATAGGAGAGTCAGGTAAGATCCTAGGAAAAGACCTGTGGGTTAGGGCCCACTCAAAGGAAAACACCGTTGAAAATATTTAAAAGGGATGTTGCACCGGTTGAATTAAATGACTTGAATGAGATACCAATCTCGAAAGAGCTTGAACGAATGCAGAGTAGAAACACGAATCTTCAAGATATCTTGAGCACTCCAGAATAACAAATAGCGAGAAGTAGAATAACAAATAGCACCGGTATGAAAGAGCATTTGACACGAAGAAAGGAATATGATGAATATCAAAAGCTTGAATAGGATCCACCGGAGAAGAGACAACAATGAAGGATGATGATCTTGAAGCTGTTGAGCATCTTCATGGGAAATCACCGGATAAGAACATTGATTGAAAAGAATGAAGAGACTTCACATGAATAAATGGATACTTGATTAAGAAATCTGTGTCCTTGAAGAAAAAGGGTGGGAGGGCGGGAAAAAACAAAGGCAACTTGGGACGGATGAAACAAACACCGTTGAGAAAACTTAGAATTGATCTTGCGGATGGGAAAAATGATGGGATCCACTTGAAGAGAAGCACACCGGTTGGAAAGGAGTTGACATGACAAAATCAATGATCAAAAGGATTAGTATTCACATAGCAATAAGAGAACACCGTTTAGGAAAGGTATGCATTCAACATTTGACATTGAAGCAACTCGAATACCACAACTCAAAACAAAACAAAGGATTTGGCTTGCAAAATAAGCCGGAACAAACATATGATAGAGATTTACCCAATCGCATATCAGACATCTGTCGGAAAGATATTCTAGGAGCTACTTGAATTCCCACCTATAAAACTCCCGAAACTTTCTGGTTATGCAATCTGGTGTTGGGGATACAGGGGAAGCAATATATCTCACCCAAACTAACAATACCTACATCCAAGCTGTATCCATCCGTCAACACATAACCAAGAAACCTTCAGAAATCGTGTACCTCAACCTTTGAAAAGCATCCGTTATGCGAGTCATGGCAATACTCCCGTACTCACCTCAGTACTGGGTTATCTCACCAACAACTGCATAAAAGAGATTTTCGATGTCGGCGTACTAAACTCGGTATTCGAGAATCTGCAACGATAAAATTATGACGACAACACCTCGAGCTCAACTCCCGGGACACTTCCACTAAACCCCGACAGAGGCACCAAGACAATGTTCTCATCATAAAACCATCGGACGATTCCAAGATACCAGCGTGATCCTAAAACTTTTTAGTGAAATTTGAGGAGAGGAAAGTCAAAACTTCTCGTCGGGAGACCTCACCAGAGCGATTTAAGGGACCGAGGAGTAAAAAAAATTCTAACTCTCAATATATATAATCCTAAATGACTCAAAACATTTTTCTAGACACAACTCGCCACTAAAAACAATCAAGCGGTGGGGGCTCCTAAGGTCGGGAAGGCTCGATTACCAACTTGTAACGCCTCGATGCGGCTATATGTCCCACGGTCGAAGCACGACTTAGAGGCATAACCGCATTGAAAGCAATGTCGCAAGTGAGGTAATCTTCACACAACCCAAGTAATACATAAGGGAAAGAGATACCTAGTTGGCTTACAATCGCCACTTCACACAAATAAAAGAATAAAGCATTACATCATCCAGATACAATCAAGGTCCGACTACGGAACCAAAATAAAAGAAGAACCCCAAATGCGACAAAGGTCCCCGATCGACCCCAACTGGGCTCCACTACTGAACAACTAGAACGAAACAACACAAAGGGCAAGATCTTCATCGAGCTCCTCCTTGAGCTTGGTTGCGTCACCTGCTCGGTAACATAGGCACATGCAAACTGGTTTTGGAAGTATCTGGTGAGCCACGAGGACTCAGCAATCCCATTACCATGGGTACCAAGACTAGCAAAGCTTAATGGGAAAGGAAGGGGTAAAGTGGTGAGGTTGCAGCAGCGGCTAAGCATATATGGTGGCTAACATACGCAAATGAGAGCGAGAAGAGAAACAAAGGAACGGTCGTGAAGCTAGCAATGATCAAGAGGTGATCCTGAACACCTACTTACGTCAAACATAACCCAGAAACCGTGTTCACTTCCCGGATTCCGCCGAGAAGAGACCATCACGGCTACACACACGGTTGATGCGTTTTAATTCGGATCTAGTGTCAAGTTATCTACAACCGGACATTAACAAATTCCCATCTGCCACATAACCGCGGGCACGGCTCTCGAAAGTTGAAACCCTGCAGGGGTGTCCCAACTTAGCCCATGACAAGCTCTCGCGATCAACGAAGAATAGACCTTCTCCGGAAGACCCGATCGAGTCTCGGAATCCCGGTACATCAAGACATTTCGACAATGGTAAAACAAGACCAGCAAAGCCTCCCGCTGTGCCGACAAATCCCGATAGGAGCTGCACATATCTCGTTCTCTGGGCACACCGGATGAGCCAGACGTCGGGTTGGCATAGACCCTGGTTGCCCAGGGGGCGCCGGACAACGCTCGGTTTGGACCAGCACTTAGACAAGCACTGGCCCGGGGGGGGACTAAAATAAAGATGACCCTCGAGAGAGCGACTCCCAAGGGAAAAGTAGGTGGGGGTGAGGCAAATGGTAAAAGTCAATGTTGGGCCTTGCTGGACAAGTTTTATTCAAAGCGAACTGTCAGGAGGGTCCCATAAATCACCCGACCGCGTTAGGAACGCAAAATCCGGGAACATAACACCGGTATGACGGAAACTAGGGCGGCAAGAGTGGAACAAAACACCAGGCATAAGGCCGAGCATTCCACCCTTTACCAAGTATATAGTTGCATTAATAATATAAGAGATATTGTGATATCCCAACCAAAATCCTGTCCACCATGGAAAAATCTTCAACTTCACCTGCAACTAGCAACGCTATAAGAGGGGCTGAGCAAAAGCGATAACATTGCCAAACAACGGTTTGCATAGGAAAGGTGTCAAAGTTTAGGGCTTCACGGCAATATGGGATGGCTTGATAAACAGGTAATAGGTAGCGCAGCATAGCGATCGAACGAAGCAACTAGCATAGCAATGATAGTAGTGAGATCCAGGGTAGCGGTCATCTTGCCTGAAATCCCGCAAGGAAGAAGAACGAGTCCATGAAGAAGACGAACCACACGTAGACGAACGAATCCTCATGATCGCAACGAAACGGGAACTATCGAGAAGAAGCACACAACAAGGTAAACACACCACACATGAACAAGACATGATGCACAACAAGCATGATGCATGTGAAGGAAATATGCCCTAGAGGCAATAATATAGTTATTATTTATTTCCTTATATCATGATAAATGTTTATTATTCATGCTAGAATTGTATTAACCGGAAACATAATACATGTGTGAATATATAGACAAACAGAGTGTCACTAGTATGCCTCTACTTGACTAGCTTGTTAATCAAAGATGGTTATGTTTCCTAACCATAGACAAAGAGTTGTTATTTGATTAACGGGATCACATCATTAGTTGAATGATCTGATTGACATGACCCATTCCGTTAGCTTAGCAACCGATCGTTTAGTATGTTGCTATTGCTTCCTTCATGACTTATACATGTTCCTATGACTATGAGATTATGCAACTCCCATTTACCGGAGGAACACTTTGTGTGCTACCAAACGTCACAACGTAACTGGGTGATATAAAGGTGCTCTACAGGTGTTTCCGAAGGTACTTGTTGAGTTGGCGTATT
This sequence comes from Aegilops speltoides, assembly GCA_021437245.1. Lineage (NCBI taxonomy): Eukaryota > Viridiplantae > Streptophyta > Magnoliopsida > Poales > Poaceae > Aegilops > Aegilops speltoides. The sequence goes on along the minus strand of CM038147.1, from coordinate 557,358,788 downwards.
TCGAGATTAGGATTTGTCACTCCGAATGTCGGAGAGGTATCTCTGGGCCCTCTCGGTAATACACATCACTTAAGCCTTGCAAGCATTTCAACTAATGAGTTAGTTGTGAGATGATGTATTACGAAACGAGTAGAGAGACTTGCCGGTAATGAGATTGAACTAGGTATTGGATACCGACGATCGAATCTCGGGCAAGTAACATATCGATGACAAAGGAACAACGTATGTTGTTGTGCGGTTTGACCGATAAAGATCTTCGTAGAATATGTAGGAACCAATATGGGCATCCAGGTCCCGCTATTGGTTATTGACCGGAGACATGTCTCGGTCATGTCTACATGTTCTCGAACCGTAGGGTCCGCACGCTTAAGGTTTCGATGATGCTTATATTATGAGTTTATGTATTTTGATGTACCGAAGGTTGTTCGGAGTCCCGGATATGATCACGGACATGACGAGGAGTCTCGAAATGGTCGAGACATAAAGATTGATATATTGGACGGATATATTTGGACACCGAAAAGGTTCCGGAGAAGTTTGGAGCTCCGGGAGGTTACTGGAACCCCCCGGGAGGTATATGGGCCTTATTGGGCCCATGTAGGAGGAAGAGAGAAGGAGCAAGGGAGGGGGGCGCGCCCCCCAAGCCCAATCCGAATTGGGGAGGGGGCCGGCCCCTTTCCTTCCCCTTCCCTCTCTTCCTTCCTACTACTAGTACTACTTCCTAATACTAGTACTCCTTCCTTCCCTCCAAATAAGATAAGGAAAAGAGAGGGAAACCTACTTGGAGTAGGTTTCCCCCCTATGGCGCGCCCCCCTTGAGGCCGGCCACCTCCTCCCTCCCTCCTTTATATCGGGGTAGGGGGCACCCTAGGACACACGAGTTGATCATTGATCGTTCCATAGCCGTGTCGGTGCCCCTTCCACGATATTACACCTCGATCATATTGTAGCGGTGCTTAGGCGAAGCCTGCGACAGAGAACATCAAGATCGTCGGCCGCGTCGTCGTCTTGACGAACTCCCCTCGAGCCTCTCTTGGATTGGAGATCGAGTCTGCGTCATCGAGCTGTCGCGTGTCAAGAACTCGGAGGTGCTGGAGTAACGGTGCTTGGATCGGTTGGACCGGGAGGACGTACGACTACTTCCTCTACATTGCGTCAACGCTTTCGCTTCGGTCTATGAGGGTACGTAGACAACACTCTCCCTCTCGTTGATATGCATCACCATGATCTTGCGTGTGCGTTTAAAATTTTTGAATTACTCGTTCCCCAACAAAGGTATCGAGCCAGGATTTATGGTTTGATGTTATATGCACGAGTAGAACACAAGTGAGTTGTGGGCGATATAAGTCATCTTGCTTACCAAAGATGTCATACTTTGGTTCGGCGGTATTGTTGGATGAAGCGGCCCGACCGACATTACGCGTCGCTTACGCAATACTGGTTTTACCGCCGTGCTTTGCACACGGTGACTAAGCGGGTTTCAGTTTCTCAACTTTAGTTGAACTGAGTGTGGCTACGCCGGTCCTTGCGAAGGTTAAAACAGCATCAACTTGACAAACTATAGTTGTGGTTTTGATGCGTGGGTGAGATTGGTTCTTTATTAAGCCCGTAGCAGCCACGTAAAACTTGCAACAACAAAGTAGAGGGCGTCTAACTTGTTTTTGCGGGCATGTTGTGATGTGATATGGTCAAGGCGTGATAAGATATAAGTTGTTGTATGAGATGATCATGTTTTGTTGAAGTTATCGGCAATCGGTAGAAGCCCTATGGATGTCTCTTTGTTGCATAAGATGCAAGTGCCAAATAATTGCTTTACTTTATCGCTATCGATAGCAATAGTTGCAAGAGCAATAGTTGGTGAGACAACCATGTGATGACACATTGATGTAGATCAAGATGATGAAGATCATGGTGTCGTGCGGTGACGATAGAGATCATGACGGTACTTTGGAGATGGAGATCAAAGCGCAAGATGATCATGGCCATATCATGTCACATATTTTGATTGCATATGATGTTTATCTATTATATATCTTATTATTGCTTTGATTGACGGTAGCATTTTAAGATGATCTCTCACTAATTATCAAGAAGTGTTCTCCTGAGTATGCACTTGTTGCCAAAGTTAAATCGTGCCCGGACACCACGTGATGATCGGGTGTGATAAGCTCTCGTCCATCTACAACGGGTGCAAGCCAGTTTTGCACACGCGAATACTCGAGTTAAACTTAACGAACCTAGCATATGCAGGATATGGCCTCGGAACACGGAGACCGAAAGGTCGGCGTGAATCATATAGTAGATATGATCAACATGAGATGTTCACCATTGAAAACTAATCCATTTCACGTGATGATCGGTTATGGTTTAGTTGAATTTGGATCACGTGATCACTTAGAGGATTAGAGGGATGTCTATCTAAGTGGGAGTTCTTAAGTAATATGATTAATTGAACTTAAATATATCATAAACTTAGTCCTGGTAGTATTTTGCAAATTATGTTGTAGATCAATAGCTCGCATTGTTGCTCTCATATGTTTATTTTGATATGTTCCTAGAGAAAATTGTGTTGAAAAATAGCAATGATGCGGATTGGATCCGTGATCCGAGGTTTATCCTCATTCTTTGCCTGAAGAATTATGTCCTTAATGCACCGCTTGGTGACGAGACCTATTGCAGGAGCAAATGCGGACATTATGAGCGTTTGGCTAGCTCAATATGATGACTACTTGATAGTTTTGTGCACCATGCTTTATGGCTTAGAATCGGGACTTCAAAGATGTTTTGAACATCATGGACCATATGAGATGTTCCAGAATTGAAGTTAATATTTCAAGCAAATACCGAGTTGAGAGATATGAAGTCTCCAACAAGTTCTATAGCTAAAAGATGGAGGAGAATCGCTCAACTAGTGAGCATGTGCTCAGATTATGCAGGTACTACAATCGCTTGAATCAAGTGGGAGTTAATCTTCCGATAAGATAGTGATTGACAAATTCTCTAGTCACCATCACCAAGTTAGTAGAACTTCGTGATGAACTATAGTATGCAAGGGATGATGAAAATGATTCCCGAGTTTTTCATGATGATGAAATCGATGAAGGTAGAAATCAAGAAAGAACATCAAGTGTTGATGGTTAACAAGACCACTAGTTTCAAGAAAAGGGCAAAGGGATAGAAGGGAACTTCAAAAAGAACGGCAAGCAAGTTGCTGCTCAAGTGAAGAAGCCCAAGTATGGACCTAAGCCTAAGACTAAGTGCTTCTACTGCAAAGGGACTGGTCATTGGAAGCTGAACTACCCCAAGTATTTGGCGGATAAGAAGGATGGCAAAGTGAACAAAGGTATATTTGATATACATGTCATTGATGTGTACTTTACTAGTGTTTATAGCAACCCCTCGGTATTTGGTACTGGTTCAGTTGCTAAGAGTAGTAACTCGGTGGGAGTTGCAGAATAAACAGAAACTAGTTAAGGGTGAAGTGAAGATGTGTGTTGAAAGTAGTTTCAAGATTAATATGATCATCATCGCACACTCCCTATACTTTCGGGATTAGTGTTGAACCTAAATAAATGTTATTTGGTGTTTGCATTGAGCATGAATATGATTTGATAGTGTTTATTGCAATACGGTTATTCATTTAAGTAAGAGAATAAACTGTTGTTCTGTTTACATGAATAAAACCTTATATGGTTACACACCCAATGAAAATGGTTCATTGGATCTCGATCGTGATGATACACATATTCATAATGTTGAAACCAAAAGACAAAAGTTAATAATGATAGTGCAACTTATTTGTGGCACTTGCTGTTTAGGTCATATTGGTGTAAAGCGCATGAAGAAACTCCATGCTGATGGGATTTTGGAATCACTTGATTATGAATCACTTGATGCTTGCGAACCATGCCTCATGGGCAAGATGACTAAGACTCCGTTCTCGGAACAATGGAGCGAGCAAGCGACTTATTGGAAATAATACATCTTGATGTATGCGATCCAATGAGTGTTAAGGCTCATGGCGGTATCGTTATTTTCGACCTTCACAGATGATTTGAGAAGATATGGGTATATCTACTTGATGAAACATAAGTCTGAAATAGTTGAAAGGTTCAAAGAATTTCAGAGTGAAGTGGAAAAATCATCGTGACAAGAAAATAAGGTTTCTACGATCGATCATGAGACAAATATTTGAGTTCTGAGTTTGGTCTTCAATTAAAACAATGTGGAATAGTTTCACAAATTCATGCCACCTGGAACACCACATCATAATGGTGTGTCCGAACGTCATAACCGTACTTTATTGGATATACTACAATCTATGATGTTTCTTACCGATTTACCAATATCGTTTTGGGATCATGCATTAGAGACAGCTGCATTCACGTTAAAAAGGGGCACCATCTAAAGTCCGTTGAGATGACACAATATAAACTGTGGTTTAGCAAGAAACCCAAGTTGTCGTTTCTTAAAGTTTGAGGTTGTGATGCTTATATGAAAAAGTTTCATCCTGATAAGCTCAAACCCAAATCGGAGAAATGTGTCTTCATAGGATACCCAAAGGAGACAGTTGGGTACACCTTCTATCACAGATCCGAAGGCAAGACATTTGTTGCTAAGAATGGATCCTTCTAGAGAAGGAGTTTCTCTCGAAAGAAGTGAGTGGGAGGAAAGTAGAACTTGATGAGGTAACAGTACTAGCTCCCTTATTGGAAAGTAGTTCATCACAGAAATTGGTTCCTGTGACACCTACACCAATTAGTGAGGAAGTTAATGATGATGATCTTAAAACTTCAGATCAAGTTGTTACTAAACTTCGTAGATCAACCAGAGTAAGATCCGCACCAGAGTGGTACGGTAATCCTATTGTGGAAGTCATGTTACTAGACCATGATGAACCTACGAACTATGAGGAAGCGATGATGAGCCCAGATTCCTCAAAATGGCTTAAGGCCATGAAATCTGAGATGGGATCCATGTATGAGAACAAAGTGTGGACTTTGGTGGAGTTTCCCGATGATCGGCAAGCCATATTGTATAAATGGATTTTCAAGAGGAAGACAGACGTTGATAGTAGTGTTACTATCTACAAAGCTCGACTTGTCGCAAAAGGTTTTTGACAAGTTCAAGGTGTTGACTACAATGAGATTTTCTCAACTATAGCGATGCTTAAGTCTGTCCGAATCATGTTAGCAATTGCCACAATTTATGAAATTTGGCAAATGGATGTAAAAACTGCATTCCTGAATGGGTTTCTGGAGGAAGAGTTGTATATGATGCAACTAGAAGGTTTTATCGATCCAAAGGGAGCTAACAAAGTGTGCAAGCTCCAAATGATCCATCTATGGACTGGTGCAAGCATCTCGGAGTTGGAATATACGCTTTGATAAGTTGATCAAAGCATATAGTTTATCTGAGACTTGCGGTGAAGCCTGTATTTACTAGAAAGTGAGTGGGAGCACTACAACATTTCGATAAGTATATGTGAATGACATATTGTAGATCGGAAATAATGTAGAATTATTCGCAAAGCATAAAGGAGTGTTTGAAAGGAGTTTTTCAAAGAAAGACCTCGGTGAAGCTGCTTACATATTGAGCATCAATATCTATAGAGATAGATCAAGGCGCTTGACAAGTTTTTCAATGAGTACATACCTTGACAAGATTTTGAAGTAGTTCAAAATAGAACAGTCAAAGAAAGAGTTCTTGCTGTGTTACAAGGTGTGAAATTGAGTAAGACTCAAAACCCGACCACGACGAGAAGATAGAAAGAGATTGAAAGTCATTCCCTATGCCTTGGCCATAGGTTCTATAAAGTATGCCATCTTGTGTACCAGATCTATTGTATACCCTGCACCGAGTTTGGCAAGGAGTACAATAGTGATCTAGGAGTAGATCATTTGGACATCGGTCAAAATTATCCTTAGTGGAATAAGGATATGTTTCTCGATTATGGAAGTGACAAAAGGTTAGTAAGTAAAGGGTTACGTCGATGCAAGTTTTGACACCAATCTGGATGACTCTAAGTCTCGATCTAGATACATATTGAAAGTGGGAGCAATTAGGTAGAGTAGCTCCATGCGAGCATTGTAGACATAAAAATTGCAAAATACATAACGGATCTGAATGTGAAAGACTAGTTGACTAAGATTCTCTCACAAGCAAAACATGATCACACCTTAGTACTCTTTGGGTGTTAATCACATAGCGATGTGAACTAGATTACTGAATCTAGTAAACCCTTTGGGTGTTGATCACATGGCGATGTGAACTATGGGTGTTAATCACATGATGATGTGAACTATCGATGTTAATCACATGGTGATGTGATCTAGATTATTGACTCTAGTGCAAGTGGGAGGCTGAAGGAAATATGCCTAGAGGCAATAATATAGTTATTATTTATTTCCTTATATCATGATAAATGTTCATTATTCATGCTAGAATTGTATTAACGGAAACATAATACATGTGTGAATATATAGACAAGAGTGTCACTAGTATGCCTCTACTTGACTAGCTTGTTAATCAAAGGTGGTTATGTTTCCTAACCATAGACAAAGAGTTGTTATTTGATTAACGGGATCACATCATTAGTTGAATGATCTGATTGACATGACCCATTCCGTTAGCTTAGCAACCGATCGTTTAGTATGTTGCTATTGCTTCCTTCATGACTTATACATGTTCCTATGACTATGAGATTATGCAACTCCGTTTACGGACGAACACTTTGTGTGCTACCAAATGTCACAACATAAGCGGGTGATTATAAAGGTGCTCTCAGGTGTCTCCGAAGGTACTTGTTGAGTTGGCGTATTTGAGATTAGGATTTGTCACTCCAATGTCGGAAAGGTATCTCTGGGCCCTCTCGGTAATACACATCACTTAAGCCTTGCAAGCATTTCAACTAATGAGTTAGTTGTGAGATGATGTATTACGGAACGAGTAAAGAGACTTGCCGGTAATGAGATTGAACTAGGTATTGGATACCGACGATCGAATCTCGGGCAAGTAACATACTGATGACAAAGGGAACAATGTATGTTGTTGTGCGGTTTGACCGAGAAAGATCTTCGTAGAATATGTAGGAACCAATATGGGCATCCAGGTCCCGCTATTGGTTATTGACCGGAGACATGTCTCGGTCATGTCTACATTGTTCTCGAACCGTAGGGTCCGCACGCTTAAGGTTTCGATGATGTTATATTATGAGTTTATGTATTTTGATGTACGAAGGTTGTTGAGTCCGGATATGATCACGGACATGACGAGGAGTCTCGAAATGGTCGAGACATAAAGATTGATATATTGGACGGATATATTTGGACACCGGAAAGGTTCGGTGAAGTTTGGAGCTCCGGAGGTTACCGGAACCCCCCGGGAGGTATATGGGCCTTATTGGGCCCATGTAGGAGGAAGAGAGAAGGAGCAAGGGCGCGCCCCAAGCCCAATCTGAATTGGGGAGGGGGCGGCCCCACCTTCCTTTCTCCTTCCCCTCTCTCCTTCCTACTACTAGTACTACTTCCTAATACTAGTGCTCCTTCCTTCCCTCCAAATAAGATAAGGAAAGAGAGGGAAACCTACTTGGAGTAGGTTTCCCCCCCCTATGGCGCGCCCCCTTGAGGCCGGCCACCTCCTCCCTCCCTCCTTTATATCACGGGGTAGGGGCACCCTAGGACACACAAGTTGATCATTGATCGTTCCTTAGCCGTGTCGGTGCCCCTTCCACGATATTACACCACGATCATATTGTAGCGGTGCTTAGGCGAAGCCTGCGCGACAGAGAACATCAAGATCGTCACCACGCCGTCGTCTTGTGGAACTCCCCTCGGAGCCTCTCTGGATTGGAGATCAAGGGTGCGTCATCAAGCTGTACGCGTGTCAAGAACTCGGAGGTGCCGGAGTAATGGTGCTTGGACCGGTTGGACCGGGAGGACGTACGACTACTTCCTCTACGTTGCGTCAATGCTTCCGCTTCGGTCTACGAGGGTACATAGACAACACTCTCCCCTCTCGTTGCTATGCATCACCATGATCTTGCGTGTGCGTAGGAAATTTTTTGAATTACTACGTTCCCCAACAGCATGACCAAACTACATGAAGCTACTCATGGCAAAAGATGATGCAAACAAGAACAACACATCAAGGCAAGTTTAAATGAGGCCGGAAACAACATATAACAATTCCGGTAAGTCCTCATATGCATATTTCGAAATTGGTCCAGAACTGAATAAACATTATGTTCAAGTTGTTAAACAGCAAGTTAAGATGCACCAAGATGATCTACACGAAATTCTAGTCAAGTTCCATATAAAGTTCATTAGATTCGAGACTCGGCCTAGAAGATATGAGCAAAACAAGTTAAGCATGGCATTGATGCAAAATGCACCCAAACATCAAGCAAACACCTCAAAACAAAGATGCAACATGATAATATGAAGCTACATGCAAAAACAAGCAAGTTTCATATAGAGCACATTGAAAACGAACAGCGGTGCAACACATACACTCCATACAAGTCGTAGCAACAATCATCCATAACAGCAACTAGGCATATTGCAAGCATCAAAACAACATGCTACATCACGCCAACATGATAACAAAAGGCATGGGCATGAAGTACAGGTAAAGCATAACAAAACATGAACACTGTGCTATCTCCAGAAACAACTAGAACATGCTCCAAAACACATGGAGATATTGCAAATAATAACAGATTTAGGACTTTAGCGAAATAACATCGAGGTTGCAATGTTTAGAGCTATCACACAACATGTTACAGGAACTTATCATGGTAAACAAAGGCATGGCATGAATCTACTAATTGCATAGATCAAAAGACCCTTACTGACCATGAGCCAAAAAGGCACGGAAACTATGATGGCACCCATGTAAACATGGCAAGTTTATATTACTGATTCATAACATGGCAGAACAACAATAAGTAGGCATGTTCGTGAGCTCGAACCACTCACCACAGAGCAATACATGGCATGGCAAGGCAACCAACAGTAAGAAGGCATGTTTGTGAATCTAAGCATGGCAAGAGCAAGTTCATAGGGTGCATGGATCACTAGGAAAACACATGGGAACTAGTGAACTTAATGTAAACAGGCTGACAGCAACATTTTCAAGCAACTTTAAGCAAGATTACAACATGCTACAGTGTCTATAATTGCAACCAAGGGCATGAATGGATAGAGCATGACATGTAGTTCAAAACATGTTTATAGGACATCTCCAGATTATGCATAGAATGATTAGTAGAAGCATGTTAACATAGCAACAAAATATAACAGAATCTGTCAGAAAACAACAGAATAAAGACTACCCTACTTCATAAGCTTGATACACTCAGCACACAACTCACAAAAATACATGGTTCACACCTCTGGAAAGATGGCATGGCATAGTTCAACATTCATGTAGAGCTCAATCACATAGGATGTACACATCAATCATGGCAAAAATGATAAAACAACAAGTTATAACAGTTTCAGCAGATTAACATCAACATGCACTCTTCCAACAGCATTTCGGGCATCAAGATGAGCTCAAATGAAAATGATGCAATGGAATGAAATGAAGAGATGTGACATGATGAATATGGCATGTTTATGCAAAATAAACGGGGACTTAGTGGTTTCGGGGACAACCTTGGGTTGGCACGGATATTGATGCTGCACCGAGCTCATAGGAGATGAAAGTGGTGGTGGCGGAGTTGGGCGAGAGCGCGCCGGAGAGGAGGGGCCGGCGAGGCGCCAGATCCGGCCTCCCAGCGCGGATCTGGCAGGGCGCCGGCGGAGAGCTGCGGGGCGGCGGGCGCGGAAGCCGACGGAGTCGGCGAGGCGACGGCGGGCTCGCATGGCATGGGCGCTGGAGGTGCTGCGGAGGGTCCCATTGGCGGCGGCGAGGCGTGGCCCAGGCGGCGGCGAAGCAGGCGGCAGCCGGCGTCGGCGGCGAGCCCCGGCCCGGCGGCGGCGGCAGCCGGCGAGGGCACAGCGGCCAGATTAGGCGCGGGCGCCACGAGCCAGGCGCAGCGCAGGCCGGCGACGGCCACGCGGCCGGGCGGCGGTGGGCGGCGGCGGCGCCCACGTGGCGTCGTCTTGGTTGGCGAAGCGCGGTGGGGTGGCGTGGCGGCCCATGATTGGCGGGTGACGCGTCCGTGGACATGTCCGGCTCGGCGGACGTGTCCGTGGCGCAAGATGAAGAAGCTAGGGTTTGCACCAAATTTCGGGAGGAAGACATATTTATAGGTAGAGGGAGTTAGGAGAGTCCAAATGAGGTGCGGTTTTTGCCACGCGATCGTGATCGAGCGACCGAGAGCATGGAGGGAGTTTCCTGGATTTTGGACCACTTTGGAAGGGTGTTGGGCTGCAACTCAAAGAGGGCTTTTACGGTTACCCGGTTAGCCGTTGGAGTATCAAACGACCTCCAAATGGCACGAAACTTGACAGGCGGTCTACCGGTGATATACCAAGGCCGCTTGGAAAACCTCGGGCCATTCGAGAAAGTTTAACACCCGCACAAGAGAAGAGGCAAAAGGGGGCGGGAGGAGGACATAGGGCGCCGGATTGCAAAAGCGGACAACGGGAAAATGCTCGGATGCATGAGGCGAACACGTATGCCAATGCGATGCACATGATGACATGATATGAAATGCAGATGATGACATGGCAAAGTGCAACACGCAAGCAAATGACATGGCAACGACAGCGAATAACTGGCGGACACCTGGCGCAACGGATCCGGGGCGTTACACAACTCCACCCGAGCCGCCGTCCGCCGGAGCAAGGGCGCCGTCGACGTGGTTCTCGCCGGCGACCACCACCACCACCCACCGACGCGGAAGGATGCACTGAGCACGGAGGTACCACCCGATCCCCCTGCCTCGCCTTGGATCGCCACCGGCGACCACCGCAGCTCTCGGGCACCGACGAGCTCTGTCTCCCTCGTTTGAATTTTCAAACCTGACAGGTGGGACCCGCCTGTCAGCCTCTCTTTTCCTTCTAAACGAACCGTTTTCTGAAGGCGTATTCGGGCAAATACGCTTTCGATCAAACGCTTTCGGACTTTTCTGCTCAGCCCCCTGAGATATTTCTGTTTCAATATAGAAAGGTCCCTGGATTAAAACACTTATAACTTTTAAACATGAAAGTAGTTCTGGATGATTCTTTTTCTGTCCTCTCTAAAATTTTGTCTAGTTTTTTATCAGTATTACTCGAAAAATATTTGGAATATTTTTGTGCACCCCACGGTATTTACATTAGTGCGTGTGTTTCTTATACCGTAGATACCGAAGGAGGTGACGGAACCGCGAACTTCACCGAGCTAGTCTCGACCACTCGAGCGAGGCAAGCATGTTTGAACTTTTGATATAATGAGTGTTTTTGGCATGTTTGCATTAAGTAGTTCATGGCATGTTTATGAGCATCTCGATGAACGTCATATTTCATGCAAAGTCGATGCAAGTGAGTTTCGGAAATCCATAAGTGTTGAAAGTGAGTTTGCATGGCCACGTGATGGCATGAGAATAGGTAATATGGCAGTGTTGTAGCATGCCGGTCTTATGCCGAACTATTTGACTTGATGTCAACTTTGTATAGGGCCGCCCATCTGTTTTCCTTCCCTGTACTACCACATGTTTTCCGCAAGGGATATGTCTTAGTAAGTTGCAAACCGCTTTCCTGGTACACACCAAATCAAGAGGCCGTGATGAGGGTTCCATGGCCCTGGATTAAAGCCCGTCATCCGGTCAGGGGGTATGGGTGTTTTCGGTTGGGACCGAGTGGGGGGCACCCCTTAGAGCGCGCGTATATAAATTTGATCCCATGCTATTCGAGATGGTGATCTCCCCGTCTCAATGTTTTTCTTGAACGATGTCTAGGGTGATTCCTGGCATCGTGAAGTGGGATGGGTGTGTACTGGTTAGATGTGTTTTCTTCCGAAATACCGTAAATGGAACTAGTCCTTTGTGACTACGGAAATCCGTTGGCTGTGGACTTTTTAGTACAAACTCTGCAGAGTCAAAAATTCCTCTGAATCATCTTATCCATGTCCAAGTACTATGTTCAACTAATCTTATCAAGTGTCAGTTTTGGTGACAAAAACTCCGGTGAGCCACATGAGAGTTAGGACCGGTTATATATATATTCCTGTTGATGGACTAACCCGTTTATTATTGTGTTTGGACATTGATTATGAGTATTATTTCTTGTGAAATTTATCAGACATGAATGATGAATTATAAACCCTTTCTGCGATGTCGCTCCGACGTCCGACTGTGGCACACTTGTTATTTACTTTGATATAAGCCCTTTCTGCGATCTCGCTCAGACGTCCGACGGTGGCACACTTGTTATTTACTTTGCTATAAAGCCCTTTCTGTGATGTCGCCCCGACATTCGATTGTGGTACACTTGTTATTTACTTTTGATATAAGCCCTTTGTGCGATGTCGCTCAGACGTCCGACTGTGGCACGCTTGCTATTTACTTTTGATAAAAGCCCTTTCTGCAATGTCGCTCAGACGTTCGACTGTGGCACGCTTGCTATTTACTTTCGGTATAAGCCATTTTTGTGATGTCGCTCCGACGTCCGACTATGGCACGCTTGTTATTTACTTTTCAATATAAGCCCTTTATGTGGTGTCGCTTAGACACCTGACTACGGCATGATTTATTTATTAGTTCACCCTTGAGGCGTCGCCCGGACACCGATCGGTTTTAGTTATTTTGTGGATTTCTAAAGACTATCGTCCGACTTCCTTTTACTTATCATGTTGTGCCATTATTTTATTAAATTGAATTGCATCACTAATTATTCATGGCGCATTCATGCATGCATTTGTTATATCTTATGTCCGAACTGTCTTGCGAGTACTTTCAAAGTACTCACCGCTTGTTGATTTGGCGGATGTTGTGAAGGCGATCTCATGGATGAAGAATTAGATAGCGAGTCCGACACCTAGAGGAGTCGGTCGGTCTCGTCGGGGCCTGGATTTGGTCACTGTATTATAACCGCTTCCGCTACCCGAATAAACTCATCGAGCCTCACCTCGACGCTCGATAAGCTGCCAGTTTAGGAGTCATAGTATCCACTCTCCACTGTGATATTCCACCACCACTTTCATCCCGAGTCAGTAGTATGCCACCCTACACCATTGTATCATATCCGCCATTATGTATAATTATTGGCGTGCTTGTAATAAATTGTTGAGCAGCCTCAGCTCGACCCTGTAATATATTAAATGCTACTGGCTTACTGTATCAAGATTTTGTCTACCAGTAAGGATGATTTTTCCCCATACTGGACTAAATAGATCGGTTTCTCAATAAACATTTTATTGGAAAACCGGTCGTGACAGCAAGCCTCGGCCTAGGTCACAAGAACGCGAACACATGATTGGTGCAGGTCCAACAATTTTGTTGGCGTCGATGACGATGCCGTTGTACGTCTCGGTTGTCAACGGAGGAACTTCTTTGGGTGAAGGCATCGGTCTTGATCGGCCTAGGGGTGGCGGCCTCCTTGTCATTGTGGTCAGCGACGAGCTCGGGCCTGACCTCAGTGGCGGTGTTGAGGTTGACAGTGAGCTCGGAGTAGATGGCAGGAGCGGTGTCACTAGTAGAAAAAGGGGTTTTCGTTCGGGCCTAGCCAGCCCATTAGTCCCGGTTCTGCCATGAACCAGGACCAATGGTGACATTTGTCCCGGTTTGTGAGCCCATGGGGCCGGCCGGGGCTTCTTGGGCATTGGTCCCGGTTCTTGGCATGAACCGCGACCAATGGGCCTCGCTCCTGGCCCACAACCATTGGTCCCGATTCGTGGCAGGAACCGGGAAAGAAGGATGGCCTTTAGTCCCGGTTTCAACCACGAATCGAGACCAATAAGTTGCCTATATATACCCCATCGCAGGCGAGCAGAGCACTTCACAGTGCTCTGTTTTTTGCTGGCCGACGAGGGGGAGGGCATTGGGTGCTCTAGCTCACCTCCTATGCACATGAGGTGCTCGATGAAATGCTCGAGCCACACTAGTTAAGCTTTCTCCTCTCGAAGCTCGACCTCCAAGCTCCATTTTTTTCAAGATTTGTCTAGGTTTAGCGGTCCGTCATGCCCCGTCCTCGTCTTCACCGCCGTCGATCGCCCGCGCGGATCTCGTCGCCGACACCACCGTGGTGAGCCTCTTGTTCTTATCTTCTTTCTGATAGAACAAAACCTTACTTTAGATAGATACTTGTCTAATGTTCTTACTTTTGACACACACAATTATATATAATGCACACAGATGAACCGGCAATGGATGTACGGTGACAGACACACCTCTGAGTACATTAAGGGTGTGCATAATTTTCTTGAAGTGGCTGAGGCAAACAAGCACAATGGTTTTATGTGTTGTCCATCCCCTAATTGTGGGAATACGAGGTCTTACTCTGACAAGAAAATCCTTCACACCCACCTGCTTTATAAGGGTTTCATTCCACACTATAATGTTTGGACGAAACACGGAGAAATAGGGGTTATGATGGAAGACAGCGAAGAAGAGGAGGACGATGACAACTATGTGCCCCCTGAATTCGGTGATGCTTTGCAACAGGAAGCTGCTGAAGATCAACAGAAGTGAAGATCCAGAGGAACGAGCGATGTGCCCGATGATGATCTCCGCGGGTCATTGTTGATGCAATGGAGAAGTGCGAAAGTGAAAAGGAGAAGCTAAAGTTCGATCACATGTTAGAGGATCACAAAAACAGTTGTACCCCAATTGTGAAGATGGCAACACAAAGCTCGATGCCGTACTAGAAGTGCTGCGATGGAAGGCGAGAGAATGTTGTGCGACAAAGGATTTGAGAAGCTATCTGAAAATATTGAAGAAGAAGCTTCCAAGAATAACGAATTGCCCGACGATGCGTCGCAGCAAAGAAGGTCGTATGCCCTCTAGGATTGGAGGTGGAGAAGATACATCCATGCCCTAATGACTAAATCCTCTACATGGTGCGTACAAGGATTTGAACACATGCACGGTATCACGGTGCATTGCGGTATAAGATCGATGAGATGACCTGGTGATGTTGAGGCGAGCCCGCAGAAGAGGTTCTGCGAAGGTGATGTGGTATGCTCCTACAATACCACGGTTGAAACGACTGTTCAGAAACAAAGAGCATACCAAGTTGATGCGATGGCATAGTGAGGACTATAAGAAAGACGGGAAGTTAAGAGCACCCGCTGACGGGTCGCACTGGAGAAAAATCGAGAGAAAGTTTTGGGATGAGTTTGCAAGTGACCCAAGGAACGTGTGGGTTGCTTTAAGCGGGTGGCATTAATCCTTTCGGGAGCAGCGAGCAGCGATCACAACACCTGGCCCATGACTCTATGTATGTATAACCTTCCTCCTTGGATGTGCATGAAGCGGAAGTTCATTATGATCACGAATTCTCATCCAAGGCCCTAAGCAACCCGACAGCGACATTGATGTGTACCTAAGGCCATTAGTTGAAGAACTCTTACAGCTGTGGAATGGAACAGTGTATGTGCCGATGTCCTAGCGTAAGGTCTTAGTCACGGCAGATGTCCTAGCGTAAGGACTTAGTCGTGGAGCCATCGCTACGGGTTTACTTGCAGGGGTTAAAGCGGACACAAAGACACAAGGGTTTTATACTAGTTCGGCCCCTTCGATGAAGGTAAAAGCCTACGTCTAGTTGTGATGGAATTGATGTAGTCTCGATGGCTAAGGAGCAAACAAGCTTCGCCTAGGCTCGAGTTGTCGTTGTCTGTCTTGAACCGTCGCCGGGTCGTCCCCTTATATACACGAGTGACGCCCGTCGGTTCATAGAGTCCCAACCGGTTCATAGTCGTATCCCGGTTGGTATCTCTCTATTCCTGGCTTACAATACAAGTTATACATCAGGCCGGTTTACGGCTACAAGTTCTAAACCGACTATAGGCCTTGGGCCTTTCTCTGCTTATACTACTAACGGAGTTAATCCGGCCCAAGCTGGCCGGTTTACACCTAGTGGTAATATCCCCAACATTAGGCCCCAGATTGATTTGAACTGGTTCATGTCAATCCTTCACAAGGCTTGTATCTTGGACATCTTCTTTTGCTTGGTAAATCGCCATGTCATCGCTGCTTCTGATCACTGTAAACCGGCATGACGTCGTTGCTTCTTGTTACTGTAAACCGGCATGACGTCATCCTGAAATTTGATCCTTTGTAACGCCTTCTTTAATGGCAGTCCCTGGATCCACGCGCTTGACCTAGTGTTGCAGCCTTATAAATAGGACCGAAGGGTCATTTCTTTCCTCCCTTGGCTTCCTCTTCTTCGTCTTCCTCGCGCCGCTGCTCTTGGAAATCCACCATCGTCGTCGACCTCTTCTTCGTCCCAGGCCGCTGCATCAACCTGAACGTACCAGAGTACTGCGACTTGCTTCCGCATCTTCTCCGTTCCCGGTGAGTTTCTCCTCCTTCTCGACTTAGATCTGTTTTTAGGGTTCGGCTTCGTCTTGTGTTCTTCATGCGTCTTCATCTATCCTTTTAACTTTTGAACCACGCCGTGAATCATGCTGCATTAATAGCAACTCCAACGCGTCCGCTGCACTTTCTAATCTTAGGTCCATGGATCTTACGCATATATATTTGTCACGTATTCCACTTCCGTTTCTTCTTTACCTCCGAAATATTTCCTGTTTTACGAAAACTTCGCGATTGATCCGTAGTAATCATGGAATCTTGTGAAACTTGTTTACGTAAACTGTCCATAGCTTCATTTATCTCCATGGCCCGAAGTTAGGCGGTTTAACTCACCATAAGAAAAAGCTGCTAAACCGGCACAGGCACACCATTAGTCCCCATGTTAAACCGCCAGAGCTCATCTGACATTATATCATAATGAACCGATTTGTAGACACTGCCCTCGGGTTATCATACTTAGATCAATCACTTTGTGACGAGCACACTCTTGAACCGGATCCGTTACTTTTGTAGATCTTATCATGGCCAAACAAGTGTACGAATGTAATCGGATTCCTTCCAGCGTCTCGAGACACAAGCCAATGAACTGGTATCAATTGGCGCTTTAGGTGATAAAGATACAGATCCTTTGGAGGGTTCACGGAGAAGAATGTCCTCCACACCTCGGGAAGGGAAGTTGTGGTTTTGCAGATCACGGCCGGGGCTTCAAACCGCCGGTTCAAAATTTTACCGGACGTGTTGGCCAATTTTCAGCTCCATCCCCAAGACATTGGCCCTAATTCCGTCACCAACTTATGCCACTTTCAAGTGCTTTATGAAGCATATCTGCAAGAGGAACCTTCAGTTGAACTGTTTAGAGATCTCTTCCATCTAAACCGTCGCACTGAATTCACCGACGCCCCAATACGAGAATTGGGCGGTATGGCTATTCGAGAAAGGAAGGAAATCACGTATCCCCACGTCAAAATCCATACTCACCCCAAAGAATGGAATGCGACTTGGTTTTACTGCAAGGATACTTCTCCTGAGGGTGAAAATCCCTTACCTGGCTTTCATCCAGAGCGGCTAAGCAATGCTCATCCCTTTCCTCAAAGATTAAGTGCCAAAGAAAGAAGCAACACGCCCCTAACTGTCCAAGCTCCGAGCCTTTATGGCCAACGGTCTGACTGGAATTGACCTTGCACGCTGCTGGTTATCTTGGGGCATACTGCCTTTGAGCCAGCGTTCCGGTTTAATGTGTCAGTATACTGGCAGCGTCGACGACCCACTCCGACACACAAAGCTTGAACTTTCGATGATGAAATTACGGACTCGATGAGGAGAATGCTGAATGAACCGGAACATCTACGTGCTCAAACCGGTTTGGCTCCTTACTGCACCACCAACAAACCTCCTGCGGTAAGTCTCTAACTGCTTCATCATTAAACCTATTATTGCCTCATGTATCCAACATTTAATTATTTCGATCCAGGTGACAATCCGTTTTGGAGCAAGAAACTTTCCCAAGATAAAGCGGATAAAACTGGGCGGCCAAACCGGCCCAAAACAAAAGTTGTCAAGAAATCAGCCCACAAGAGAAAGACCACTGCTTCATCTGACCCGGCCATTGACGATGATGTGGGTAATCCGAACTTGATTCTCTTGGCTTGCTTTTTACACGCCTTATTGATGATGATGCTTGTCGGGATGGCCTTGCCAAGCCGACGCAGGATTTCTTGAGGTAACTATCCTTTCTTCGATTCAACAAATTTGCCTTTACCAAAATTTCGCAAGGCAAACCGGAAAGTTAATTTTCTCACCCTCTTGCTTACTTGGATCCCAAATTTCCTATGAAGACACAAAGAACATGAAGCTCGCCGCACAACCCGCACGATGGCGTGTAGTTACCTCTGCGGTTTACCAAACAGCCCGGTTCGAAAGCGCCGCACCGAGGTTTCCGACCTTTTATTGCTTTAAATTCCAAAGCGGGTTTTTCCGTCAACCTCTTAATCCGTCCGACTCGATTATCGGTTACTTCCCATTCATCCTCTGGCGAATCTTCAGCTACTCGGCTACCACCGTTGAAAATAGCCGCGGGTAAGTCAAAAGCGGCCATATGCTTTCGACATCTTCGTAATGGATATGCCTTTTTCACGACTTTTGTCTCTTGTAACCAAACGAAACCCAGCAAGAAAGCCGCTTGGACAAAACAGTTGAAGAGGCTGCGCTTGGATCATGAGAGGCGCGGATCTTGAAAATCTTGCCTCTGAAGATACTCCCAATGACCCTCCGGTTCAAGAGGAAGTTATTCCTGAAGAGAGGCCTGTCAATATTTCAACCTCCGCTGATCCACCTGTCAGCACCGTCCGGTTTGAGAAGCCTCGCAGTCCTAAAACAGTCGTGCCCACACAATCCGTCGAGTCGAAAGATGATGACGTTGTGATTACTGGTATGGGCCGCTCTGAACCGGGGAATCCTGCAACCTTGACCCGGCATACTGTGAAAGAGGATTCTTCCACTTTGAATAAAGGAAAGTGGGATGTCGAGCTGGAAACATATGCCGCTTTAAGCGCCCAAGATCTTCATTCTGGATATTTGAACCGGCTTCTGATGGCCGTGACTATGAAGCTGGCTGGTCAAATTAATGAGGACAAGTTTGAGGTAACTCACTCCTTTCCTTATCACGATATATTAATCCTTGTAGCCCCCAAGGGCGGTTTGCGATCTTGATCAAACCGGGACTTGATTATTTTCTTGATCCATTTGAAATCTACCAATATAACCACAAGTGCGGTTTAACTCGCATACTTAAACCGGTATTTCAATAAAAACAACTGATGAAACATTGGTAGAACCAAATAGTCATTAGCCCCCAAGTGCCAAGTTGAATACTTGTATTGAGCTTGGGACTTTGCAATGTAATAGCATATAAAAATTGAAGGTACATTAGCCCCAAGTGTCAAGCATATAACTATGTTGTGTGGTTGGGACTTTGACTTAATTGTGGCTGAACGTCTTCAATCGCGCAGCTGAGGTGAAAATCAAAGATGATCGGATTGCCGATTTACAAGCGGCTTTGAAAACCCAGCAGGCAAAGCAGAGAAGGCCAAGAAAGAGTTAACCAAAGCCTTGACCGCTGCTGAACAAGTGAAGGAAAGTATGAAGAAAGAGCAGCGATGCAGGCCATTGAAAAGGCCAATTTGATCAAGCGGGCGAAAATCTTTGAAGCTGCCCTTAAACCGGTGGTGGATGATCGGACACCGTAAAGCGGCAAGTACATTCTATGACCGCAGCAATCTTTGGTAAGTCCTTTGAGCAGTTGTGATATGTTACACTTGTTGTGTCATCGCCGGTTTGAAACTAAGCATTTCTTGTTGTAGGCACACGCGTTGGGCACTTAGGAAATGATGTGCGAGAAGAAGTGAAGGCTGTTTATACCTTAGTAGAACAGCTATATACGAAGCCCAGCGCATCATCACCGCAATGTCACATAACAATTGGCGCCTTCTTTGATTCAAGATACTCGAATCGGCTGTCCATGCTCCCCGCCCGGATGAAGAGGTGAAAAAATCTGCTGCTCGAACCGAGCCATCAGCGCCTTGATCCGAGCCAAGGCACGGTACGGACTTTGATCCCGTAGAAGCAGCTCAAGGCTATCGGTGTAAAAGAAGATGGCTCGATTTGATGAAGAAGATTCTGAGCAATAAACCGTGCGTCGCCCGCTAGCTTGTCGGTTGGCGAAGAAGCTGACTTGGAGCACTATCAAGCGCAATATAATGATCAAAACAAGCGAGTGTACGCCCCCACCTTTGAAGCGGAAAACTTGATCCCTCCAATCCGTAAGCATACTTACGCTCCTGATATTGAACCGTCTTCTCGATCCACGAAGAGGCTGTTTTCCAAGCGCTAATGGGAATCGATTGGACCCTTGTGGATTTCCAGCCAATGGGTAGAGATGAAGAGGTGAAGCGGCGGAAGAGCGAAGAGCGAGCTTGAACCGGTGGCAGTTCAACCATCTGTTGTGGCGGTTTACCCAAAAACAATGATCTCATTTGGGCCTGTGTTGCCTTGTAATAATTTTAGTTAAAACTTTTGTGCTTGAATATGCCTTCGTGCATAAGTACTTTGGCGTGATTCATATATCCCTGCAACCAGAAGAATTGAACCTCGGTGGCGGTGATACCGCCAGCTAGTTTATGGTATTCAATATATATATATGTCGAAAATCAATAAGTATGTGATACAAATACCTGCCGTATCTGGGCATGAAGCTGGCGTAGCCAAACTTGAAGCGGAGGCCTTAAAAACCATGACCGTCTGGGGAGATAATAACTCCCATATAAACCGTGTTGAATCAGCACAAGCCCCCTTGTTAGTCAATGATGAGTAACAGGAAGAAGGTAAACCGGGCAGATAAAACTCCGGCATAATACCAAACCGTGTCCTGTCCGTTTGTAACAGACAGTTGAACCGGATAAAAATATTTGTCGGGTTAAAAAACACATCAACAAAAAATCGAATACCAATTATGTGAAAATATGGCAACAAAGGCAATAACTCTTTGCAAAAGAAAAGCTTCATGGAGCTGGTCAGATGGCATTACCATGGTCAGACGCAACCAAGCCCCCCGAAGGCGTAGCGATGGTGCTAGTCGGCCAGGTCCCCAAAAGACTCTTGGCGAGTACGCCGGCCAAGTGGCATGACATTGGTTCGGGTTCGACCAAGCCCCCAAATGACTCTGGCCCTATTGGCCGACCAAGAGGCGTGACCGGTTCAGACGTGACCGTGTCCCCAAGTGATCTGGTGGCTTTCGCCTATCAAGAGGTGTTGCATTGGTTCGGACACGACCAATCCCCCAAGTGATAAATATAAAAGTCAAGGGGTAAACCGGAGGCTGCTTTAAAAATAGAAACACTCCGTGTAACCACGCATGATAAGAAAGACAGAGACCCCGCTTTAGCTGAGGCTCCGGTTTTTATTATATTGAAGATAATATATACATTGTCATGCTATGTACATAAAGCGAGCCGATGGCTCAAGTGTAGTAAGGCGAAGATGAGCTATATTCCACGGCCTATTGGACTCCTCCTCGATGTCGTGAGTCTTCGCTCTCGAATATCAATCGAGATAGTATGATCCGTTGTGTAGATTCTTCTGACCACAAAGGTCCTTCCCAAGGTGGGGATAACTTGTGCATATCATGCGGTCTTGGATGAGGCGAAGCACCAAATCTCCTTCTTGAAAGGTTCTTGTTTTAACCCGGCAAGCTGTGATAGCGACGAAGATCTTGCTTTGGTAAATGCCGAACGGCGGCTGCCATATCACGCTCCTCATCCAATGGGTCCAAAGCGTCTTGCCGTGCCGTCTCATTGTCGCTTCAACATAAGCCGCTACACGGGCGAATCGTGCGGATATCGCTGGGAGAAGCGCCTCCGCTCCGTAGACCATCAAGACGGCGTATATCCGATGGACGGTTTGGCGTAGTATTGATACTCCATAGCACCGATGGTAGCTCTTCTACCCAGCACCACGGTGTTCTCATAACGGAACCATAAGCGAGGTTTGATGCCTCGTAAGATCTCTTGATTGGCTCGTTACGCTGCCCGTTGGATTGGGGTGTGCCAGCGGCGACCGTCAAGCGGATGTGCTCACGTTCACGAACTCTTTCATAGCCCCTTGGATAGATTAGTGCCATTGTCGATAATGATCTTGTGTGAAAGCCAAACCGGAAAATCACCTTTTGATGAATCGCACCGCTGCCGCATCACACTTGCGGCGAGTTCCGCTTCAACCCACTTGGTGAATTTGTCAACTGCCACCAACAGGTGGGTCTTCTTATCCTTGGATCGTTTAAAGGGCCCAACCATATCCAGCCCCAAATGCATAAGCGGCCACGTTATTGGGATCATCCTCAATTCTTGTGCGGTACATGAAACACGCTGGAAAATTTCGACATCCATCACACCGTTTAACCAAGTCCTCCGCATCGGCATGGGCGATCAACCATAAAATCCGTGGCGGAGCATATACGCTACCGGGGACTTTGAACGGCGTGATGTCCACAATCCTTCATGGATTTCCTTAAAATTTCACAGCCTTCCTCGGGAAACACAGCGTTGAAGCATACGACACACTACAATGATGTAGCTCACCATTAAGAATCGTCATAGATTTGGGCGCGGATTATCATGCGGCGGAACCTCATCTTCGGCAACTCCCTCGAGTCATATCGCAAGGTAAGGAATCGTCCAATCCGGAATAGCATGTAATGCTGCCACCAAGCGAGCCTCCGGATCGGGAATAGCCAAATCCGCTTCACCGGGGAGGTGGACCCGACGGGTTGTGCAACCGTCCAAAAAGACATTAAGCGGGACGGTTTACGCCGAGAACCCAACGGCTTAAAGCGCGTCTGCCGCTTAGTTCTTCGGCGATCCACATGATCCACTTGATAGCCCTTGAAGCAACCTGCGATATTATCCACTTCTCGACGATATGCGGCCATGAGGGGGTCCTTAGAATCCCAAGTGCCAGATACTTGCTGAGCCACCAGGTCCGAGTCACCAAAGCACTTAACCCGGCTTAAGTTCATCTCCTTAGCCATCCGGAGACCATGGAGCAAGGCTTCGTACTCAGCTGCATTATTACTACAAGGGAACATTAAACGGAGAACGTAACAAAACTTATCACCTCGTGGGGAAGTTAAAAGCGACTCGGCCCGAACCTTCAACCGCTGCACGATCCGTCGAAATGAATAGTCCGATATGTGTGATCGGCTTCTCCTCTGGCGCTTGTAACTCCGTCCGGTCATTAATGAAATCAACAAGCGCTTGTGACTTCACCGTTGTCGTGGTATATACTTTAGTCCATCGCCCAAGCTCGATGGCCCATTTGCAATCCGACGATCGCCTCCGGTTCATATGATATCACCCAAAGGAGCTGAACTAACCATTTGATAGGGTGCCCTTGGAAATATTGCTTGATTTCCGGTAGCCATGAAAACACCATAGACTAGCTTCGCCAATGCGGATACCTTTGTTTGGACTCAATAAGCACCTCAGCGATATAATAAACCTCTTTGTTGAACGGATACTCCTTGCACCGCCTCCTTGCGTTCTACCACAATGGCCACGCTTCTTTGCTCGAGCATTGGCTGCCACATATAACAACAGCGGTTCCTTGTCAGCGAAGCCGCAAGAACAGCGGATTGGCCAATTGCGCTTTAGATCCTCAAATGCTTCGTGTGACGGACTCTAAGCGAAATGATCATCTTCCTCGGCATCGGTATAAGGGGGCTTTTTTCCGATGGCTTTTTCTTCGAGGCGGTGATAAACCGGCTAACTTATAGCCCCCACCGAGGGTCTACCACCAATGCCGGTGACCCGGATTATCAACCGGGGGATGGTCCTCTCGCTCATATCGATAGGCTGCTCGACCAGCGTAAATACATGGAAGGCCGGTTCAACGAGTTCTTGCCCGTTTGTGAAGCTTCCGATCCGCTTGTCCAAACTGGTTGTGAAAACATGATATCGCCCACTATTCAACTGCTTTGGTTGGCTCTGATAGCCTGACTGCTGCTGCTGCTGGCCACCCTGGTTATTCTGACTATTGCGATTACCTTGATTACGCCCTGAACCAGAAGCTCCATCCTGACCCGCCCATGGAAACCAGGACCACTGAACCGCCACCGACCCTGGTCATACCGAAATCATTGGAGTTTTGAACTCCCGCATAATATGAACAAGCTCTTTCGAGAGATGGTTCGATGGGGATTCCTTCGTCCGTGCTTGGGGCAAGGTTGATTCAACAAGTAATTCAAGCGGCTTGTATTAGGATTTGGACCCGATTCGCCTTGCCCTCGCCGCGGGCCTCATCCCGCACATTAGTGTTGGCTACGAAATCCGGGTTGCCATCACCTTGCGCTTGCCCCGTTCCATGACCCGCGGTTTGTCTGCTGCCCCTTGAGTTGCTGTTCTTCTTTCCCTTCCTCGCTTCATCATCATCGACTTCAGGATCCTTGGTATTGTCCGAATCGGCATACTTTACCAAAGCGCCATGAGGGTTCCCATATCATTGCGAACCGCTTCATCGTCCCAATTTTAATTTCAAAGGCTCAAACCGCGTTGCCTTCTAATGTTATGATGGCGAGTCGGCGTTGATCGATCGAAGAGAGTGCAAAATCTCGACACACGGCGTACCCAGCGGGTTGTTGACTCCCTTCTTCACGGGCGCAAGCCGCCCGGTCTACATGGACTTGGGCTGCTTACACGTATCCTTGAAGTTACGGATAAACCGGCCCGTAATCGGGCCCATGAACTGATAGAATTGGGCGGTAAGCTCTTCAACCAGCACGGGCTGTGCCCTCCAAAGATCATGGTGAAGTACTTTGCACACGCGGTCTCATCAACATCTAGCATCTCCATGGCCATCTCATAACTTTCAACCCACGCTCAGGGACAGATCTGCGGTGTAATTCGGCACCTTCGCGGGCCCTTAAAATCCTTAGGCGAGCGCACATTGCGTAAAGCGGGGATTAAACAGGGCACCCCTAAAGCGGATGCGACTCCTGGTCCGGCAAAGGTGGTAGGGCGAACCGGTGTGTGTTGACCTGCATCATCCTGTGCTGCTAACTCGGCCTCCCTGCGTGCCCGGGCCCGATCTACTACCTCCTGAGCATCACGAATGCCGCCCATCTGGTGATTGCCTCGGGCCGCTTCACGGTCCCGCGCGTTGCTTGATATGGCCGGTTCATCCATACGCCTGCTGTAGCTCCGGCTTGGACGGGGCGTAGAGTGAATTCGATCACGGCTGTATGAATACGCTTCCTGCTGGATCAGTGCAGTCCGGAGAAGCTCCTTAACCCGGCGTGTCTCAACCGCTTGGGGAATCTCCTTGGATCGATTGCCTCCAATCGTGCAAGCGGCTGCAACAAGGTTGTCCATAGGATTAGAATAATGACACAGGGGTGTATGCATGCGGCGGGGAACCACCATGTTACGCTGCGGAGGCTCCATCAGCGTGGTTGGACCGTCGCTCCTGCTCCCGGTGCCTCAATCCGGTTTACCTCCTGTCTTTGGGGCGGGTTACGGGTCCGCTCCCGGTCCGAAAGAGATTTCTAGGATCAAATCCTGATGGCAGACGCGATCTATACTTCCGCTTCAACACCTCCTGCGATGCACTCTGGTCAAGCATGAGTTTGTAAGCTTGTGCGTCTAAAGCGGCTCGCTCTGCGGCCACATGCTCCTTCTCGGCGCTAGATCCGCTTTGGCTTGCGATCTGCTCTTTCACCTTTGCGATTTCGCATTATGAGCCTGCTGATCCGCTGGGTTGTCCTCCGCCATAAGCGCTGCTAGTGCATCAAACAGATCGACAGAACCTGAACCGGCGGGCGCACGGGCCTCCTGCCCTCGCCGCCGCTTGCTGAACCGGAAGCATCGCGGCTGCTGCGGTGGAAGAGTGGTTCGCTGCGTACCGCCATGAATACTCGACCTGGTTTAAGCGGCTTGGGGGTCCGAATCATCACCGTCGGAACAGCCCTGATCATATCGCCTGCAGCTGGTACAATGACTCGGTCTCTCTGTTGAAGATTCATCGCCGAATAAGCGACGGTCTCACTACCGTGTTACGAACGGCGTTGTACTCTCCTCCATGGGTGACTCCAACGAAGACATGCTTCACGGCCGGTTTAACTCGGGCAGGTCGCGCCGCCGAGCCGTCTCGATGAGGTCGGTGCAGATGTCCGCTCAGCCCGAGCTCCCGATCTTGCCGATGAAAACGTGTATGCCACCGAAGGGACCCGGTATCGGACTCGATTGAATCAGCCTCGGGACCCCATCCGGCATCGTCGATGTAGATCCGCCGCGGCGACTCTTGGTCATCCGCCCACGACGTAGCCTTCGAGTCCTTTGAGCTTGCCCTCCAAGATCGTCAAACCATCGTCGCGATAGCCCACGGTGGGCACCAAGCTGTCGCGGTTTGTCACGGCAGATGTCCTAGCGTAAGGACTTAGTCGTGGAGCCATCGCTCACGAGTTTACTTGCGGGGTTAAAGCGGACACAAAGACACAAGGGTTTTATACTAGTTCGGCCCCTTCGATGAAGGTAAAAGCCTACGTCTAGTTGTGATGGAATTGATGTAGTCTCGATGGCTAGGGAGCAAACAAGCTTCGCCTAGGCTCGAGTTGTCGTTGTCTGTCTTGAACCGTCGCCGGGTCGTCCCCTTATATACACGAGTGACGCCCGTCGGTTCATAGAGTCCCAACCGGTTCATAGTCGTATCCCGGTTGGTATCTCTCTATTCCTGGCTTACAATACAAGTTATACATCAGGCCGGTTTACGGCTACAAGTTCTAAACCGACTATAGGCCTTGGGCCTTTCTCTGCTTATACTACTAACGGAGTTAATCCGGCCCAAGCTGGCCGGTTTACACCTAGTGGTAATATCCCCAACACGTGGGATGAGCACATGGGGGAAGAATTTGACCTAAAGGCGTTGCTATTCGTGACCATCAATGATTGGCCCGCTCTCAGTAACCTTTTAGGACAGACAAACAAGGGATCCCATGCATACACGCACTGTTTAGCTGACACCAAAAGTATATACCTGGACAGATGTAGGAAGAATGTGTACCTGGATCATCGTCGATTTCTCCCGACCAACCATCAATGTCGAAAGAAAGGCAAGCATTTCAAAGGCGAGGCAGATCACCGGAAGAAGCCCGCCATGCGTACCGGTGATCACGTACTTGCTATGGTCTCTCATTTACACGTAATATTTGGAAAGGGTCCCGGCGGACTAGCTGTTCCGAATGACGCTGAGGGACGTGCACCCATGTGGAAGAATAAATCTATATTTTGGGACCTACCCTACTGGAAAGAGCTAGAGGTACGCTCTTTAATCGACGTGATGCACGTGACGAAGAACCTTTGCGTGAACCTGTTAGGCTTCTTAGGCGTGTATGGGAAGATAAAAGATACACCTGAGGCACAAGAGTACCTGCAACGTTTGGACGAAAAAACGGCATGCCTCCAAAGCAGTATGAAGGTCCTGCCAGCTACGCTCTTACCAAAGAAGAGAAGGAAATATTTTTTGAATGCCTGCTCAGTATGAAGGTCCCGACTGGATTTTAGTCGAATATAAAGGGAATAATAAATATTCCAGAGAAAAAGTTCCAGAACCTAAAGTCTCATGACTGCCACGTGATTATGACGCAACTGCTTTCGGTTGCATTGAGGGGGCTTCTATCGAAAAACGTCCGATTAGCCATTGTGAAGCTATGTGCATTCCTCAATGCAATCTCTCAGAAGGTGATCGATCCAGAAATCACACCAAGGCTAAGGAGTGATGTGGCGCAATGTCTTGTCAAGCTGGTGTTCCCACCATCCTTCTTCAATATCATGAGGCACGCCTGGTTCATCTAGTCGACGAGATTGTCATTCTGGGCCCCGTATTTCTACACAATATGTTCCCCTTTGAGAGGTTCATGGGAGTCCTAAATAAATATGTCCGTAACCGTGCTAGGCCACACTACAAGAAATATGTCAACTTGTGACCCTCACTATTGGTCGCTGAAAGGTCACAAATTTTCATTTGTGACCTTTTTGTGACCAAAAACAGAAGGTCAAAAGCTGAGGGTCATTAATCGACTATAGCGACCTTTCTTACGGAATGGTGCATAGCGTTCTGCACCAAAACAAAAGGTCGTAGATTTAACGACCAACTGTTTTGGTCACTAGCAATCCGACCACACCACGTCCGGATCCACTGGCAAGTCGCGTGGCGAGAATTACTGACCAAATGAAAAGGTCGTAAAATGGAATCAGCCGGTCCATTTCAGCCGTCTTGATGGGCCAAGCCCAATAATTCAGCCCATTTAATTTTAATTTTTTTCTTTATTTTGCTTATCTGCATGGGCCCGGCCCAATAATTTGGCCTTTTAATTTACGGGAATGGAGCCTTTTTCTCGATGAAATTGTTTTTTATTCCACTATTGTTTTGGGCCACACCTTTTTAGTCTAGTTGAATTGGGCCTTGGCCTTTTTATTTTCTCGTTATGAAGCCTTTTTATAAATTTTTTCTTCAGTCATTTCTTTTTTAGGCCCAAGCCTTTTTGGTCTAATTCTTGTTTGGGCCTTGGCCTTTTAGAGCCCATTTCTCATTTTGCATAACTATAGACAGAAAAGGGCACTAGTGATCCACAAGCCAGTGCACTAGTGATCCACATAACTTAACAGAAAATAAACAAAATGATCCACAAGATCACATAACTTCACAAGTGGTCCAGTTCACAAGATCACATAACTTCACAGTTCACGTGTTCAAAATGCTCTCATTTCAGACTCCCGGTTCACGGTTCAAAATGCTCTCAGCTCTCAACAAAATGCAACAGCTGTCAACAACATGCAACAACTCCCAGCTCAAAGACAAAGAGGTTCACAGACAGCTCAAACTACCTTAGCTCGAAGAGCGCCATCAAGTGAGCTAACTGCTCTTCCTGCTCTTGAGACTTCTTGCGAAGCAGCTCAAGTTCCTTGTCGCGTCAGCTTCTTGATTCTTCCGCCTTCATCTTCATTGCCGCCAATTCTTCTTGCATCACTTCAGCTTGAAGCTCGAGACCTCTCCGCTTCTCAAGCTCACGAACATGAACAACAACTTTGCGGAGTAGTTCCTAGATTTGCTCTGCTCAAGCCCAACATTCCCGAGGAATGTGCTTTGCTTGACTTCGGTCTTGAGGACTTGTTCAACAATTTGAACAGCAGACTTTGGCTCTTCACCTTCTCGGTACGGTAAGGCGTCCTTCATTTTTTCCATCTCAAGCTAGCATATGGAGGAAAATGATAGGCATTAGTGGGAGATCTATTTCACATTTGCAAACCAAACCAAGCGGAGAAACCAAACCAGCACACAAATGGATTATTTGAAATAACCAAACCAGCACACAAAATATATACAAGAAGATCACTAGTGACACGGAGACATGCAATTGGAACAATATGATCACTTCATTAAGCCTAGAATGGTGGTTCTATATAAGATGGCTTCCCGAGTGAGCCGATCATCAAACTAACATTCGATCAAATTTCATCATATCATAAAAATGCATCAAATAGCTACAGAGAAGTTACGATATATTTGTTGAAGTATCAAACAACATCAAAGCATGGAACATAGCGTGTGTTCTTGGTAGCTCGAATCAAACAACATCAAATCATGAAAGCATCAAAGCTGGCTGTGAATCAAACAGGCAAAGCATGGAGTGACTTACTATAGCAGTCTTGGTCGGCTCAAAAACCCGTGCTTCTTGCTTTGTTGTGGGTGGCCTTAAACAAGTCAATCGCAGACGGCTCCTCACCCTTACGCTCTTCTTTACAAATGTTTTCAACAAAATCAAAATGTTATTCAGCAAGAATCGAAATGTTATTCAATGAGGATCAAACGGTAAGGTCTCTAGAGAAGAGTTCTCACGATGGCAAAAATGTGTGCTTGTGTAGTGCACCGAACCAGTTACGTGATTGTACCCGACTTTTCTCGATTCATCTTGTTCGACACACGTTTCCTACAAAAAAGCACCTTGTCAAGATGATCTAGCACTAGCATATCATGTGCAGAACATAAAGCATCAAACAAAGCTGAGACAAACCTTGTGTCTTGGGGTAGACCACATCTCCACCAGAGCTTGCCATTCACCATCCGTTAGATCAGGCACCGGAGACTTAATGCTGACTTTATTTGCGGCTACGGTATCAAAATACTTCTTCTTGATCTGATGGCGTCTGTTCTTTGAATGTTTCTGCAGAATATCTTTGCACGAGGTCTTGATGGTCTCCGAGTCCGTGTTCATCTCAAAATTTGCCTACCAACATAGCAAACAAGGTAGGAACAATATTAGTGATCATGCATAGGTGTAATGTAAAATAGATAGTGCATTAACTATGAAACAAGTAGCTTACAAAGAACTTTCCCAATGTAGTTGTCCAATAGAGAAGCATCTCTTTTGTATAGCTTGAAATGAGGAAGAACCGGAAGATGGCTTTTTGCAATGAGTCCACACTCAGAAGCAAGCTTTGCTGCCTGCAGAGGCTTCTCTGGACGAATCATCCCTTCGGCAATTTGGATAGGCACCTTGCTACCAAGCGACTTGGTGATCCTCTCTAGCCCTCCGCCCTTTCTAAGTCTAGTCTTGGGATTCATTGCATCCAAAATGAATCTGAACTCATAAATTAGAATAGAAATCGACAAATGCGGGAATCGACAAAAGCATACATGATCATTCCATTTGGAAAATGCACTAGTAAAAGATAGCATTGCAAAGGTCAACTTGCTGATTGAAGCACAAGTCGCTGTTCTTCTTCATTGATGACAGCGTTCCTGTCAATAGAAGGTGCAACAGGGCTGAGGTCTGTGTGGACAGTGCCTGCTTCATCAATGCAGATGGTTCCTGCTTCATCTAGGCAGACAGGGCCACTTCCATCCATGCTGAGAGTGGTTCCTTCATCCATGGGCGGCAACTCATCACCCGTTTGCACCGAGGTCTGAGAGTCCATGCGCAGCATACTTTCCTGATGGTCCGTCGCAGTCGCCATCATTGCTTTCTGCCTTGTGACTCTATCAAGGGCTGGTTCATCAGGTTCCAGGATCCTCTTTTTTTGTCCTGGAGCGGGGGCCATCACCCTTCCTGGAGGCATTGCAGCAGATGTTTCTAAGCTCTTGTTCTTCTTGCTGACTGTCTTCTTAACACCAGGCCTCTTCTTCCTAGATTCCTTCAAAGCCTCGTATGAACAGACGGAAAAAGCATTAGATCACAAGATAAATATGTGAGCACAAGGAATAACATAGAATAATGTAACCCCAACCCTCCAAGCAAGACAGAGTTTGCACCTTAACAATCTTGTTGACTACAACATCATCCACTTCCTCTCCATCAATAACTTCATCCTCTTTAGGATTGTACTCACGGGTCATCGGTGATAACTCCACTACCCTCTTGAACCTCATCACTTCTACCTTCTTGTACACCCTTTGTTTTCCTAATCATCGACGCTATTGCACCGATGCCAAGGGACCGAACACCGATTGTTCCTCATGATATTTCTAGCCCTAACCTTCTCGTACTCGGTGAGAGGCTCTTCTTTGCATGATACAGAAACATAACTATTAGGTGAATGTTTGGAATGCATGGACAGCAGCCAAACATATCTTATGAAATTTTATTATCATTTAATCCTAGTTATTCGTAAGGAAGACTAACGACACAGGCACAATTAAGCCAACTTATTCAGATTGCAGAATACATTTCACTTAGCATATTAAGACACGATTTGATGAAACGGCAAGATAACCACAAGGAGCAAGTTACATACCAACGGTTGGCCTCATGCTTGACCTTGTCACCCTTGCCATGGATGATCTTGAGGTGGTGCTTGCAAAATAGAATAAACAACAGTCATATACAACAGGATAATGTAAAATGATGCACTTGTATCAATAAAGGAAAGCATTTGGACCATCATGCACATACAAAGGATGTATTGTTATTAATTAAGTGCACTAAACAAGCATGCATGTACAAAGGAAATATATGTACACTAAACAAGCAAGCAAGCAAAGTGCTACTAATAGAAACAAGCAAGCATTGAAGGAAATTGAAAAGAAGCAAGCAAATACTATTGATACAAACCCTAATTAATAAGAAAGCAAGTAGCTTCTTCTCCATGTGCTCTTGATACAAGCAAGTCTGCTAATGGAAACCCTAATTAAGCATGTATGCTTGCAAGCAATATGTATGTTAGCAAGCAAGGAACATGAACTAGTGAATTAGTGTCATGTACACATGCTTAGACACCGACAACAAGCATGAAACAACAAGTACTTGCGAAGTAAAGCATGAAACAACAATCTCAAAACCAGATGTTTCCACTAGATGTTTCCACTATCCGACGAGTATATCATGAGGACCTTCAAAACAACTAGATGTTTCCACTAGTAAAGCATGAAACAACAGTACTTGCGCGTATACAAAAGCAGATCATGGGCAGCCATAGAACGATATTACAACATCTTGGGCCAAACAAGGCATCATTTTCGATGAAATCAAAGGGAAATAAACAAGCAACATCATCCACCTCCTCATCCATCCCCATCCCCTAAAATCATGCACTTCCTCTCCATCAACATGAACCCTAAACCATGAGGGGGATCAAACACTACAAGTGCACAAGGACACGCATGCAACATAACCAACTGTGACCCAAGCCAAGCACCATGAGTGAATCTGGCGCGCACGTTCTGGATCAGTAGGGTTCAAGCAGGGAGGAGGAGCCGACGCGCGAATCCTAACCCTAGATCGACAAGAAAACGAATCCTGGCCCTAGATCGACATGAACAAGAACCAGGAGCTCCAATGAACATGAACAAGAACCACCAGGAGCTCGTAGATCAACCGAATCCTAACCCTAGATTGACCGAATCCTAACCCTAGATCGACCGAATCCTAACCCTAGGTCGACCAGGAGGGGGATCTACCGAACCATAGGGGAGAGGGAGAGGAGAGGGGTACTGCCGCGTCGTGCCGATCGTTGATGATGTGGATGATGTCGTCGCCACCACTGGCGCCGACCGAACCGTCGTCGAGTGGAGGGAGAGGAGAAGGAGTGGATTAACGGGCATGGGCGGCTCGTGGCGGTGCGGTGCGGCGTGGCGGTGCGGGCGTGGCGTGGCGGAGCAGGGAGGGAGTGGTCGTCACGGGCGGCTCGAGGAGAGGGAGGGAATGGGGAGGAATGGGGAAATTTTGGGAGGGATCCAGCGTGCTAGTGGGAGAGGTAGGGGTGGGTCCCACTGATAGTGGGAGAGGGAGTGGAGGGAGTGGAGGAAATTTTGGGAGAGGGAAATTTTGTGGAGGAAAATTTTGGTGTGGGGAAAATTTGGGTTTGGGTGTAGAAAAAAATAGGGTTTTTTGTAAACTTTGTAGAAATCATGGTTAAAATCATACCGAGTAGCTCAAGAAAATGCCGGTATTGCAAGTTTGGTATTTTTGCTAGTTGGTAGGCCACATTTGATGATGTGACACGGAGGTCTGCCATTTTTTGAATTTTTGAGTTTTTACTGTATTTTCAAAACCGGCCGATTTCGCTCTGTGGCGTCAGTCCGTGGCTAGGGTTTGAGTCATGTTTTAAACAACAACAAAGCCTTTAGTCCCAAACAAGTTAGGGTAGGCTAGAGGTGAAACCCATAAGATCTCGTGATCAACTCATGGCTCCGGCACATGGATAGCGCACCCGCCCATAGCTAGTTCTCTTGTGATACTCCAATCCTTCAGGTCTCTCTTAACGGACTCCTCCCATGTCAAATTCGGACTACCCCGACCTCTCTTGACATTCTCCGCGCGCTTTAGCCGTCCGCTATGCACCGGGCTTCGGAGGCTGCTGCTGGTTCACATCTTCATCAATACCCCCATCCTCCTGCAAAGATTGACCCCAAATATCGAAAGGTGTTCTTCTCGAGGCACCATATGTCCATCAAGGCTAACCTCCTCCTCCTCACACCTAGTAGTACTTGAAACCGCACATCATGTACTAAGTTTTAGTTCTACTAAGCTTAAACCCTTCGATTCCAAGGTTTGTCTCCATAACTCTAACTTCTTATTTACCCCGCTCGACTATCGTCAACTAGCACCACATCGTCCATAAGAGCATACACCATGGGATATCTCCTTGTATATCCTTTGTGACCTCATCCATCACCAAGGCAAAAAGATAAGGGCTCAAAGCTGACCCTTGATGCAGTCCTATCTTAATCGGGAAGTCATCAGTGTCGACATCACTTGTTCGAACACTTGTCACAACATTATCGTACATGTCCTTGATGAGGGTAATGTACTTTGCTAGGATTTTGTGTTTCTCCAAGGCCCACCACATGACATTCCATGGTATCTTATCATAGGCCTTCTCCAAGTCAATGAACACCATATGCAAGTCCTTCTTTTGCTCCCTGTATCTCTCCATGAGTTGTCGAACCAAGAAAATGGCTTCCATCGTCGACCTCCCGGGTACTAATATACTCCGTCTCCATTCCTCTGGCATCTTGTTTGCCCGGAAAATGAGGTTGAAAAGCTTGGTTAGCCATACTATCGCTATGTCCCCGAGGCCTTTCCACACCTCAATGGGGATACAATCAGGGCCCATTGCCTTGCCGCCTTTCATCCTTTTCAAAACCTCGCTCCTTGACCTCGGACTCCTGGATTCGCCGCACAAAACGCATGCTGGTCTCATCAAAGGAGTCATCAAGTTCAACGGTAGAACTCTCATTCTCCCCATTGAACAGCTTGTCGAAGTACTCCCGCCACCTATGCTTAATCTCCTCATCCTTCACGAGGAGTTGGTCTGCTCCGTCCTTGATGCATTTGACTTGGCCAATATCCCTCCTCTTCCTCTCTCGGATGTTGGCTATCTTAGGTGGCGTTTGGTTCGCGGGCAAGGTTGAGTTGGCTAAGGATATCCTCAACCACGTGGTTGGGGATGGCCAATTTTTGTTGTTTGGTTGAGAGGGATGGGGTAGGTTGGATAACCACATTTTATTGTTTGGATAGAAGGATAAGAAGTGGCTAGCTAGGGGAAACAACATCAATTGTGTCAATTTCGTAGTTCAAAGTCAGACAAGTGGCAACTACTTACATGGCCCAACTCTTAATTAGGATATAGATATTGAGTACTGATTCCATCGTTACATGGCATGGTTCAACATAATCACTTCATAGCATACACAAGAAAACATCTGAACTATCTATCTCTCTCTCAGAACAAAGCGTAACTGCAGAACCAACAAGCTGCAGTTCAGAGAAAAAGCAAATCAAGGGAGATGAGAAACAGCTGCAATTCATCCGTAGTTGATAGAGTAGAGGAACAAGTGGAACAGATCATAGGGTAGAAATTGAGAGGGAAACCGGAGGATGCGCCTCGAGCTGTAGCCTCCACGCCGTCGAGATGCCGAGGTCGCCGCCTCCACACCGCGCATGGGACGGGTGATAGAGCCTGTAGACAGGAAAAGGTGAGAGGACGAGGACTGCCGTCTTTGTGCTTCTCCGGCCGGCGCCGCAAAGAAATCGCGTGAGACGCGGGCGAGGCGAAGCGCGCATGGCTGCCCTCGTCCGGCATATTTTGGCGGCTCTCGTTAACCAGTTTTTAGAGGAATATTCCAAGCATCTTAGCTATCCATATCCTTGGTTGCCTTCAAACCAAACAGGTGGTATCCTTCAAAAAACTGGCTATCCCCATCCCATCTAGGAATAGCCACTGAACCAAACGCCCCCTTATAGATGTCCCTTTCCCCTACCTTCGTGCCTAACCGCTGGTAGAGGCCCTCATACGCCCTACCCTTGCTTCAAGAGGGCACGACGCCTATCTTGTCTTCAAGAGGGCACGCACGCCTATTGAGTCATGTTTTTAGCATTCAAAAAAAATGAAACTTATATTGTTTCATACAGGAGCATGCACAAAAACCCATAATTTTATCTTTCATCCATGAACATGCATAAAAAATTCCAATTCCCATCAATTACCAAACTGAATATTCATTGTTAAAAACATGACTTGTT
Organism: Aegilops speltoides; assembly: GCA_021437245.1. Taxonomy (NCBI): domain Eukaryota; kingdom Viridiplantae; phylum Streptophyta; class Magnoliopsida; order Poales; family Poaceae; genus Aegilops; species Aegilops speltoides. The sequence continues at coordinate 557,322,759 of CM038147.1, read as the reverse complement.
TAGATGAACATCCATGAACATGCACAAAATTAAACCTGACATACTTAACATTGACATGTTCATATTACACTAACAAGCTTCACTCCTCCTTCACTCCTCCTTCTTCTCCTTCATCAACTTTGATCTTGAGAGTGGCGAATCCCAACGCGGATGTACTCCTCTACCACAATTGGCATGGTCCTGCCGCCAAGCTGTGGGATTGCAGCGCCGCCACCATCGCGAGGTCGCCGTCCGCCACCACCATCGCGAGGTCGCCGTCCGCCACCACCATAGCAAGGTCGTCGTCCGCCACCACCATAGCAAGGTCGCCATCCGCCAACACCATAGCAGGTCGCCCTCACCACCACCATAGCATGTTAAATCGTCGGCCCGAATAGGCTGCTCCTCCTCATCCCCGCTCTGCTCCTCATCGTCATCCCCGCCTCTGCTCCTCGTCATCCCCGCTCTGCTCCTCATCGTCATCCCGCTCTGCTCCTCGTCATCCCCGCTGCTGCTCCCATTGCTCGCCAAATGCAACAAAGTGTGAACATGGTGTTGTCGTCGTGCGGTAGAGGAAGCCAAAAGGACAGAAGAAGAGAGGCAGAGAGCTTATTGGCATCGTCGTCGTCTTGGTAGTACATGCGGCACATGGTGTTGTCGAACATCTTCACGGTGAACATGGCGTCGCCGTCGTAGCGGAAGACAAGGAAGTACCGAGCTGTAGCTCATGGGCGGGCGAAATGCTCCCACCGGCCCTAGGTACATGTGGCCTTCACCATCGAACACCACCAACACTTCCCATCGACGTGAAGCCCGCTGCCGCCTCCCGCAGCTTCACTTTGTGGGGCTCACGGCCGGCGAGCATCTTCGCAAACTTGTCAGGCAGCCTCTGCAGCGAGGGTCAAGCAGTGGTTAATTGTGGCAATCAAGCACTAGACAACAGAGTGATGATAAATAAATGAGTGATGATAAACATACCTGCCTACTGCAAGATTTCTCAATTATGAACTCGAAGAACTCGAAACCGTCCAAGCCAGCCATCTCACTTATCTGAAAAGCAGCATTGTAAATTAAACAAGCACATCAACATCAATAGCATAGTAAACTAACACTAAAACAAGCACATCAACATCAACAACAACAACATCATCATCAGGTGACCACCAACAACAACACTAAAATCTACTATAAATTGACCAGAACCATATCTATTATAAATGGACCAATAGTGTACAAAAAACAACAGTTTCAATATTACACAAGAAAGAAGTCTCAGGTTTATCAAGCACAAGAAAAAACAACAGGATCAAGAAAATTATAGCAGAAATACTTCATGCATCATCAATAGAACCATACAGAATTTTTATGATGCCTCCAGTTTCTCAAGATAAAACTAGAAGCATCCAACATGATGAGATGAGATGTAGGATATCATGCCCATACACAAGACAACAGAGAGAAATTGTAAAACTAGGATATCATAGTCTGCCTCTATCAGTTGTAAAACTTGCTCCATCAAACCACTCATGCAAAACCTTACAGAGGCAGTTTTATACAGAGCATCTTTTTCACTTAATATTCAGAACATCTGTGAGGAAACATAATCCAATCCCTAATAATCCAACCCTAATCTAATCTAATGCAGTCCCAATCAAACCCTAACCAAATCAAACCCTAATCTAATCCAATCCATATCTAATCTAATCCAATCTAGGCGACGGCAAGAACCCTAATCTAACCAAAGAGCGTAAAACTAATCCAACCAGGAAGGAGAGAGAGAGGAAGGATGCATACCTCGAGAGAGAGAGGAAGGAGTCGGCGGTGGGAGAGGAAGGAGCCGGCAGGTGGGGGAGGCCGGCGGTGGGAGAGGAAGGAGCCGGCAGCGGTGGGCGGCGCCGTCGATGGAGAGGAGGAGCGGGTCGAGTGGTGAGGAGAAGTGGGGAAAAGAGAGGAGCGGGTCCACTTATCAGTGAAGTTCGGTGTTTGCTACTGACCGGTTTGATATATTAAAAAGAGTGGGCATAGATTACAAAAGCAACAGCCTCTTCCTAGCCCAATGGTGAAACACATTGAAATAAGCGACGGTCGTGGGTTCGAGTCCGCTATGCACATTTTTGGGCAAATTAAGCGCATATTTTTGGCCACAAATAAGTGAAATAAGTATTTTCCGGCAGAGTAGCAAACTGGTCCACATGTCGTGAGTGGGTCGAGTGGCGACTTGCCGAGTTAAATACTTGCCCGGTTTAACGAAAAGAGATGGCATAGAGTAGATGATCAAGAACCTCTTCCTAGCCCAAAGGTACAAACACAAGAAGCGAGCGCCGGTCGTGGTTCGAGTCCGCCGCGCCTATTTTTTTGCTCATAGTGAAATGATGCAAAATTCAGTTGCTCTGACCAAAACATCTTCAGTTCGAAAAAACATGAATTAAACATCTTCAGTTCTGAAACTTGAACTAAACATCTTCAGTACAAAAACAACCAAAAACTTGAACTAAACATATTCTGTCTGTATCACAACCAAAAACAGCATCTGCTACAACATCTTCAGTTCACCAAAAACAACATCACATCACATCACATCACATCTTCAGGATCATCTGCTACAACCATCAGGATCACATCCAAAATGTGTTTTGCATCCAAAATGCTTACAAAATACTACAACCATCAGGATCACATCAAATGCTTACACAAGGAAATCAAATGTTTTGCATTTTTCATCACCATTTTGTCACAGGATCACACCACTACAGCCATCAGGATCTTCAAGCATTTTGCTACCTGGAGATAATTGTAGTACATCAGATCACCATGCATATGCACAAGAAGGATCACTACAGAGTTAGAAGGATCACCAAGGAGACCAAATTTACCTTCATGTCCATTCGCTACTCATCGTCGCCGATCGTCTGAAAACAAGGAACTCTATGCCCACTCCTGTTTTCCTCGTCATCACTACAATATTGCAGCATAGTATGATCAGTCCGGTTTTCCTCATCCTCGCTTTCGTGTCCATCCTCTACCACCTTTCTTCTTTTCTTGATGCCTTCAACTGTTGCAGCACCAACGATCACATCGCCTGGTCCTTCAGACTCGCTTTGCACCGAACTTCCATAGGGTCATCATCACTTGCAACGGAACTTCCGTAGAGTCATCATCTTGGTATGTTAGTCCACCATCACGGGGCCCTTTTCCACTTCAGTTTCAGTCACACTCCACAAGTGTTCAGGCTGAAAGTTTTGCACAACTCGCCATTTTCCGTGCAAAAGAGTGTCCGCGATAAAACACCATTGTTGCTTGTGTTGTTAGAATAAAGGGATCACTCTTATACCAGCACCTTGCAGTGTTGATGCTTTTGAAGTGGCCATCATATTTGACAAAAGAGTCTCTCCTCTTCTTGCTACCAAGCTCAAACCAGTCACAGTGAAATAAGACAACCGAGCGATGGATGCCTCCACTAGAGTTGTACTGCAACTCTACGATGCTTCTCAACTGACCATAGAAGTCAATGATCTCACCATCATGTGACCCCTCAGCGACGATTCCACTATTCTGTGTCTTCCTTTTTCCTCGCGTCAACGGTGTGGTACGGACACCGTCAACAATGCATGCTGAATACACTCTCACTCGCTTATCCGTAAGCATGCCAAAGCAAATAGATCATCACCGACCTTCTTCTCCTCATGCAACTTTCCAATCTGCACAAATAAACCATTTAGCAAACAATGGTATTTAACAATGGGTAAATAACACGTAAAACATAAAACATGTGGCTAAAGATCTCACATGATTCTTAAACCACTTAGCAAACACCTTGGCAACCCTTTTATCAACATTGATATTGCTTTCTTCCTGGTTTAACTCTTCCTTGCATTTCTGCAATGCCAACAAAACATGTGAATTAAAACATTAGGCTGGTGCCAACCCAAGCAAAAAAATTATTTAATGAGTGCGTAAGATATAACATACTCGATATATGGTAGAACCTCGGCGCGCAGCTTGTTTGAGCACAAACAAAACCATCCTGTCATACTCATCACCAGCCTCCAAGTATTGTGAGGCTCCAAGAAAGTTCACACCATGGTTGAAAACAGAGACATCACCACTTTGCGAATCGATCGCTCTCTATTTCTGCCCGGCGGTTCCATCTTGTTTCCACATCACCAAGTATCTAGAGCAAAAGTCAAGCACTCGTCAACGACATATGCTTCAGCAATAGAACCTTCGGTCTTGCCGTGTTTAGACATAACGCTTACAAGTAAGCAGCCTTCGTTCGATTGGGTACATCCAACCGTATTGCACAGGCCTCTAAGCATTGCCTCTTTGGGTAAGTGCACCGCCAAATGGACCATCACGGTGAAGAAAGTGGAGGGAAAATCTTCTCGAGCTTGCAAAGAATAATTGGGATTTCTTTTTCAAGTCTTTCCAGATGATTAACTTCGTGGTTTTGCAAAGACAGCTTCTCTAAAGAAATTTCCTAGCTCAAGAATCGCTTCATATATATCCTTGTCCATGATTCCTCGGAGGCCCGCCGGTAAAATCCTTTGGAGGAGGATGTGACAATCATGGGTTTTCAGTACTGAAAGCTTGAATCCATCAGAAGTAACACACTTTGCTAGGTTAGCAGCATAACCATCTGGAAATTTCACCGCTCTTAGGAATTCACAGAATGCAAGCTTTTGTTCTTTATTCATTGTATACCATGCTCGTGGAATTTCAAATGAATCTTCATCTTCATTGTGTTGTAGATGCAAATCTTCTCTTATGCCCATGTCCTCCAAATCAAGCCTAGAACTAACCGTGTCCTTTGTCTTCCCTTCAATGTTCAGAAACGTCCCTAGCAGATTCTCGCATATGTTTTTCTCAATGTGCATTACATCGAGATTATGCCTTAATTTCAGATCAGCCCAAGATGGCAGGTCCCACAAACAAGACCTCCGGTCCCAACATTGACCTTCCTCACGCTTTCTTTTCTTCGCCACTTTCCGGTCTCACATCTTTCACCTTTTCAAGTTGTTTGCTCCAGCTCTTCTTTAGTGAATTCAGCTGGCTTGTCACGGGTTTCATTCTCACCATTAAAATCTTTGCTTCTTCGCCAATGATGGTTTCGGGAAGAAAGCGGCGGTGCCCAATATAGCAGATCTTGTTCCTTATTCTCTTTGAGCAAGGGTCTTTGTCACAATGGACACAAGCTCGATAACCCACTGTGATCCTCCCAGACGAGTGTGCAGAGCCGGAAATCATGGATGGACCATATGATCGCAGCACGAGATTGAACTTTTCTTCCGGACTCAAGGCATCGTATGTAGGTACACCAGTCCAGGCGGAGCAGTTCTTCTCTGAGGGCTCCATAAAGACATCAAAATCCTTTCTGGAGAATCTGGACCCGGATAAGCAATGACATCATGAAGTTGGACTGATCCATGCATGCCCATGGTGGCAGGTTGTACGGCACCACAAAAATCGCCACATGCTATAAGACGTGCTCATGTTCCCAAACGGATTAAACCCATCTGTGGCAATGCCAAGTTTTATGTTCCTTGGATCTGCAGCAAAATCTAAATGTATACTGTCAAACACTTTCCATGCCTCTCCATCCGCAGGATGGCTCAGCTCATTGTCCACAGTTGCCGCTTCACTTGTGCCATCAGACTTCACGCGATGATTTCTTCGAGATGAACATCCGCTGCAGCCTTGGTATCAAGGGAAAGTGCCTCAGTACCTTCTCCGGTATTAACTTCTTCCCATCAGCATCTTTCCACCTAGATGCATTGCATTTTGGACACTTGTCATGCTTTGCTAAATCCTTCCGAAACAAGACACAATTATTTGGGCACACATGTATTGACACATAACCTAACCCCAGCCTGCGGATTATGCTCAATGCTTCATCATAAGATCTGGGAACACAACTATCAGGGAATTGCAAGCTCAAAAGATGGAGTATTGCGTTGAATGCGGCATTGCTAATCCGGTGAAAGACTTGATGTGGAGTAACTTCACGGTGAAGGTAAATCTTGAAAATTTACCCCTTCATGAGCTGCGCGCCTCCCTCCTCTAACACCTCAAAGAAACAACGATTTACGTCCATCAAGACGATCTTCACAGATCGTACAAATCCTTCAATAGGTCAGAATCCTATCATCTTCATGGCCATCCTCTTCCTCCAAAACAGCATTATCTCGCAAAACCTTTTCCATGAAATCAATGCCAAGATCACCACCACCCATCATATGAGGGGCCTCAGACGACTTCAAAATGTTGAGGTTGTCTGCCTAAAGGTTCTCCATGATATATCCATCTATCATATGTGCTGGACATCCCATTAAGAAGCGATGATCTTCCACTCTTCCTTGAGCCATTCTTGGGCGGTTGAGGCATTCACAACATGGGCAAAGGATGTGAGCATCGTTAGCAAAATTTGCCCGAATAAATGCCATGAAATCATCAACTCCTTTCATATGTTCTTTCAAAACTTTCTAACTCCTCGTCTAATCCAGCTTCTATCCATCTCGCTAAAGACAACAAATTGTTGCAACTTAGCAAATCAATCTAAGTGCATCAACATTAATTAATGAAAATGGATGGAAGTAATGGAAGCTAAAATTCCAGAAAATAAGGTAGGCACCCAAGTTTATATGCTAACTGCCTAAGCACAACATTCAGCTATTTCCAATTCCTCACTACTTTAGTCCAGTTCACATGGTTTACTGATTTCACATGGGAGCAATAAAAGTAGTTCAAATGGAAATACAGATTTCACATGAGAGAAAAGAAAAGCTAACTAAAACATGATGGTTCACAAAAAACAGAGGTGGTTAAACAACCAACAATAACAATATATGCTGCCACTAAGAACTATTTTGGTTAAACCACCAACAATAACACCAATCGTCAATTTACATGAATGCCATTTCCAAGATTGCATCAAATCTACATCAATGAGAGTTTTCCTAGTTTACATCTAATCTACATCAATATTCAGGTCCTTTCACGATCTGAGGCTGAAATTTCAGAGGTGTAACATCAAATCTACATCAACCCTGTGATCCTGTTTGAGGGAAAGACCAACTCGAGCTCTGTTCTATTGATTCTCGACAACATAATTTACCAAGAATAATTGACTGAATTCCAAAAGAATTCTTAACAATTTCATCAACAACAATTCTCCTAATAATTTCATCAACAGAAATTCTCTTCACAATTTCTACCAAATTCATCAATGACATTTCCAAGAGATTTTTCCAAGCTTACAACAAACCTACATCAAATCACTCAAGATTCTCCTAACAAATCTACATCAACAGAGAGGAGAGGGGAAGAGGAGGGGAATGAGAGGGTGCATCGTGGGCGAGGTCTGCTTGCGCGGTGGCGACTCCCCATGCTCGGCGGCGGCGAGTCCCCATGCGTGGGCGGCGAGCGGCGAGGTCGCCCTCGTCTGTCCCGCCCTGCGCAGCAGCGTTGCTTCCGCCGCCCGCCCCAGCAGCGAGGTCGTGGCAAGGCGGCGGCCCCTCTTGGTTGCTTGACCGCCCTCGGCCGCCGCCCGCCCTCATCCGAGCGGCGCTTGCTGGTTGCTTCGCGCCGCCCGCCACCACCTGGTCGGAAGACCTAGAAAACGATAAGTGTTGCTCTGTTCGATGCCACCCGCCACCACCTGGTCGGAAGGCCCCACTTGTCACCGATCTGAGAGAGCCTGGTTTTGTATAGTATATAGAAAGCTACCCATACATTAGCAACAATCCCCTCTAGCCCAGTGCACCGAACAAGCGAGCGAGCGCCAGTCGTGGGTTCGAGTCCCGCCTCGTGCATCTTTTTGGGCGAATTAAGCGCTCGGCACCACCACAAATGGGTCCCTTTGTCGAGGTGCCCGTCTGTCTGTTGAATATTAAATCTCAAGCAAAAATGACACCTAGACAGTGACACATAAGAGAGGTTGCTGAGGTGGCTGCCTAATCATCCCAATTCATTCAAACTCAAGTGTAGTGACCATTTTATATTGGTCGTTATCAGGTAGGCATGAGGCAGTGGACAATGCTACTAGCTTTACGACCATTTTCTCTAATGAAATTATGACCTTTCTGACCAAAATGGTCGTTATGGTTTAGGGTTTAGAGCCCCCCAGGCAGCTTTTGACCAATTGGTCTAAAATGGTCATAAATTTATGACCAATTCTTCCAGGGTCACTAACAAAAGGTCATAAGTTGACATATTTCTTGTAGTGCCAGAAGGAAGCATCTCCATGGGCATCAAACAGAGGATGTCATTGGGTTTTGTGTTGACTTCATTCCTGGCCTTAAGAAGATGGGTCTCCCTAAATCGCGGTATGATGGGAGACTGACTGGAAAAGGCACGCTAGGAGCGGACTCAATAATATGCAGGGACGGGCATTCTTGGTCTCAAGCACACTACACAGTTCTACAGAACTCTACCTTGGTGACCCCGTACGTTGATGAACACAAGAACAGTCTGCGCTCCAAACACCCGGAGCAGTGTGATGACTGGATTACATGTGAGCACATCAGGACTTTCAGCAGTTGGTTGGAAACACGTGTCAGAGGTGACACCATTGTTTGTGATGAGTTGTACTCGTTGTCCAGGGGACCATCTTCGACTGTATTGACTTACAAAGGATTTGAGATAAATGGGAATACATTTTACACGATCGCCCAAGATCAAAAGAGGACCAACCAAAACAGCAGTGTCCGCTTTGATGCAACAACCGAGAGGGGAAATGACACATATTATGGTTACATAATGGATATATGGGAACTTGACTACGGACATGATTTTAAGGTCCCTTTGTTTAAGTGCAAATGGGTCAATCTGTCGAGAGGCGGGTAATCGTAGACCCACATGCGGAATGACAACAAAGGATCTAAACAATCTTGGGTACACCGACGAACCGCTCGTCCTAGCTAATGATGTGGCACAGTTATCTATGTGAAGCACATATCTACCGAGACGAGAAAAAAGAAAAGATAAGGAAGCGAATACATCATACGATGAGCCAAAGCGCCACATAGTTCTTTCAGGAAAAAGGGACATTGTGGGAGTGAAGGGCAAGACAGACATGTCTGAAAATTATGAAATGTTTCATGAAATTCCTCCCTTCAAAGTCAAGGCTGACCCAAGCATCCTGATAAACGATGAAGATTATCCATGGTTACGGTGCAATAAGCAAAGCACACAAGCGAAAAAAAGGTGAAGACTTTCTCTCCACAACTATTATGATGATACCATGCCAACTTTCAACCTTTTCGTAGTTCATTTGAAATGCCTGTTGTAATGATTTAGTTTCCGTATGAAATCGATACTTGAAACAGATTGTCCATTTTGTACAAAGTGCATCCAGCTTTTGTCGTAACCCTCTCTACTTTCTTGCACATGCTATGTGGGTGAAATGATGATACCATGCCAACTTTCAACCTTTTCAAAGTTCATTTTAGTGCTTTTCAATTTCAGGGTCTTATAGCTCAAAATAATCAAGAAATGTATGGAAAATAACAAGTATCGTAAAAATAAATAAGTAATTAGAAACAGAATAAAATAAACTTTAATAAAATATATAAGTAGAAACAAAATAAAATAAACTTTAATAACATAAATAAAATTTATGAAACTAAAATTATCAACGTATTTTTGTTCAAAACATTATAAACAACCTCTAGTATTACTGAAACTAAAATTATATAAAATTGATGCAACTAAAATTATCAAAAAAAAATTTGTTCAAAATCATTAAAACCAAAAAAGAATTTTCATAAAGAACTTTTTTTGTTAGAAACTTTAATAGCAAAAAGAATTATCATAAAATAAAATAAATAACTAATTAGAAACAAAATAAAATAAAATAAATAAGTATTTTGTTGTAAGTAGAAACAAAATAAAATAAATAAAGCAAAAAAGAAAAGAAATAAACTGGGAAAAAATAAAAAAACGCCACCTACTGGGCCACCACGGCCTGAATACGACTAGAAACCCACCCATGGGCCAGGATTCAGGCCCGTAGAAGGCCCAATAGACCCAAAGGCAGATACAATGTGTTTAGGCCCGAAAGCCTGCATTTGAGAGGAGCTCGAGAGGGCACCGGGAGTGGGGCTTATAAACCACTCTCGAGCTCCCTCAGCTAGCGAGGTGGGACTAAACTTCCGTGTCGCGCGCGATGCGGGCAGCACAAGGCCTTTAGTCCCGGTTGGTGCCACAAACCGGTACTAAAGGCATACATTGGTACCAGTTCGTGGCACCAACCAGTACCAATGCCCCCCCTTTAGTCCCGGTTTGTGCCACCAACCGGGACCAAAGGCCTCTGCTTCCCGCCGTTTGGGCTGCTGAAAAATGAGATTTGGTCCCGGTTGGTGGCACTAACAGGGACTAAAGGTGTGCTTTGGTCCCGGTTGGTGCCACGAACCGGGACCAAAGGTCTGTCTATATAAGCCACACTTGTGAAATTTTCGGTTCAGTTCTTCTTCCCACTGCCCCGACGCCGTGCCTTGCTGCACGCCCTCCCCGACGCCGCCGCGCGTGTGCCCTCCCGACGCCGTCGCCACATCGCCCTCCCGACGCTGCGCCCGCGCCGCCGCCCTGCCCAACGCCGTGGCCGACCGACGCCTCGCCCGACGCCAGAGCGCGCCGCCTCGCGATCGTCACACCTTCCCGGTCCGTCGCCCCTGCCCCGACGCCGTGCCGCCTCCCCCAACATCGCCGCCGCCACGCCCCAGCCCGACGCCTGCCGCCGCCCGCCTCGACACCGTCGCCGACGCCACTCCCAAAGAGCCCATTGTCCGTGCCCCTGCCCCCCCCCCCGCCGCCGCCGTAGCCGCCATCAAACATATATGATTAGATGATTTTTTTCATAGATGTGATTTTTTTGTTCATATATCATATGATGTTTTTATATTGTTCATAGATGATCGATCATATTTGTTCATATATATGCAAGCGAAGTCGTTGTAGTTATTTGTACTGTTTAGGGTTAGGGTAGTCGAGGAAAGAAATTAAGGAAATAAGAAAAGAGAAAGAAAAGAGGAAGAAGGAAGAAAAAGAAAAATTAAGAAGAGGACGAAGAAGAAGAAAAAAAGAGGAGAAGGAGAAGGAATAGAGGAGAAGAAGAAAAAATAGATTTTAATATACCCCTTCCCTTTTTTTTTTCTCCTCTTTTTTTCTTCTTCTTCCTCTTCTTATTTTTTATCGGGTATGTCATTGTCGATATACCCCCTCCCCGATAACTTCGACATGAGGGGGGGGGTCGATAATTAATAGAACTAGTTAAACAAGTTTATTTTTAGTAAGTACTACTTTATTTTATTTATAGTAAGTGCTTGGTAGTTGAACTAGTTGATTTAATAAAACTACTTTATTTTTCTATAGAAGTAGTTTATTTTTAGTAGGTTCTACTTTATTTTATTTATAGTAATTGCTTAGTAGTTGAACTAGTTGATTTAATAAAACTACTTTATTTTAATATATATAGAAGTAGTTTATTTTAGTAAGTACTATTTATTTTATTTATAGTAAGTGCTTAATTAGTAGTTGAACTAGTTGATTTAACAAAACTAGTTTATTTTACTATAGAAGTAGTTTATTTTTAGCAAGGAAATTAATAGAACTAGTTTGTTTTTTAGTTAAAGCAATTATTCCCTCATCGACGTCGACGATGCCTATCCCGCATCCTTGTCGTCGACTCGGCGGAGGAGGCCGGCTTGATCAGAGGGGCCATGTCCGGGACTGGGCTCTGCCGTGGGAGGTGCTACCTTTCGGGGGGCGTAGGTTGGTGAGGAGCCAGCCCGTCGTTGACCCGATCCTTGGTTGGTGGCGGTCGCGTGGGCCAGTGACGGTGCTGAGGCTTCCGGACACCGCGGAGGTGTTACGTCACCGTGTCAGCGAGGAGGACCAGCACGTCCGTCGCTACATGTTTGCGTTGGAGGGTAGGTTCGACAATACTTGGCAGGTTCTTCAGGGATCTCATTGGAGCTATGATCCTGTGATGGTTCCTTCCCTTTGGGTGTCCACCGCCCGCGCCGATACCCGTCGGGCGCTATGGTTCTAGCTGTACTGGCGATGCTATATGTATGATAGTATTCGAGGTGTATTAGTGATAGTATTCGACGATGTACGGACGCATGGAGATGATGTAGTTTTGCTTATAATTGAATGCATCCTAATTTGAATACTGCTTTATTTTGCGATTTGATTTTTCTTATTGGATGCTCAAATTGGAAAACTACTCCTACTTTGAATGCTAAAGTTGGAGAGCACTATGCAAGGCATATGCATATGATTAGTTGATAGCTTATAGGGTTTTTGTTTTCGCAGAAATCTAGGAGCCCCCGGCCCCTCCATCATCCCCGCCGTCGTCCCCGTCACCGACCCCCTCCGACATCGAGTTGAGACCAGCCAAATCCTCTTTTAGAAAGATAATTAAATGATATTTTGGGTTGACTTTAAGTCTGTCAAGTCTCCACCATATATGAGAGGACGAAGAATCCCGACTGCTGTCGTGGGGGTAGCTTCTCCTTCGTTCTCGTGTGCTAGAAAATTTAGTGTAATGCACTCGAGAACAAAAGGAGGAGCTACCATCACCGACGGTCTCAAATGTCAGAGAGGAGTCAGTGAGGGAGAGTGCCACCATATATATATGAGAGGACGAAGAATCCCGACTGTTGTCGTGGGGGTCGCTTCTCCTTCGTTCCCGTGTGCTAGACATTTTGGTGTAATGCACTCGGGGACAAATTAAGGAGCTACCATCACCAACGGTCGAATGTATACACCACGTGAGCTGATAGTTTTCAAGAAAAGACTCGACAAACCGATATTCAACCCGTGATGAATAATAATGATCTAATTTAGTTTTTGTAGTACATATATTTAATTGTACAAGTTTAATCTTTTAATTATGAACGTAGGAAATGTCATCATTGGACGACGAAAGTCTTCCGGGGGAGTACGGGTGGTGCCACGACGATCGAGGTTTGTGCGATAGGCCTCACCTGGACGATGATCGGCGCTTCAGCATTAAGCTCAAGGAGACCTTCGATGTTGAAACGGTACACAATGGCGACAGGTGTTTTTTTTCGTAATTAAGCATTACTTCAACTATTTCAACGTGTAATTTTCATCTTTTAAAATTAGAGTATAGCTTATCCCATGCCATGCAAGATGCTATGTCTTGGAGAGGATGGATTTTGAAGACCATGAAAATTTTGAAACGAAGAAAATTCACCTAAGGACCCATCATGATGTGGATTTTGAAGTAAATCTATATAATGCTGAGAGCGTAACCCATTTTGGTTGCAAAAATGGGAAATCATTTTGCAAGATGTATGGTTTTGATGAGGGTATGCTTGTACCATGGATCTTGGTGATCCTGAAATCGAGCAAGACAATATGGACATTTGGGTCCTTGTTGATACGCCTCCAGTTCTACCGCTATGTGAGTTTCTCAAACATAGTTATTATATAATTTGTATTGTTTATTTCAAAATAGTTGACAGCTTATTTCCGTTGACAGCTTATTTCGATTGTTCAAACAATGTGCGGAACTGAAGGAAATATGCCGTAGAGGCAATAATAAAGTTATTATTTATTTCCTTATATCATGATAAATGTTTATTATTCATGCTAGAATTGTATTAACCGGAAACATAATACATGTGTGAATATATAGACAAACAGTGTCACTAGTATGCCTCTACTTGACTAGCTTGTTAATCAAAGATGGTTATGTTTCCTAACCATGGACAAAGAGTTGTTATTTGATTAACGGGATCACATCATTAGTTGAATGATCTGATTGACATGACCCATTCTGTTAGCTTAGCACCCGATCGTTTAGTATTTTGCTATTGCTTTCTTCATGACTTATACATGTTCCTATGACTATGAGATTATGCAACTCCCGTTTACCGGAAGAACACTTTGTGTGCTACCAAACGTCACAACGTAACTGGGTGATTATAAAGGTGCTCTACAGGTGTCTCCGAAGGTACTTGTTGAGTTGGTATATTTCGAGATTAGGATTTGTCACTCCGAATGTCGGAGAGGTATCTCTGGGCCCTCTCGGTAATGCACATCACTTAAGCCTTGCAAGCATTGTAACTAATGAGTTAGTTGTGAGATGATGTATTACGGAACGAGTAAAGAGACTTGTCGGTAACGAGATTGAACTAGGTATTGGATACCGACGATCGAATCTCGGGCAAGTAACATACCGATGACAAAGGGAACAACGTATGTTGTTATGCGGTCTGACCGATAAAGATCTTCGTAGAATATGTAGGAACCAATATGGGCATCCAGGTCCCGCTATTGATTATTGACCGGAGACGTGTCTCGGTCATGTCTACATTGTTCTCGAACCGTAGGGTCCGCACGCTTAATGTTTCGATGACAATTATATTATGAGTTTATGAGTTTTGATGTACCGAAGGAGTTCGGAGTCCCGGGTGAGGTCGGCGACATGACGAGGAGTCTCAAAATGGTCGAGACATAAAGATTGATATATTGGACGGATATATTTGGACACCGGAAAGGTTTCGGAGAAGTTTGGAGCTCAATGAGGTTACTGAACCCCGGGAGGTATATGGGCCTTATTGGGCCCATGTAGGAGGAAGAGAGAAGGAGCAAGGAGGGGCGCCCCAAGCCCAATCCGACTGGGGAGGGGGCCGCCCCCTTCCTTTCTCCTTCCCCTCTCTTCCTTCCTACTACTAGTACTACTTCCTAATACTAGTACTCCTTCCTTCCCTCCAAATAAGATAAGGAAAGAGAGGAAACCTACTTGGAGTAGGTTTCCTCCCTATGGCGCCCTCTTGAGGCCGGCCACCTCCTCCCTCCCTCCTTTATATACGGGGTAGGGGCACCCTAGTACACACAAGTTGATCATTGATCGCTCCTTAGCCGTGTGTGGTGCCCCCTCCACGATATTACACCTCGATCATATTGTAGCGGTGCTTAGGCGAAGCCTGCGCGACAGAGAACATCAAGATCGTCACCACGCCGTCAGGCCGACGGAACTCCCCTCGAGCCTCTCTGGATTGGAGATCGAGGGTGCGCCATCGAGCTGTACGCGTGTCAAGAACTCGGAGGTGCCGGAGTAACGGTGCTTGGATCGGTCGGACCGGGAGGACGTACGACTACTTCCTCTACGCTGCGTCAACGCTTCCGCTTTGGTCTACGAGGGTACGTAGACAACACTCTCCCCTCTCGTTGCTATGCATCACCATGATCTTGCGTGTGCGTAGGAAAATTTTTGAAATTACTGCGTTACCCAACAGTGGCATCAGAGCCTAGGTTTTATGGTTTGATGTTATATGCACGAGTAGAACACAAGTGAGTTGTGGGCGATATAAGTCATACTGCTTACCAGCATGTCATACTTTGGTTCGGCGGTATTGTTGGATGAAGCGGCCCGGACCGACATTACGCGTACGCTTACACGAGACTGGTTTTACCTCCGTGCTTTGCACACAGTGACTAGCGGTGTCGGTTTCTCCAACTTTAGTTGAACCGAAAAGGCTACGCCCGGTCCTTGCGAAGGTTAAAACAGCACTAACTTGACAAACTATCGTTGTGGTTTTGATGCGTAGGTGAGATTGGTTCTTGCTTAAGCCCGTAGCAGCCACGTAAAACTTGCAACAACAAAGTAAAGGACGTCTAACTTGTTTTTGCAGGGCATGTTCGTGATGTGATATGGTCAAGACGTGATAAGATATAAGTTGTTGTATGAGATGATCATGTTTTGTTGAAGTTATCGGCAACTGGTAGAAGCCCTATGGATGTCTCTTTGTTGCAGAAGATGTAAGTGCCAAATAATTGCTTTACTTTATCGCTATACAATAGCAATAGTTGCAAGAGCAATAGTTGGTGAGACAACCATGTGATGACACATTGATATAGATCAAGATGATGAAGATCATGGTGTCGTGCCGGTGACGATAGAGATCATGACAGTACTTTGGAGATGGAGATCAAAGGCGCAACATGATCATGGCCATATCATGTCACATATTTTGATTGCATATGATGTTTATCTATTATACATCTTATTCTTGCTTTGATTGACGGTAGCATTTTAAGATGATCTCTCACTAATTATCAAGAAGTGTTCTCCCTGAGTATGCACCGTTGCCAAAGTTCGTCGTGCCTGCACACCACGTGATGATCGGGTGTGATAAGCTCTCGTCCATCTACAACGGGTGCAAGCCAGTTTTGCACACGCGGAATACTCAGGTTAAACTTGACGAGCCTAGCATATGCATTTATGGCCTCGGAGCACGATGACCGAAAGGTCGAGCGTGAATCATATAGTAGATATGATCAACATGAGATGTTCACCATTGAAAACTACTCCATCTCACGTGATGATCGGTTATGGTTTAGTTGATTTGGATCACGTGATCACTTAGATTACTAGAGAGATGTCTGTCTAAGTGGGAGTTCTTAAGTAATATGATTAATTGAACTTAAATTTATCATGAACTTAGTCCCGGTAGTATTTTGCAAATTATGTTGTAAGATCAATAGCTTGCGTTGTTGCTTTCATATGTTTATTTTGATATGTTCCTAGAGAAAATTGTGTTGAAAAATGTTAGTAGCAATGATGCGGATTGGATCCGTGATCCGAGGTTTATCCTCATTGCTGCTTGAGAAGAATTATGTCCTTGATGCACCGCTAGGTGACAGACCTATTGCAGGAGCGCGTATGCGGCGTTATGAACGTTTGGCTAGCTCAATATGATGACTACTTGATAGTTTTGTGCACCATGCTTTATGGCTTAGAATCGGGACTTCAAAGATGTTTTGAACATCATGGACCATATGAGATGTTCCAGGAATTGAAGTTAATATTTCAAGAAAATACCCGAGTTGAGAGATATGAAGTCTCCAACAAGTTCTATAGCTAAAAGATGGAGGAGAATCGCTCAACTAGTGAGCAAATGCTCAGATTGTCTGGGTACTACAATCGCTTGAATCAAGTGGGAGTTAATCTTCCAGATAAGATAGTGATTGACAGAATTCTCTAGTCACCATCACCAAGTTAGTAGAACTTCGTGATGAACTATAGTATGCAAGGGATGATGAAAATGATTCCCGAGTTTTTCATGATGATGAAATCGATGAAGGTAGAAATCAAGAAAGAACATCAAGTGTTGATGGTTAACAAGACCACTAGTTTCAAGAAAAGGGCAAAGGGATAGAAGGGAACTTCAAGAAGAACGGCAAGCAAGTTGCTGCTCAAGTGAAGAAGCCCAAGTCTCGACCTAAGCCTGAGAGTAAGTGCTTCTACTGCAAAGGGACTGGTTACTGGAAGCAGAACTACCCCAAGTATTTGGCGGATAAGAAGGATGGCAAAGTAAACAAAAGTATATTTGATATACATGTTATTGATGTGTGCTTTACTAGTGTTTATAGCAACCCCTCGGTATTTGGTACTGGTTCAGTTGCTAAGAGTAGTAACTCGAAACGGGAGTTGCAGAATAAACAGAAACTAGTTAAAGGGTGAAGTGACGATGTGTGTTGGAAATAGTTCCAAGATTGATATGATCATCATCGCACACTCCTTATACTTTCGGTATTAGTGTTAAACCTAAATAAGTGTTATTTGGTGTTTGCGTTGAGCATGAATATGATTTGATCATGTTTATTGCAATACGGTTATTCATGTAAAGTCAGAGAATAATTGTTGTTCTGTTTACATGAATAAAACCTTCAATGGTCATACACCCAATGAAAATAGTTTATTGGATCTCGATCGTAGTGATACACATATTCATAATATTGAAACCAAAAGATGCAAAGTTAATAATGATAATGCAACTTATTTGTGGCACTGCCGTTTAGGTCATATTGGTGTAAAGCGCATGAAGAAACTCCATACTGATGGGATTTTGGAATCACTTGATTGTGAATCACTTGATGCTTGCGAACCATGCCTCATGGGCAAGATGACTAAGACTCCGTTCTCCGAACAATGGAGCGAAGCTCTCGACTTATTGGAAATGATACATACTGATGTATGCGATCCAATGAGTGTTAAGGCTTGCGGCGGGTATCGTTATTTTCTGACCTTCACAGATGATTTGAGCAGATATGGGTATATCTACTTGATGAAACATAAGTCTGAAATAGTTGAAAGGTTCAAAGAATTTCAGAGTGAAGTGGAAAAATCATCGTGACAAGAAAATAAGGTTTCTACGATCTGATCGCGGAGACAAATATTTGAGTTACGAATTTGTTCTTCAATTAAAACAATGTGGAATGGTTTCACAAATTCATGCCACCAGGAACACCACATAATAACGGTGTGTCCGAACGTCATAACCGTACTTTATTGGATATAGTACAATCTATGATGTTTCTTACCGATTTACCAATATCGTTTTGGGATCATGCATTAGAGACAGCTGCATTCACGTTAAATAGGGCACCATCTAAATCCGTTGAGACGACACTATATGAACTGTGGTTTAGCAAGAAACCAAAGTTGTTGTTTCTTAAAGTTTGGGGCTGCGATGCTTATGTGAAAAAGTTTCATCCTGATAAGCTCAAACCCAAATCGGAGAAGTGCGTCTTCATAGAATACCCAAAGGAAATTGTTGGGTACACCTTCTATCACAGATCCGAAGGCAAAACATTCGTTGCTAATAAATGGATCCTTTCTAGAGAAGGAGTTTCTCTCGAAAGAAGTGAGTAGGAGGAAAGTAGAACTTGATGAGGTAATTGTACCTTCTCCCTTATTGAAAGTAGTTCATCA
Source organism: Aegilops speltoides (assembly GCA_021437245.1). Taxonomy (NCBI): domain Eukaryota; kingdom Viridiplantae; phylum Streptophyta; class Magnoliopsida; order Poales; family Poaceae; genus Aegilops; species Aegilops speltoides. The sequence goes on along the minus strand of CM038147.1, from coordinate 557,304,032 downwards.
CGAAATCTGTTCTGTGACTACTACACCAATTAGTGAGGAAGCTAATGATGATGATCATGTAACTTCGATCAAGTTACTACCAAATCTCGAGGTAAACCAGAGTGAGATCCGCACTGAGTGGTACGGTAATCCTGTTCGGAAGTCATGTAACTAGACCATGATGAAGCTATGAACTATGAGGAAGCGATAATGAGCCCAGATTCATGAAATGGCTTGAGGCCATGAAATCGAGATGAGATCCATGTATGAGAACAAAGTATGGACTTTGGTGGAGTTGCCCAATGATTGGCAAGCCATAGAAAATAAATGGATCTTCAAGAGGAAGACGGACGCCGATAGTAGTGTTACTATCTACAAAGCTAGACTTGTCGAAAAAGGTTTTTGACAAAGTTCAAGATGTTGAATACAATGAGATTTTCTCACACGTATCGATGCTTAAAAGTCTGTCCGAATCATGTTAGCAATTGCCGCATTTTATGAAATCTAGCAAATGGATAAACAAAACTGCATTCCTTAATGGAGTTATTAAAGAAGAGTTGTATGTGATGCAACCAAGAGGTTTTGTCGATCCTAAAGGTGTTAACAAAATGTGCATCTATGGACTGGTGCAAGCATCTCGGAGTTGGAATATACGCTTTGATAAGTTGATCAAAGCATATAGTTTATACAGACTTGTAGTGAAGCCTGTATTTACTAGAAAGTGAGTGGGAGCACTACAACATTTCTGATAAGTATATGTGAATGACATATTGTAGATCGGAAATAATGTAGAATTATTCTGCAAAGCATAAAGGAGTGTTTGAAAGGAGTTTTTCAAAGAAAGACCTCGGTGAAGCTGCTTACATATTGAGCATCAATATCTATAGAGATAGATCAAGACGCTTGATAAGTTTTTTCAATGAGTACATACCTTGACAAGATTTTGAAGTAGTTCAAAATGGAACAGTCAAAGAAAGAGTTCTTTTCTGTGTTACAAGGTGTGAAATTGAGTAAGACTCAAAACCCGACCACGGCAGAAGATAGAAAGAGAATGAAAAGTCATTCCCTATGCTTTGGCCATAGGTTCTATAAAGTATGCCATGCTGTGTACCAGATCTATTGTATACCCTACACTGAGTTTGGCAAGGGAGTACAATAGTGATCTAGGAGTAGATCACTGGACATTGGTCAAAATTATCCTTAGTGGAATAAGGATATGTTTCTCGATTATGGAGGTGAAAAAGGTTAAATAAGTAAAGGGTTACGTCGATTCAAGTTTTGACACCGATCTGGATGACTCTAAGTCTCGATCTAGATACATATTGAAAGTGGGAGCAATTAGCTAGAGTAGCTCCGTGCAGAGCATTGTAGACATAGAAAATTGCAAAATACATAATGGATCTGAATGTGAAAGACCCGTTGACTAAGATTCTCTCACAAGCAAAACATGATCACACATTAGTACTCTTTGGGTGTTAATCACATAGCGATGTGAACTAGATTACTGAATCTAGTAAACCCTTTGGGTGTTGGTCACATGGCGATGTGAACTATGGGTGTTAATCACATGATGATGTGAACTATCGATGTTAATCACATGGTGATGTAATCTAGATTATTGACTCTAGTGCAAGTGGGAGACTGAAGGAAATATGCCCTAGAGGCAATAATAAAGTTATTATTTATTTCCTTATATCATGATAAATGTTTACTATTCATGCTAGAATTGTATTAACCGGAAACATAATACATGTGTGAATATATAGACAAACAGAGTGTCACTAGTATGCCTCTACTTGACTAGCTTGTTAATCAAAGATGGTTATGTTTCCTAACCATGGACAAAGAGTTGTTATTTGATTAACGGGATCACATCATTAGTTGAATGATCTGATTGACATGACCCATTCTGTTAGCTTAGCACCCGATTGTTTAGTATTTTGCTATTGCTTTCTTCATGACTTATACATGTTCCTATGACTATGAGATTATGCAACTCCCGTTTACCGGAAGAACACTTTGTGTGCTACCAAACGTCACAACGAATCGGGTGATTATAAAGGTGCTCTCAGTGTCTCCGAAGGTACTTGTTGAGTTGGTCTATTTCGAGATTAGGATTTGTCACTCCGAATGTCGGAGAGGTATCTCTGGGCCCTCTCGGTAATGCACATCACTTAAGCCTTGCAAGCATTGTAACTAATGAGTTAGTTGTGAGATGATGTATTACGGAACGAGTAAAGAGACTTGTCGGTAACGAGATTGAACTAGGTATTGGATACCGACGATCGAATCTCGGGCAAGTAACATACCGATGACAAAGGGAACAACGTATGTTGTTATGCGGTCTGACCGATAAAGATCTTCGTAGAATATGTAGGAACCAATATGGGCATCCAGGTCCCGCTATTGATTATTGACCGGAGACGTGTCTCGGTCATGTCTACATTGTTCTCGAACCGTAGGGTCCGCACGCTTAATGTTTCGATGACACTTATATTATGAGTTTATGAGTTTTGATGTACCGAAGGAGTTCGGAGTCCCGGGTGAGGTCGGCGACATGACGAGGAGTCTCAAAATGGTCGAGACATAAAGATTGATATATTGGACGGATATATTTGGACACCGGAAAGGTTTCGGAGAAGTTTGGAGCTCAATGAGGTTACCGGAACCCCCCGGGAGGTATATGGGCCTTATTGGGCCCATGTAGGAGGAAGAGAGAAGGAGCAAGGAGGCGCGCCCCAAGCCCAATCCGACTGGGGAGGGGGCCGCCCCCTTCCTTTCTCCTTCCCCTCTCTTCCTTCCTACTACTAGTACTACTTCCTAATACTAGTACTCCTTCCTTCCCTCCAAATAAGATAAGGAAAGAGAGGAAACCTACTTGGAGTAGGTTTCCCCCCCCTGGCGCCCTCTTGAGGCCGGCCACCTCCTCCCTCCCTCCTTTATATACGGGGGTAGGGGGGCACCCTAGTACACACAAGTTGATCATTGATCGTTCCTTAGCCGTGTGTGGTGCCCCCCTCCACGATATTACACCTCGATCATATTGTAGCGGTGCTTAGGCGAAGCCTGCGACAGAGAACATCAAGATCGTCACCACGCCGTTGTGCTGACGGAACTCCCCTCGAGCCTATAATCGGATTGGAGATCGAGGTGTGTCATCGAGTTGTACGCGTGTCAAGAACTCGGAGGTGCCGAGTAACGGTGCTTGGATCGGTCGGACCGGAGGACGTCGACTACTTCCTCTACGCTTGCGTCAACGCTTCGCTTCGGTCTACGAGGGCGTAGAGACAACACTCTCCCCTCTCGTTGCTATGCATCACCATGATCTTGCGTGTGCGTAGGAAATTTTTTGAAATTACTGCGTTACCCAACAGGAACATGGTAGACAAAACCCACTACACCGATGGCTCTGAATTAACTTATCAGGAGAAAAATCATCTGGTCGGATTTTGGACTGATATTGAGAATTACAATATCTACAATCAAACTCCTCAACATTATGGTCAATACGTGCCACTAGTGCACGTGTTGAACTACGGTAACTACCATGGAGATACCCTGGTAAGATATTTTACTATTACGACATCCGTGCGTCTTTTGCATACTTCTAAAACTAGTACATCTTTGCTAACTATGAAGTTATTACTATGTTTTTAAAAGAGAATCCCAGAGGATTGTGTGCCTCATTTGATGTATCAGAATGGCAGCCTTCATGTTTTGAACATATATCCAGGTCATCCTACGAATCTCAACTGTCCATACCAGATTTCTCAAAGAAGTGGAGACATGCTAATCAATAAATAGAAAAAATGTATGGACAGTCGTAAGGAGGTTCTTGGAGGCAAAAGGAAGCGAAGCGCAAGGATTGGAGACAGGATGATCTCCATTGTCCATAATGGAGAGTCAGGGTCTATATTGTTTTATGCTATTTTACCTTAAAAAGGGTATTTATGTCCTACCTAATACTAATGATCATATGCTAAGAACAAAGTAGGGTTGGTTCGATGACTATCAGGATGATGATTGTATGACTTGTTATTAATAACGAGTAGAAGTTGTATGATGATGATTAGTAGGACTTGTTATTATGATGATGCATGATGCGAGCATGAAGAGTTATTATATATCTGTGGGTAAAATGAACATGGATTCGATTGAAGTGAAGGCAACATGCATGTCGTGCATGTCGAAAGTAGTACAATCCAAACTTGATCAAGTTAGGATTAGTATTACTTTCGACATGCACCACATGTTGCCTCACTTCAATCTAAGTCATGTTTAGGCATAGCAGTAGCAGTAGCACGAAGATAAGAGATGACACATCTCTCTATTAGCTACCTATACCAACCTAAATTAACCCCCAAAACCCCTAAACCACCTCCTTTAAAAAAACCAGCCAGTGAAATGCTGACGCGTAGAAGCTTATTGGTCCCGGTTGGTGCTACCAACTGGGACCAAAGGCCCTCCTGCCTGGGCTTGCTGGAGCGGCCACGTGGAGGCCCATCTGTCCCGGTTTGTATAAGAACCGGGACTAAAGGCCCGGGGCATTAGTAACGACCCTTTAGTCCCGGTTCCCCAACCGGGACAGATGGGCCTTATGAACCGGGACAAATAGGCCTTTTTCTACTAGTGTGTTGAGGTCGAACGCGAGCTCTGGGCAGACCGCACTAGCAGTGTTGAGGTCGAAAGCAAGCTTGGGGCAGACCACAGTAGCGGCGTTGAGGTTGACAATGACCTCAGGCAGACAACCGTGGCGGTGGTGAGGTTGTGGATCTCCTTGACGACAATGGTTGAAATGGAGGAATTGTAGATGTTGAGGTTGGACGCGGACTCCTGTCGATGGCGGCGTCGTTGATATCCTTAACAATCACTACCAGAATAACTGCCGTTGCCGAAGACTTTCTCTATGCCGACGGCCCGCAAAAGGCCGTAGGCATAGTAAAGTCGTCGGCAAATCTTTATCTATGCCGACGGGGGCCATCGACGTAGAGGGGTTGTCGGCATCTCTTCTACTATGCCGAACGGGGCCGTCGGCACATAGGGTGGGCCTGCCGACCCAGGACCGGACGGAGGGTTGATGCCTTCACCCCTATGCCAAATGGCCCTGACGGAGGCCGTTGGCATATCTAGTTCACTTATCTTTTTCAGCAAAAGCCACATGGCCTGTCTATGGTCGTCGGCATATGTATTTTTTTTTCTTATTTCACTTTTTTTTATCTTTAGATTTGATTAATTGAAATCTAATTTATATAAACTAAAACATACAAAAATTATATATGGATTTGGGGCAGAATTTTCCATAGATTATGAATATCTGGCTTATTTTTACTTCTGAGTACGTTAAAATGTAACCTCATGTACTTTTGCATATAGGTCCTTGTACTTAGTGAAAATCACAAGTAATTGATACTTCACTAGATTTGGACACCTTTTAAATGATTTTATTTTCATAATCTTGCACTGGGTCCTCTTCATGTGTGAAAGTGACGTGGCATGCGTAGACGGCCGTCTTGGGGCTCCGGGGTGTGGCCCCCTCCACGAACGGCAGTGCCGCCGTCACGTGGAGGGGGGATCGTGCGCGACGGGTAGAACCAGAGGGAATCTAGTGGTTGGTCGGGTCCAGAATGTGTTCGGGGATGTTCCTATGGGCTGACCTATATATTGCAACCAGGTGGAAGAGTCCACTGGTCCCATCCAATATTTTGGGCCCCATTTTGCATTTCATACCGGGGCCCCGAATTCCTGGAGACGGCCCTGGGCTAAGCAACCGATGATTAACAAATCCGCAAAAAATCTCTTTTGGTTTGAGTCTTCTTCTTAGGCTTTGTTACCATATGTATTGCTTTGCTGTTTTTCACATATTTTAAAAAGTTAGAGCTATAATATTTTTTCCATGAAGTTTCATATGTAGTTATGTACCATGCTCATACTAGCACTTTGCATCGAGGTACTACGAGTTAGAGGGTATTTGGTTGGGTTTAACTTTGGCTTTTGCATTTTGACTTATAAGCCCAAAAAAACCACCTGTTTTATGGGCTTTTGGCTGATACCATCATGTGCAAAACCGAAACAACAATGCTACGTACGCGTAGGACACTTCCCATCCAATGTTTGTACGATATCCCACATGGCACCATGCTCAAGGCTAAGCTGCAAATGGCCGCTGGATTAGCGTACCATTATGGTACCACAACACGTCTTATATGAAGTACTTCCGATAGCTAAAAGCCTGAAATTGGTGTTTTGAGTTGGTCTTTCGTCCTTATTTTACTAGTAATTTTATTGAATAATCATCCGTTTTTGACTTGTTATCCTCGAAAAGAGGGAGCACTCATCCATCCGTTGCCTGATTTTTTTATGGATAAGTCATCTTCTTCCTTCATGTGCGGCTAATTAAACCCTTTAACAGTCGCTACAAGGGCGCACAAAGGGCTATGCCACGTCGATTTTACTGTGTAGATAGAAGGGAAAAAGTTAAAAACGCGACGACCCATCGATCCCTCTCTTTTTCTCTCACACGCAAGTATTTTCTCGTCTCCTCTCTCGCCTCCTGCGACACCTCGCCGCCGCCACCACCCACGCCGGCCCGATTCCGGCGAGTCCCGGCGACGGGTGGCACACCGACGACCTCACCTCTCCACGCTCCTTCCTCCCACCCGCCCAAATCCCTTGCGAGAGCCCTTCCGCTCTCACTCCTGACCCTCAGCCGGGCTAGGGTTTCGGGCATGGCGTCCCCTTCGTCGGCGGCGAGTCTCCGGCGGCCTCGGATCGTCGCAGTCGCCTTCCCCACACACACACACACACGCGCGCGCGCGCGAAGGTCTGCCTCATGGATGGTCCTCCCATGCCGATGGCCATGAGGTGCACGCCGTGCGTTGGGCTGTGCCTTCTATGCACTGGTGAGTTCATCCCCCTCCTCCTCCTCCTCCTCTCTACTCAGGCCGAGCTCTGGCCCTCGCCTCTATTTCTGTCTCTCTCAGATTTCTGGGACCCAAGCGCAAGCCGATGAACTTGACGAGGACACCGTCCTGATCTTCACCTCGACTATTCCCCACACAAGGTCGTGCCTCTGCCCCTCTTCCTGCTGCTGCTACTACTCTAGACTGGTTTTGAGTTATCTTGTTGGTTGTGAAACTATCAACTTTGTTTTGGGTGATACACGCTGTTGTTTGAGGAGATTTCAGACTTTTGTTATGTTATGCGCACACATACATGCAACTTTGCTTCATAAACATAGAGCAGTCCTTTGATTCATTTTTGTTTCAGCAAGAAGTATATATATCCTGTTTCTAGGGATTCATGTTGGGGATAAAAATTAGTCATTGCTCAATGGAGACATACAGATAACTGTCCAGCAAAACTTACATACACAAAACTATGATTAATACATAGTTATGAGCATTTTTTTTCCTATTTTAACAAAGCTTGCCATGGTGCATGTGCTGAAACCCTAAATTTGTGAATATACAAGTGAGGTTTCTTTTCTTGTTGCCTATATTCAGAGGTTGTTTTTTGACGATTCTTTGATCATTTTTTTTCTAGAGATCTGCTTGTAGTTCATACTTCATTGGTACCATAGTTTAATGTACTATCTATCATGTATGTATATGATGACTCCTTTTGAAGGCATTTGATTTCTTAAAGGGAAATTTTAACGATGGTGTATGAAATGGTATGTCGAAAGGTGTGCTTGTTTGGGCATTATTATCTCTAACTGAAGTTTTGTTGTATTGTCATATTCAAGTGTATAATTCTTTGTTTCCAATTTCTCAAAGGTAGCCATATTCTGATACTTATTCCCTGATGATTTTAAAGGTTATGTGTGCTATCAAACTGAATTTGACAACACTGGCTTATTTATAGTTGTCTTATCTTTGCCTAGAACTTATGATTTAAGTCTCATGTCAATTCCACCTTTTTAGGTGCTTGTCAAATATAGGCGTAAAGCTTGACATGGAGGAGACGTAGAATATGTGTCTGTGTTGGCCCTTGAGAGGGATACTGAAGCAAACTCCAACATGTTTCAGGTGCACGTCCTCTGTCCCTTGTGCCCGTCTCCCTAGCAAACCTGGAGCATTGTACACTTTGGTATATGTAGTTAGTTACTATTGTACTGGCACTTATGGTATTCAGAGCACATACATGCTTGGTTTTACTTCAGTTAAATTGGTGGCATTCCATAATTACTAGGAACTAATTTGTCAAAATTGGACCCGAAGAAAGTGTTCCTCCCTGTTTTGTGCAGATAATGACTTCTGGTTACATATTGTGACTAGATTAATTAGGCTTACACAATAACTTTTTCATTGTTCCATTTACAGAAACTGAACTGGTGCAGTGTTAATATATTTAGGCATCCTTGAAGACCTTGTTGTCGCCGTTCCTCGCCGGTGATCTTGAGGGACATAGCTTGATTAATATAATGGTTCTATATCTGCTATAGATTGTTAGTCATTTGCAATAATTTGATAAGATAATGAAATCAAAGGTGTGGCCTCTATTGGTGAGCAGGGTCTGCTATAAAATCGAGAAGAATACAGGGAGGAGTGATGGGTCTGCACGCACCTATAAGAAGATGGCCTGAGGTGATTTGCTTCTATTTTCATGATATACAAGTGTAGGCTTTGTTGCTACAAAATTCTGCTGATGTTGTGTTATAAATTTCCGTTATTGTGATTTGTATCATCTAATGATCTCGAATCTAGGTGAGAGTTTGGTACTGCGATTTGGTTCATAATTCTTATACGGAACCGTACGTTGTCAATATCATCTGAACTAGAGCATCTGACATTTCATAAGCTTTACCTCAACGGAAAAGGAAGACATTACCTCAACGGAAGGCGAGCGGTGTTCTGATGAAACTGGAGAAGGACGAGTCGCTGGACTGGGACAAGTACATCAAGTATTCTCAGAGCTATAGATTTCTGTTTATTTGGATTTCAGCACATAGTATTTTAGTTTTTTGCATATCTCTTTCATGTTGTGACGTTGTTTCATTAGTGCTGGTTATAAGTTCGCTGTTTTTGCATCCTGACAAATTTGGAGGATCATGATAAATAAAGTGTATTGTGGTTTAGAAAGAACACTAGCATCATGTTTTCAGTTGGAATATATGAAAAAATATTACAAACCCTGAAGATAATCATAACATAACCTGCATTTTCTATGTCAGAAAATAAGGGATGCACTGATTCTCTATAAGCTCATCAAACGACTTGTGCAAGACGATACGAATGGGTGGAAATAGTAACTCAGAAAGTCAAACCAAATAACTAAAACCAGTGAGGTACTATGTTCATGTTTTTGTATGGAAACCTTTAAAAGATATCATTACCAGCATACAAATGGGTGGAAATAGTAAGTGAGATAGTCGAACCAAATAATTAAAACCAGTGAGCTACTATGTCATTGTTTTTTTATGGAAACATTTAAAAGATATCATTGCCAGGCTATGGATTTGCATTTCTTTTTAACTGTCCAGCTCCTAACCATTGTTGTTTTGTAGTGGCCGTAGATGAAAACAACTTTTAGTCAGATTTCCTATTGCACACTGAATTAGTTCAATGTATGCATTTACACCTCTTTTCAACTATGTTATACTACAGAAGTCGAGCACCATGACAATTCACTATTCAGACACTTCATATCTCACTTGAAAATATGTTCCCTTCTTTGTACCCTATATATTAGATTTTTTGTAATTTTAGGGTCATCCTAATTATTTCAAATTTTAGGCCATTCTAAATTAGTTGGAACCAGCATTGCTAGAAACAAATCCAGTGACCAGTATGCATCAGTTACTGTAATATTTCTGGAACCGTGTTATCACCACATATTTTAACTGAAATGAATATGATTAAATTCGTATCCTTGTTAAGATAAGGATAGATACAAGTGGTGTGATTTTGGCAGTACTTAATAAATCAACAAAAATAATGTATTAGACAATTCCTTTGAACTTTCCTTCAAACAGATGAATTCGATTACCACATTCAAAAGATAGTTAAATGATTCAGTTTAGTAACTCTAGATCTAACATGTTCTACAATAATGGGGAGATGTTTGATTGTGATCACTGCTGCAGCTAATTGTCGCAGGATTGTTTGTCTGCTTGGATTCCTTTCAGTCTTTGCCCATCATTATGCTTGCAAGAATTGTGATGGCTGTTTGGGTAGTGCTGAAAACTAGGTGGGTTCACGATGATGCTGTAAACTTGATGATTTACACATAGATTATGTGAATTGCTATGGAGTATTATTTTGTTATGTGCAGATTGTCAGGGTGTATATTGCTGGGGGAGAGGAGTTCCAGCTCATGCCCTAGAGTGTGAGGAGGAAGCAGGGGGTGGTGGCCTTGGAGAGAAGGGTGGGCGCTTGCGGCGGCGGAGGAGCCACGCTTGCTGGCTGCAGTGTCTACTCGGGGTGGAGGTGGAGCGAAGCAGCGGGTTCACGGAAGGAGCTGAGGCCAGCGAGTTTAGGGGTTGCCGTGCCCTGCATACTTGGCCAGGGTAAATTGTGTAGCTTTCAGATTATTCATCTTATGAAAGGACACAGCTGAGCAGTTGTAATCTTGTTTTTTCTGAATCCATGGATAAACCACTGATTGCTTACTCTTGGAGCAGTTATAATTTGCATAGCTATTTTTTAAGGTTCATTTTGCTCGATGTCAGTTTTTTGTGTTGTAAAAAACCATTGCATGAACATGTGCCAGGCATGGCCCAAACAAGAAAGTGAAAGGGGCGCTATCCCACCTGGCACCGCTGAGCTTCCGCTCAGGCGGCGCGCCATGGGCGCGCCCCAACCACTAGTGTTCATCTTTACTGCCTACCACCGCCGTTTCGGCCACCCCCCAAAGCCCCACACTTCTGCTGCGCTGGCAAGCACCCTTGCAGCCGTCAATTCTCTTCCTATCTTCTGCCGGCGACTACGTGGCTAGACAATGTATGCTTGCAAATCTGCAAAAAAGTAATCTCTTTTGGCTTGTGTCTTCTTGTTCGTCTTGTTACCATATGTACTGTCTTTTAGTTTTTCTCTTCACACATTTTAACAAATAGAGCTATTATTTTTCTTCACGAAGTTTCAAATATTAGGTTCATATGTAGTTATGTACCCTTGTCGACTTGCACTTTGCAACGAAGTACTATGAGTTGGGGGGTATTTGTCTAGGTTTAACTTTGGCTTATAAGCAAAAAGGACACCTATGATGGTATTAAGCCAAAAAGATACCTATAATTGTATAATCCAAAAGTCCATATAGGTATTATTCCGTGCTTTTAAGCCAAATGCTAAAGCAAAAGTTAAGCCAACACTCCTTACCCTTAGTGTGCTTATCTTCTTCGGTGAGCATATAATACAAACATGTTCACAAAAATAAAACACTAATTTATGACCACTTTCCATTTATACCCTTGCAACCCCATTGGTGAAAAAATGGTCTATCTATATTGGAAATTACTGAGTAAAAGTGACATAGTATGCAGTAATGTAGGTTTGTATTATTTTGGAGCTTCTTATCTTGAAAATGCATGTCTGGCCTTTTGCAGGAAACATAAACCTAATGGGTATCATCATGCTTGTTCTACCCGTGCTCTTAGTGTTCTTTTATGGAGCAAGTGACATTAATTGCTCAACAGTTCTCTCTCGCAAAAAAAATTGCTCAACGGTTCATGGTAACACCACAAATCACCGTTCCCTGCTTGATTTCAAAGGGGCCATCAGAATGGACCCAAAAGGAGCCTTGCACTCTTGGAATGAGAACATCCATTACTGTATGTGGTCGGGCATCAAGTGCAGCACATGGCACCCAAAATGTGTTATGGTGCTAAACCTTGCCAATCTGAGCTTGACAGGCCAACTCACACCCTCTCTTGAAAATCTAACCTTCCTTAGGGAACTTACACTATCCAACAATCTCTTCTCTGGCCAGTTGCCCCCTCTCAACCGTCTTATACGATTACAGATTCTTTACCTGCAATATAACTTATTGCAGGGAAGCATTCCGAACGCTCTTACAAATTGTTCAGAAAGCATTGGGCTAGATCTCTCTTCTAACATGCTAGTGGGTTCAATTCCCCAAAATATAGGTTCCCTCTCAAATCATATAGGAATCGACCTTTCCAATAATAGCCTCACAAGAAACATTCCACCAACCTTCGGCAACAACACTTACTTAGCAGAGCTACGACTTACCCACAATCAATTCAAAGGAAGTATTCCCCAAGATCTTGGGAAATTGCCGAATATGGGGGAGAATCGGGCGGTGTTTCTCGGTCATAATAGGCTATTGGGTAGAGTTCCAACAACACTGTTTAATCTATCCAAGCTTATAATACTGGACTTGAGTTCAAATAAGCTAGGGGGCACACTGCCATACGATATCGGTAATCTATCTGCGCGCTTCAATGGTTACTTTTGGGTGCAAACAACTTTTCCGGGATAGTGCCACCGAGCAATGGGGCCCTAAAGAACCTAACAGTTTTAGATCTTGGAGGAAACAACTTCGTTGGACCAATACCCTACTCCATCGGCAATCTGGCAAAGTTACAGAGGCTCTACCTTTCCAATAATCATTTTGACGGTTGGTAGCGCAGCGACGCTGCTTGACGGCCAACAACTTGATTCGACTGGTTGGCCGAGCCAAGGGATGTTGTTTGTTGTGCAACTGCAATGGCCGGACGAGGGCCCTGTGCGCACCTCCCTGTCCTTGCATGGCTGCACCACAGTTTTTATTCGCAGGTCTGGCTACTCTGTTCCGTGCTGCAGTTTTCTTTTTCTTGTTCTCCTTAGCGACTTCCCATAATCCCATTATTTCAGCTGGTCTGTCCCAATGTATGCGTTTGGTATGTATTAACGGTTTGTGGATGTGTGCACCTCATTTGTATTTGTATGTATCACCTGCGCTTTCTCTACCCTGCTTCACTCCTCTCACACATTTGCATCTTTCCTCCGACCGGCCAGTTCGTTTTCTGTACGATGGCCGCCGTGGATCCATCGCATGCACAGGCACACCGAATACCACTTTGTTCTTCTCCGTGAATCCCCGGCGGGTGCTCTCTCCACTTGTGACGGCCTCTTTCATGTCTCGTTCATAGGGTTCCTATCAGAAGGATATGATAAATCTTGATCGGAGAAGAGCGCGGACACGGTTATTAAAGCAGCCATTTGTTTTTTTTAAGAACAAAGCAGCCATTTGTTGACGAGGCTGCACAGTAAGCCGTTCGCTCTGCCGGGCTGTGGCCTGTGGCTGACAAGTACTCTGAGACGGACAATCTTGCCTAGCTCAAACAGCGACGCGAGTGGCGGGGGACGAGTCAAGGTCTCCGCTGCATCGGAGGTATGTCGAAGCTGAAGTAATGCGTGACAATGACACATGCGGCCCAAGCGTGTGGGTGTGAGTTGTGAGGGATGCTGCACGAGTGTAACATCCAGACACACCCGCAGGTGGTCGTTACTCCTGGCGGGATCTAGACTGCCCCCACATATCAATACTAGTCTTCTCTGCACACTTTGTCCTCACTCGTGTGCATCTGGGAGCAACTTCCTGGTCGGTCACCCATCCTGAAACTATTCCAAGCTGAGCATGCTTAAATTTGAAGTTCCTGTCTGAATGGGCTTCCGAAAAAAAAGAAATTTCTTATTGATATGAGTAGTCTATCATCCCTAATAAGCTAGGCTATCACAACAAGTGTTCTTAAAGCCCTGAGGCCTGATCTAGAGCGGAGCATCCAACTCGATCACAAACCTACACCATCCGGCGAAAACCATAGCAGCGAAGGCTGCCGTGCCGTGCGCTCCAGCAGAGCAAGCAAAGGTACGTAACACCTCTCCTGCTGATTACGGGTACATCTAGTATACTGAGTAATCATCTGCTTTGGCTTCAGCCTTGCTGTTGAAAGTGCATATCGCTTACCCTTTGCAGGTGACATACCTAATTCATGGCGACAAAGACATCCCTGGAACCGAGCACGCTTGTGCTACCAGCAATACTGTTACTGCTGCTCTATGGAGCTGGTAACGCCTGGTGCTCCGTGGTTGCTGATAACACCACAGATCGACTTTCGTTGCTCGATTTCAAAAAGGCCATAACGATGGATCCTGAAGGAGCCTTGCACTCTTGGAACGACAGCATCCACCACTGTATGTGGCGGGGCGTCGACTGCAGCAAAAGGCACCCAGGACGTGTTACGGCGCTGGAACTTGATGGCTTGAGCTTGGCAGGCCAAATCGCACCCTCTATAGGAAACCTAACCTTTCTTCAAGAACTTTCTCTATCCAACAACTCACTGCGGGGGAATATTCCAGGCGCACTTGCAAATTGTTCCAGACTCAGACAGCTATACCTCTCTTCTAACATGCTAATCGGTTCAATTCCCAGAAACATAGGCTCCCTCTCCAATCTACTGTTTATGGACCTTTCCAGAAATAACCTCGCTGGAAACATCGCGCCAACCTTCGGCAACATCACTCAGTTAGAAGGAATATCACTTGCAGACAATCATCTCAAGGGAAGCATTCCTGAAGAGCTTGGGCAATTGCCAGATATGATGGAAGCGTTGCTCGGTGGAAATAGGCTATCCGGTAGAGTTCCAGCAACATTGTTTAATCTATCATACCTCCATGTCCTAGACTTGAGTATAAATATGCTAAGCGGAACATTGCCATCTAACGTTGGTGATACGCTGCCTAGACTCTCTTGGTTTTCACTGGGTAGTAACAAGTTTGAAGGCGACATCCCAGATTCATTGGGCAATGCTTCATTCCTATCACACCTAGATTTGTCATCTAATTATTTCACTGGCCATATTCCGTGAAAACAACCTAAGTGGGACGGCCAACCGAGCATTGGAGCCCTAACGAACCTAGAAATTACATCTTGGGGGAAATAACTACATTGGCGAAATACCGCACTTCACCTACAATCTGAAACAGTTAACTAGGCTCAATCTCTCCAACAATCAGTTTGATAGCTGGCAGTGCTTCAGCTCTGCTTGACGTCTAACAACTGGATGCGGCATGTGTGCCCGAAACAGGGATGCTGCATGTTGTGCAATGATCCGATGGAGGACACCACTCCACTGCAGTTTCCGTCTGCAGGTGTGGTTGCTCTGTCTGGACTACAGTTTTCTTTCTCTTGTTTTCCTTAGCGACTTCCTGTATATGTCAACGGGTCTGTCCCGGTGTATGTGTGTGCTTGAAGATATACGGTTTGTGGATGTGTACGCCTTATTTGTATTTGTATATCCCCTAGAGGAATCGAATAAGAGAAAGGTGGAATTCAATTTGAAGTGCGGTTGCTGATCAAATCCCGAATCTGTTCGGAGTTCCTCGCTATGGTGGCAATCGACCAGAATTCGTACATCGGTATGCATGTACCTGTTTGGACCTGCCTGCAGTAGTCACGAGTCCTGACTCTTGACACATGAAAGCACAAATAGGAAAACTCCTGAATTAGCAGGAAATTGCTTGTTCACACATACGACGGTCTCTTACTGTCGTACCTCAGCTTCGGTGCTCCTGAAGAACATTTTGCTCTGCCGTGCCATCCACAGCCACGCCATTGTCCATCATGTGCGCTCCCGTTCCTACGCACCTCGTGTCCTCGTCCCGTTACATAAGGGAAATGGGGCTCGTGGGTCGTGGCTCGGACTATGCGCCACCGTACAACGTTCGTGCCATCCCACGAACAGATCGTCAAGAGGTGAGACTTGCTCCAGGTTATTAAACCTGCGTCTCAACTGATGAAACTGACGGATCTGAAGAAAACGACACGTATACCCTGAACCTACTAAAATGAAGTTTCTGAACCCACAGGGTTTATATCCAGCATCCGTATCCACATATGCACCCAATTCTATGGAGACCCGCGCTTTCTCTAACCTTCCCCACTCCTCTCTCTGTCTCTCACATCTTTCCTCAGGTCCGGTTCCTTTCCTGTAGATGGCCAACATGGATCCATCCAACAGGCACACCCGCCACTTTGTTCTTCTCCGGCCGGTCCGGTGGTATACGTGGTTCCACGCATGTTTCGTGTGGATATATAATATTTGTTGTTGTTTCTTCAGCGTCTGGGACAGTCCCTAGAGATGGAGAAGTGCAGTGCGGCTCGTGATCATTGGTGTGCCTGCTGGAGGTGTAGGGCAGGCCGGACCTGGCCGATAAGTTTGGCAGAAGAGAGCGAAGACACGGAGGAGGACGGCGTCGAGAGTTCGAGACGGTGCCGTCTCCGGCGCGTGCTCTCCCCTTTCTGTCGGCCTCTGGTTCTTTGGTTGCTTTGGAAACACGATAATACCATCGTCTTGACGGGGCCACACCATCTGTGGCGGGTAACATCTGGTTTCCATACTGAAAATTCAGACTAACCAATTAACGGTGCTAATCTTCGCAGTATCTGTAGCCACCCATACTGTACTTTGGTTCAGTTTTTGTTCCAGATCCCGAAGTACAACATTGACACTGTGCATCCAAATCGTTTGTCATTCTGTATCCTATATGGATGCAACACATCTGGAACTCTTAATGTGATTGAACGTGGACTAAGGACATCTCTAGCCGATCCCTTATGATTTAGTGCCTCAAACAGCTTCTTATAAACTTCTTATATGGGTTCCGTTAAATAAAAAAAGTTCCTAACCTAACACCTAAACTTAACTCCCTATGTGTTACATTTAGTTATGCATTTCAGTAGTTCTCGGGTCAGACATTTGCAACCAAGGTTGTAGATTCTGAATGAGCATTTTTTTTTTCATGCATGGCACTCAAATACTCAATTGCCGCGATAACCGAAAAAATATGACAAAATTTCGGAAGAAATTTAAAATATTTTTGAATTCAAATATCTTTCATATAGATATACGCAAATATTGAACCACAGTTTATTGCAAGAGTCCTGCTTCGGTACAACCCCCTGCCCGCTAAATGTATCGTCTTTACCCATTCCTATATAGCATACCCCGCCCGCCGTACGCACACCCACCCGTGTACGATTAGCCTATTAATCCCTTACTCGTGAGCCAACCAAGCAACTACCAGTTAACGATTTCTTCAACATTAATTACAAATAGCCACGACATCTAAACTCTAGTTCTAACAAGGAAAATAGACACAAATACATGAGCAAACTAGATCTACAACAGCCGACTGTGAACAGATGGAACCAACTAATTGTTTTGCAATTGCCATCAATCTTCATTGCAGACGAATAATACCCAAACGTCATCACTGAGTCCCTCGGAATGCTTCATTTGTTATTTGCTCTAGCATTTGTGCCACCCACATCAGTTTTTTGGATCTTCCTGTTTTTCCTGCAATAAAGTCCAGTCATTAATCCAACTCACGAGTTAGCAGGAACACATGGATCTATAATTCTGGCATTCTCAAAAACACCTTTGTTCCTCGGTTTTCAAATAGTCCAGAAGACTACAGAAACACTAGTGAATAGCAAGTGGTGTAACACCTCTTCTCCCCCTCTATGCAGCGATGTAACACCTCTTCTCCCCGCTGTAATCTCTACTTAAACACAGTCCCGGATCTGGTGACTACCGGACGGCGCGGGGGGTTGCGGCGGCCCGGCGTGGCCGGAGATCTGCACACGGTGGTGCCGGCGGCTTGCTGGTCTGCCGGAGATCCAGGAGTATCATTGTCTCCGACTCGATCTGCTCCGGCACAGGGAGACTGTCGTCATCTCCCGGTGCTGGCTGCATGGATCTGGCAGCGGTGGCTGGATCCTTTTGATCTAGTCTCTGACAGAGAAGGCGGCGGTCCGTGCACAAGAAGCTGGATGGAGTTCTTCGAACAGATCTGGGTGAAAACCTGCTCTTGGCTAGATGCCAAAGCCGGCGGTGGCGGCGCTCTACGGCGTCGTTCCTTTCTTGAAGGCATCGCCATGGAGAAGTTCTAGACTACTATCTGCTACCTTCGGGGGAAACCCTAGATCGAGAGATCAGAAGACGGCGGCGCAATTGTGTCATTTCCCCCTTGGGGGCGTCTTTCTTCAAGGTGTACGCGGGCTCAAAGGACAAGTGGACGACGCCTTTGGTTGAGCGGTGCTTCATCATACACATTGATAGTGACAGATCTCGATGGCATGGTGCCCTGGAGATTAGGCGTCTGATGTGTGATGATGGATTCGCGCGGGAGGGTGACTCTATTTCCGTCGTGGTGGCGTCGACAGCAGCTAGACCGGGCAAGGTCGATGCAGCAGTACAACTCTGAAGATGGATTGGTGGCAGGTGGCAGCGGCGACCTCTGAGTGTGCGCCGGACCGATGGGTGCCCCATACCCGGAAGGCGTCCTGGTTGGGGCCTCAGCTCTTAGATGTTAGGTTTGGCTGCGAGGTCTGTTTGGTATTAGGCCCAGACTATCAGCATCCCTTCATCAACTGGATAGGAGTAGCGATAGATGTTGCCTAGACGGTGGCTTTAGTCTTACTGTTGTATTACTTTGTAAGGCCTTGTGTGAATAATTAACAAAGTGGTTGCATGCCTCGTCCAGATGCAGAGGCCGGGGGTCTTCCTCCTTTTCTAAAAAAACGGTGCTCAACTCCATATATTATTTTCCAATGATCTATGGTTATCCTATAATGTTTTAGTAGATCCGTTTTGTCCTGTGGGTTAATCATGATCTTCGTTGGTATGATTGTATATTTTATTTATGGTGTTGTCCTACGGTGCCCTCCGTCTCGCGCAAACATGGGGGATCCCCGCTGTAGGGTGTTGCGGTATGTTCATGATTTGATTATGGCTGGTTGCGAGAGTGACAGAAGTTTAAACCCGAGTAGGTGGGTTATGGCGTATGGAAGTAAAGAGGACTTGATACTTAATGCTATGGTTGGGTTTCATGACTTTAATGATCTTTAGTAGTTGTGGATGCTTGCTAGGGGTCCAATCATAAGTGCATATGATCCAAGCAGAGAAAGTATGTTAGCTCATGCCTCTCCCTCATCTAAAGTTGCAAGAATGATTACCGGTACTTGTTATCGATTGCCTAGGAACAAATGACTTTCTTGTTGACAAAAGCTATCACCTTTTATTACCTTGCAATTTATTCTAGTTTTATTTTCGCAAAGTACTCGTAGTTTTATCCTTGCAATATAGTTTCATACTCCCTCCGTCCGGGAATAGTTGTCCCCACAGGATTTTTACAAAAAAACCCTTCACGTTTGCCCGACCAAACCCGCACTCCCTCTCCATCTTCCTCCGACACCGGCCGACTCCAACGCCGCCCAGCTCCTCCGCGCCACCATGCTGCGCAGCTCCCTGCAAGAATCACAGCGCTGCTGCCAAGCAGCTCCACCACACCGCCCACAGCAGCTCCCCACAGCTTCACCGCGCCCACCACACCATCGCTCCGCTCCCTGCACAACCCCTAAAATCCCCATTTCCCTTGTTGCTCGAGCTCGACCTCCACGCCGGACACCGCCTCACCCACACTGCCAGACGCCGCCCCGCCCTCACCGCCGGAGCTCCCCCGCCCCACGCCTCCGCCGTGTTGCTTCCGGCGGTCGGCGGATTAAGGCAGCGGCCTCGCTGGCCCATGGAACCCACCAGAGTTCAAAGGTCTCCTTTTTCCCCTTCTGCTCCCTTTGAGCTCTTGCAATTTTCTTCTTCATCTTCTTCGATTGGTCTACTGGAAACAGAACGGAGGTAAACGAAGCAATCTTTACTGAAAACATAACAGAGTTGCATGGTGGCGTTCGAGGTTGAACCTGTACTGAACAAAACAAGGCTGAGATGGATGGATGGATAGATTGTGTGAGATGAAATATGAGAATCTTGCTTTGTGTCAATTTCAGTTGTCCATCAAGTACTCCATTCACATTGTTGCTGCTCCATCTTTATTAATCCTGAAATAACATCAATGTTGTACTCCATTTAGATTGTTGTTATCTAACTGAATTTCAGTTGTCAATTTTTTTGCACTCACATGCTTCTATCAGTGGTTATCTAACTAAATCTTGCTCATTTGTTTGTAACCTATAGATGCCATGCTCAATTTTTTTGTAAAGCTACTCGAGTTGCCAGCAATGCATGCAAAGCGGCAACAGTTGGCTGCTCAGTTTTTCTTGTACTGCCAAGATGGAAGGTGAGCACCAATATTTCTGAAACTAGTGATTTGACACTAGTGAAAATTCAGTTACTGCTTGAGTGATTTAACACTATTGAAAATTCAGTTACTGTCAATTGAATTTGATAGTATAATTCTACAGTACACAACATTCAGTGTAAATCTTCAAAATGAATTGCTGTTAGTACACGATCAATTAACTAATTTGGCATTATTACTCCCTAGAGAACGGATTGTACAACACTGAAAATTAGTCTGAATATACTCCAATTGACTGTATATTCACTGAATGTACAACACCAAAAATTACTCCAATGAATGTATATTGACTGCATATATTTCATTGATGTCAAATTTTATTTATGTGTCAAGTCTGACATCAACTTGTCAAGTATGACACCCACTTAGGAGTAGTTTGTCATTGTTAAACACAAGTTTAAAATGAATATGCTTCTTTTGCCGTGGTAATCCAAAATGCTTCTTTTGAGTACAGTAGCTGTAAAACTTAGTCTATCTAGAGCTTGAGCTTGTGAGCTTCTTTACCAAGATCACAGTAAATTAGGACTATACAAACACTTGTACAGTTCTGAACATTTTTCACAAGATGAAGCTCTTGATCTTACAGTGAAACTGTTCTGAACACTTTTCACAAGAGGAAGCTTGTTTTTTTTTATCTACACTTTTAAAGTTCAAGATACTCTTGTAAATTAAATAAATCAAATGGTGTATAAGTCCTCTTGGAAACTTTAGGTATGTTTGCAATTGGAAAAATGGTGTATAAATCCAAATAAATAAAATAAATTCAAATAATTCAAATAAATCCAAATACTTCTATCCTTTCTTTTCCTATCCTTTCTCATTGAACACATGACACAATACATACACATGACACAAGCCATACACATGACACAAGCAATACACATGACACAAGCCATACACATGACACATCAAATACTCCTATCCTTTCTTTTCCTTTTCCCTTTCCCTTTCTTTTTGGGCTTTCTCTATCTACTCGTTTCCTTGTTCTATAATGGCCTTGGTGTCAGTAATTAGCTCAGGACTGCATTATACACCGGTTATTTCCTCTCCAGCATTCTGTAGACGTTCCTTATGCAGATGCGGCATCTTGTAGTTGTTTCCTCCTTGATCTTTCATCACTTCCACCATGACTGCTTGCAACGTCATAAAGCTTTTGAACAGCTTATGGGGATCCTAGTTCTCAAACTCCTCCTCTACACCCTGTACCAGTTCCTGTATATTCACAGGCGCTCTGCAGTCGGTTAGGGATTGGAGGGAGCAGTGGAAACAAAGATCAAGAACATTGAGCTCAGGGCTGTTTGGTGGTTGTTGCAATAATCGAATATTCAGATCTGTCTGTGCCACGGCTTCTAGAAAACCAGCATCATTAGGGAGGACATGCGGTGTTGCATTATCTTGTTGAATGTAGATCGTTGTGTCCTCGCCACCGTCAAAGCCATTTGTCTTGAATGGCAGGGATTACTTTATTGATCGTAATCTCGCACACGTGTCTAGTAACTTTGACCGGCTTCAACTCTATTGTCCCCCTATCTCTGTTCTGGCTTGTTCGTTGTGCCTCGGTCTCTACCACGAATGGCCAAATGCCAAGTTTTCCATCAAATGTCATCGCCCCATCTTCATTGTAGCGAGGTTTGGCCACAGCTGTTAGAAACATTACCTTCCCAATGCTATGAGTATTGTGCACAGTTCGATTTGGTTCTTCCTCTCCAGGCAGTACGTAGTAGCTACTCTTCACTGTGGTCATGTCATACCATTTCTCATCGATGTGGACCATATTTGTCATTGGCTTGAAACTGGGCCAAGGACTTGATATCCATCTTTCATCCATCATGGATAGGCAGAACTTTAGTCTCGCTATCTTGTTCTGTGGCTTGAGGGTGGGTTTGATGGTGCTTGTGATGCGTTTCAGCTCTTGCAATTGAAATCTGTCATGTAGGGTTGATCGGGGCACACCTAAAGACCTTGCTAGAGAATGGATTGTTCTTCTTTTGTTCAAAGGGATTGTTGCTGTTCTCGACAGATCTAGTTCTTTTCTCTTCCTACCACTTTTGTTCTTCTTGCTTGAAACATCAACTTCTTGACCTGCTGCAAGTTGTCGTTTGGCTAGATTCCATATTCTTGTAACTGTTCGCAGGTGAACATTCAACATAGTCGAAATGAGCACCTTGTCATACACGTGAACCTGTCCATCTCTAAGCTCGATTACTCGCAGAGCAAAGTAAACACCATGTCTCTCCTTGTCTATCAAGTCCTTCCCTCTTGGATTGCCATGTGCATAAGCTTCTTGCACTTCTGCATCTTGTGCCTCTTGAGCTTCCTGCACTTCTGCATCTTCTTATGCATCTTGAGCTTCTTCCAATTTTGCATCTTCTTGTGCCTCTTGAGCTTCTTCCAATTCCACATCTTCTTGTGCCTCTTGAGCTTCTTCCTCTTCAGGAAACCAATTCAATTCAATGTCTTCATCCTCATCTTCCGGCATCAAGTTCAAATCAATAGCGTCACCCTGTTGAGCTTGTTCTTCTTCTTGAGCTTCGTCCTCCTCTTCCAGCATCAAATTCAGATCAATAGCGTCACCCTGCTGAGCTTGTTCTTCTTTTTGAGCTTCGTCCTCCTCTTCCAGCATCAAATTCAGATCAATAGTGTCACCCTGCTGAGCTTGTTCTTCTTCTTGAGCTTCGTCCTCCTCTTCCGGCATCAAATTAAGATCAATAGCGTCACCGTGTTGAGCTTGTTCTTCTTCTTGAGCTTCGTCCTCCTCTTCCGGCATCAAATTCAGATCCATAGTTGTGTGCTCCTGTTTGATCTCATAATAAGAGTATACAAAAGATGAATGGTGAGCATATAATCATAACAAGAAAACCATGAAGAATCCTAGACAAAAAGCAAAGAAACCAAGAAAGGAAAAAATAGATATTAAAAGTACTCCTTGTTCATAAGCAACTACAGGTCCTACTGCATCTTTTTTTTTGCAGGGACCAGGGCCAGGAATTAAAAAGCAAACAAAAGCAGGGGCGAGGAGTACATCTCAACTTTTACTGTATTTCTTGTTGACAACTAGTGCAGGTACACATTCTGAATATTGAAATTATCTTCTGTTAGTAGACCATGGCAGTAGTTATAGAACTATGAATATCTATTACTCCCTCTACAACATCAGAAAAGTTAATAACATCCTCTACAACATTTTCTGTAGATTAGAGTAGGCTTCAATTTGTGAAAACTGAATTTTACTCACTGAAAATATGACAGTGGAGTACTGTCCAAATTATATTCACTGGCTAAATTTCATTGATGTCAAATTTTATTTATGTGTCAAGGTTGACAACAACTTGATTGAACATCAACTTGACAGATCAAAACCTGACAGAAATTGACAGGTTTTGGAACAAAATGACAGGATCTGAACATCAACTTGACTGAATAATATAGTGTCAATTCTGATTGTTAACAGCAGAATAATACAGTTAATAGCAGAGTAATGGAGTGAGAAATCTTACTATAAATTCAGTTACTGTAGTTACGGAAAATTCACTGTAATTATGCAAATGAAATTATTATTCTGTAAATTCAGTTAACAATCAGAATTATGTAATGGAGTGAGAAATCTTAGTGTAAATTCAGTTAACAAGAAATCTTAGTGTAAATTCAGTTAATAGTGTGTTCCTAAATAATCTGAGATTTTGACAGAAATGTTGTGACATGTTCAGACTAGGACTAATCAAAGTTCAAAGAATTAGTAGAAGAAGCTTGTATTTTCAGCTTATAAATTTTAGGACTATGTGAATAAAATGCTTTCAACTAAGAAGATAATCTGTCTTCCCATCTCACTGCTCACTGCTAGCAAGAGTAGAAGAAGAAGAATTCCAAATAATGTTTCCAATTTGGCTAAATCTGGCCTGAATTTGCTGCAATTTAGTACATGATTTTTTCCTTCTTTTGTCAATGATTCTGCCCCTCTATAACCTTTCTCATCATCTCATGATTTTGCCCATGACTTATTTTTTACTGCCATGAATGATTCTGCCCCTCTGTAACATTTTTTTGGCAGTACTAAAGATTGGTCCATCAGAAATCAACATCAATGTTAACTGAATTTTTTCAAATTACAGAGCAACAAGCAAGCAATGTACACAAATCAGTTGTGTTTCAAACTACAGAGCAAGCAAGCAAGGCACTGGAGATGAACAAATTACAGAGCCATGTACTTCTTCTCACCAAGCAGAAAAGACGAGCAAAGCGACCTCGGCGGCAAGACACGAGAAGGGAGCTCCCGGCGGCAAGACGAAAGGGGGAGGAGCAGCAAGTTGCGGAGAAGCAGCAGAAGGGGTCCAGTTTGAGGTCCAGGACTGCGAAAGAGCTTGAGGGAGCTCGTGGTCCAGGCGCAGCGGGAGCTCGTGGTCCAGGCGCGCGCGGGTCCTGAGCGGCGGCGGCGGTGCGGGCCCTACGAGGAAGAAGGGGATATCATCGGCGCAGGTCCTGGGCGACGGAGGAGCACGTCCTGTGCGGCGACGGAGCAAGCAGGGCGGTGCAGGTCCTTGGCGGCGGAGGAGCACGTCCTGTGCGGCGACGGAGCAAGCAGGGCGGCGCAGGTCCTTGGCTGCGTCCTGCGCGGCGAAGGAGCGCGGGTCCTGGGCCGCGGAGGAGCACGTCGAGTGCGGCGGCGGAGCAAGCAATTGGGCGGCGCAGGTCCTGAGCTGACGACTGGCCCTGGCGATGCGCGCCGACGACCGGCGAAGGAAGAAGACGCGACCTGTATGGAAACCTGTTTGTAAGAAATTTGAAGTTATGAGGGTGTTTTTGAAAAATTGGCATTACACTACGCTGTGGACAACTATTCCCGGACGGAGGGAGTACTTGTTTTAGGTAAAGCAAAGGTAAGGTGTGCGTAGAGTTGTATCAGTGGTCGACAGAACTTCAGGGAATATTTGGTCTATCTTTAGCTCCTCCTTGGGTTCGACACTCTTATTTATCGAAGAAGACTACAAATGATCCCCTACACTTGTGGGTTATCAGTGTCCTTTCTTCTCTTGGTTGCTGCATCAAAGCGGACACTGATTGGTGCTCTTTTATTTTTTAGCGATCATGTAAAATGTATTCCCATTTATCTCGCACCCTTTCAAAGTCATTATATTCGAAGATGTTAACTGGGACAACAAGTACAGGTCATCTTCAACAGCATCGTCATGCATAGCACGTGTCTGCAACCAACCGGCGAAAGTCCCCATTTGTTCACGTGTAATCCAGTCGTCAGATTGCTCCGAGTGTTTGGAGTGTAGAATATTCTTGTGTTCCTCGACATATGGAACCACCAAGGAGGAATTTTGTAGAACTGTATAGTGTTCTTGAGTGAGAGAATGCCCGTCCATACATATTATTGCTTTTGGTCCTAGCATGCCATTTCCACCAAGTCTGCCCTTATTTCGTGATCCAGGAACACCAATCGGCTTCAGGTCAGGAATAAAGTCAACACAAAACTCAATGACCTCCTCATTTTCATGGCCCTTGGAGATGCTTATTTCTGGCCTAGCACAGTTATGGACATATTTCTTTAAGAGTCCCATGAACCTCTCAAAGGGGAACATATTGTGTAGAAATACAAGCCCTAAAACGGTAATCTCTTTGTATAGGTGAACTAGGACGTGCGTCATGATATTGAAGAAGGATGGTGGGGACACCAACTCGAAACTGAGAAGACATTGCACCAAATCATTTTCTAACCTTGTTATGATTTCTGGATCGATTACCTTCTGAGGGACTGCATTGAGGAATGCACATAGCTTCACAATGGCTAATCGAACGTTTTCTGGTAGAAGCCCCCTCAATGCAACCGGAAGTAGATGATTCATAATCACGTGGCAGTCATGAGACTTTAGGTTCTGAAACTTTTTCTCTACCATGTTTATTATTCCCCTTATATTCGACGAGAAGCCAGATGGGACCTTCATACTGAGCAGGCATTAAAAGAAGATTTCCTTCTCTTCTTTGGTAAGAGCATAGCTGGCATGACCCTGATGTATGCCGTCTTTTTTGTGTATATGTTGCTGGTCCTCCCGTACATCCGGTGTATTTTTTGTCTTCCCATACACGCCCAAGAAGCCAAGCAGGGTCACGCAAAGATTCTTCATCACGTGCATCACGTCGATTGACGGCTAAGATTCTTCGTCACGTGCATCACGTCAATTGACGAATACAATTTAATAATATTCCTGAGAATCTTGGCCGTAGAGCACTTCATAAACAAGTGACCTATCAATTTGTCAGATCCACAAACAGGGTCAGCTTTACTACCAGTCCAGCCCCTTCTAATCAAATTGTCCTTAGTCAAAATGCTATTTCTAATAACCATCCACATAAAAAAATTACCCTATGTGGAATCTTGGTTTTCCACAAGAATTTGTGTGTGTAGTTAACACCTTGACTAACTAGGTGTCTGTAGTAATATTTGACAGTGTATATACCACTCATGTTCAAAATCCACTGAATGACACCTTGATTATCAGAAAGTAGCATGTTAGCGCAAACATCATTTATGACAACTTCTCCAATGATTCCCAAATCAGGGTTCTCCTCAAGTGCATATGTTCAAGACCTTTCTCTAAAACAACATCAATTGACAAATTCTTATCAAAGCAAATATTGTATAGTCTAGGGAAATTTTGCTGGAGGGGTCTATCTCCCAACCACCAATCTTCCAAAAAACCTGACATCCTTCGTTCTGACCAAGTGACGTAGTAAATCTTGTAATCTTTCTGTTCTCCACCCAAACCTCCGCCACTAATGCATTTGGTTTGTGAGTGATGGCAAACAAGCTAGTGAGGGTATATATATAATGAAGCGACACCTCACCAATCCAATGACCCAGCCAGAATTGGGACAATTCTCTATTGTGCACTGAGAATTTTGTCCCCAACCTGAGTAGATGTTGAACTTTCCCCACCGCCCCACAAACTTCAACCTGTTGATGTTCGAGTTAACCTCAAGCCCGCCATTGGGCAAATTACCGAAGATATGTAACCAAAGAGCACCTTCCTCAGAAATGATTTCGAGCTTACTTTGCCAATTGGCACCAATTCATGATACTTGTATTGATCACTCTTTTTTTGCGAAGTAAAGGAGCTTTATTACTCAGAAGAAGTGTTACAATCCAGAGGCCATAGGTCCTCGATACATGGTGGAGCCGAGGTCAACCACACCGCAGTTGTGCTCTCGGTGCGGCTATAATTGGCCAAACGATCTGCAAAACTGTTTTGGCTACGGTGAATTCTCTGAGGATAAAACTCCCTACTGACTAACAAATCTTTGATCTCTCTAACTATATGACCATAAGCTGAGCGGTCAAGACCCTGATTCCGTAAAGACGAGAGCCCCTCCGATGAGTCCGACTGTACAATAACCGGGAGCGAGGAATGTTGGATAGCCAATGCCATCCCTTGCATGATCGCATGTAGTTCAGCTTCCAAAGGGTCATTGCAATAGAAGATCACGCGGTACGCCGAGAAGATAATATGACCATTGTGATCATGTAATATCATACCTGCTGCCGCTGATCCGTCGGTACTACTGAAGGAACCGTCAACCGAGAGCGCTACCCGTCCTTGTGGTGGTTTGGGCCACGGCGCTGCTGCTGGCGCCGTCTTCTCCGCCTTGCTTGGGAGAGCCGAAGATGGCATCTTCCCCTTGAGAATTTCCTCTGTAGTATACCGGCCTGCCAGGCACACCGATCTGTAGTAGCTGTCCAAGAATTCGACCGTCACATGAACTGGAGGGTTTCCATACCATGAGTGAGGTCGTTCCTTAGCTACCAGATACGCCAGCATAACATAATAATCATGTCACGAACAGCATCGTAACAGTTCGATAATGATGTAGGATCCACTCCTTACCATTATCCACCAGCAACTTGTCATCTGGGAGAGGCCATCTCTCCCTCATACTGGTCCACACCATTCTAGCATGAGAGCACGCCACCAAGGCATGGTATGAACCTTCCTCCTCTCGGCCACATACTGGGCATGTTGATCTGGTCGCCAGATGCCTGAACATCTTGCAACTCTGTGTTGGAAGGGCTCCAGTAGCAGCTTTCCACATCGTGATCTTCATTTTTTGAGGGATCGAGGACTTCCAGACACAATTCCACAAGCTACGACGCCCACCCGGGGCCGCACTGGAAGCCCCGCCGCTAACTCCAGCGACATGATCACATGTTGCGAGGGTGTAGGCACTTCTCACTGTAAAAATCCCGCTCTTTTCTGGTGCCCATGCGACAAAATCAGCACGCTGCCTTGGAGATGTGCGTATCCTCAAAATGTGTTGTCTATCCATCGGCCAAAAATGCTCTCTCAATCTGTCCAACCTCGAGGCGCCATTTTCATCTAATAAATCAGCAACTCTGTTAAACCGGCAATTACGTTTGGGCAGGCAAATGGTGGGCCAGCTAACCATACGATATTTTTTCTTGCCCCCCCCCCCTACCCACAAGAAACGAGATCACACTTTGTCTATTTTCTCATTAACCCATCTTGCAATAGTTAAAAGCCCATTACGTACATAAGTATGTTTGTGAGGCAGTTATTATAAACAACTCTGTATGCTAATGTTCTCTTAATTAGTACCCATTTTTGACTTAGACTCTCATTCCCTATATTTAGGGTTTATGAGGAGACATATTTTATATACCTATGCTTCTCCTTGGGTTAGGATTGTATGAATTCCCGTTTGAAAATACGACAATTATGTTGTTGGTTTCAAAGTTTATAGCAATCCCCAAGAGAAAACTAATACAAAGTGATGCATATGTAAGGAAAAGGTTTCATTCTGTCTCGGAGAAATTCAACAGACAATACAAATCTGAGCATGCTTCGTTTGTCTCAAATATATTCTTTTATATTTCAAAAATTATTTATTTATGCATAATTGTCTTAGTTCCATCGCAACGACCAAGTGGATTTGTAGGTTAAGTCTTCGATAAGATATTTAATTTTTTAATTGGGTTGCAAACCAATTCTCCGATGGAGACAACTACTAATGGACCAAAATACATTAGTTCAGGGTTGTGGTCGTTGGTGAAGCATTAATCACCGTCGCATTTATTATGGAGTTATCAACATGACAGTACAGATATCTCATTCGTCCAACATTATTAATGGATGTGATATTAAAATACAAACGGCCTCGTGCAATTTGATTATAGTTTTCGATTACACTTAAACTAAAATTTATTATTTAACATTACAACTAATATTTATGTCAAATCTTGTTTTTTATACAATATTACATTTTTTTTATTAAAATTTAGTTTTAATACTTTAACACCATTTTTAATGAATTGTTTATAAGGAGCTTTTTATTTAGTCAAGTATCTCTACATGAAAGAAAAAAGAATGAAAATTTCATACATCAACATATTAATTTGTGGCACTAAAAATATTCATTGTGTATATGCTACCATGAATTATGGTCATTCTTGTATATTTAAGTTTCTTGGTAGAGAGTCCCAAGACATGTTTTCCAGTGAATATCTTGGCAGAGAGGAAATTCTAGAGCGTATGCTTGTCTAACCTATGTAAGTGAAAATACATTGTTCTAGAGTCTATGAGGTGTCTCGAAGGATTTGTTCTTGTATCTATAACGCTGCTCGTTTATTAGATTTTTTGTTCAAGTAGGTTTTTCATGCTTTTGTGTTTTAACAATGAATTGGCAATGCATGTGTTCTTTGTACTTGGTATGAACATGGCATTTTGTGTGATCGGAACCCATGGGAATGGAAAGAAATACTTCAACCAGAATGAATCTTCTTAATACATATGTTTGAAGGCTCTGGCGGTAGGCGGCGGCGGGGCCTTCAGCCTTTGTCTAGTCCTCCCTCATGGAGACTCGGCTTCACCCCGCACAATCTGAAGCTCCCTCCAACGTCCCTACCACGGCTCTACCGGGTGATGCATCCGATCTGGCTGTTACCACAATGGATCCCCTCGCTCTGGAGGCTTCTCGTGATGGTACCACAGAGCGCTGGTAGCTTCCTCCATGGCGCGGAGGTGAGCGCCATGGGTCGGCAGGGCCTTGGCCAAAAGAGTCGTGGCTAGCGCCCGGTTGCTCGGTCGTGTGGCATGTTACCGTGTGCCAGCAAGCCGCCTGTGGCCATCCTCCGTTGACGCCTTGGGTTGGGTGGCTGCTGCGAGGTGGATTGTCGCCCTCTCCCCTCTGCGAGTGTGCCCAGATCTGGCTCTATAGCTTCTACTAGTTTGGATGCAAGATGCAGCCAAAAAGCTTGTCTGTGAGTTTTGACGGCTGTCACCTCTGCCGGCCTTCAATGGTGAAATGCAATCTACGGACAACGGCCTGACGCAAAGGGATATGGTTGTGTAGTGGCGGTGATGGGATTGGTCAAGCGCATGTAGTTGCTGGGATCGTGGAAAGTGGCGGTGATAAGACATGATTGACTTTGATTCGATGGTGCTTCTTGAGTACCTAGTCTGGAGTACCGAGGTTAGAATCCTAGGTATGAACCGAGGTTGTTTTACCTGGCGATAGCGATGCTTTTGCGTTGTAACCTTGTTGAAGGCATAGCTCGGATATGCTCGGACCTATTCTTCAGGGTGAACACCTAGAATCTTGCCTTTGATGGTTGATCCGGCGACGACAGCGTTTGGGCGTCGTTTCCTGCATGAAGATGTTGTTGTTGAAGAACTTTCCTCACTTTGCATGTGGTGTCAAAAGATGATTGGTGTGGATATGGTCGTTGATGTAGTTTTTCGATCTTTGATCATTTTGGGTTTTTCTTTTCTTTTTCCATATTTAGGCATAACTTTGGTCTTATATGATTTTGTTGTAAGTTGGCGGAGTTATGCGTGTGTTGCGGTGTTGGCTGTGTGCATACTGGCTATGCAGAAGCACGGTGTATATTCATTGTGCATGTATCCCTTTGATGCTTCATTTTGAGTAAATAAAATTCACCCTTTGTTAAAAAAAATGTGTCATGCAACTTCCGCAACACTGAATTTTGGTTGATTTCCTACACGGTTGTTTATTAAATAGAGGACATCATGATGTAATAAAACAAGTGCTACCAAAGGTGGAGAGTCACGTGGTCACCTCGTCCATGCTCGTGAGGATGCGAGTTAATGATGGTATGCTCAGTTATGTTTTTTCTCACCTCCGCTGCAGCTCTTCTTTTTACATACAATTCATACTTTCGCATGTTGTCTCGGTATGCATTGGATTGGCCGTCAAACACACGGTTGAACGGTCACATTGACATCCAGCTCCACTTCCACGCCGACAACGGTGATGGCGATGCCGGTGAGGATTTCTGCCTCCACCCTTCCACCACCATGATCCATTCATTTATGTGTTGCGGCCGCCATTTCTTTTTCCTTTTTTCCTCGGCGACTTCCTATATATTTCAGCGGGCTGTCCTCCCGTATGTGTGTGCTATTTAGGGCTTGCGAATGTGTACACCTTATTTTGTATTTGTGTATAGGCCAACCCTGGGCGACGGCGCGCCGCCCCAAATTTGGGCCGGTCCTGCGCTAGCCATTGGATCTCATGTCCCCTCAGCCTTTGCGATGACCTTCTACGTCTCGTTGAACGCTCTGTCACTGTAAAATACACCCTGCGGGAGTCACGCGCCGACCCCCCCACGGCCGCACTCGCCGTCCTCCTCCCCCGTCTCCGGTCGTCCTCACCGGCCACCTCCCCCCGGTCGTCCTCACGAAATTCAAAAGAGTTGTTTGCAGCTCCATGTAGACGTCCTTTATAGCATGGATGGCTGCCCCTCTTCGCGTTCTAGAAACCGCCTGTGAGCTTGCTGCACTCTACGCCACAGTCGCTGCTCGCCGACAGTTGGTCGCGGTTCATAGCTCTGGCAGTCACCGGCTACAGCACCTCACCTTCGCCCCGTCGCAACAAATTTGCTTGCCGGTTGTAGCATACTTGGGCGTCGCCGGCCATGGCCGGGGAGTGGGTGCTGGTTCCAGCAAAACACAAAAGGCTGGTTGTAGCAAAACTGGCACTGTGTTGCAGCTTTGCCGTAGCCGGTTGCGGCTTTTCACGTCGTTTGTAGCTTATGTCGTCTCGGGTTGAAGCCTTTTTTGTTGCCAGTTGAAGCTTTTTTCATCAACGGATGTAGCTTTCTTATACGCCGGTTGCAGCTTTTGTGCTACCGGCCTAGCTTCCGTCGTCCCTCCAGTTGAATCTTTTTTTCTCGCCGGATGTAGCTTTCTCAGATGCTGGCTGGAGCAAACCTTGACTAGCCGTCGTATCGACAATACCTCGCTCCAGCATTGGTGGTTGCCGGTTGCAACACCTGTGGTCGCCGTCTCCAGCTCCGACGGCTGCTGGTTGTAGCACTGTCTTCAAGTGCAGCTCCGACCATGGACATAAGATCGCCGGCCACGCCCGTTGCAGCTCCGGCCATCACGGAGCAGTAGTAGATGCAGTTGAGATAGGGAATCGAGGGGAGGACGCTGGCTCAGGGGTTGGCGTCAGGGGTGCTCGCAGGAGAAGAAGAGTGAGAGGGGGGGGGGGGGGTCGTCGGAGGAGATGGCCAAGCAGGACTTCCATGGCAACTGGGAGGAGGGAGGGGGGGGAGAGAAAAAAGAGCAGGTGACAGGGAAGGAGAAGGATGTGGGAGATGGGAGGTAATACCCCTAACTTCGGTCGTTGCAGGTGTGCGCGCCTGGACGTGATCGGCCAAAGTTTCGGCCGGCCGTATGGCGTGAAACGTTTTCCTTGTGTATATCCCTTAGAGGAATCAAATAAGAGAAGGCGGAATTCAATTTGAAGTGCGGTTGCTATTCAAATGATAAATCTGTGCAAAGTTCCTTGCTATGGTAGCTGCGAGCCGGCAATCGACTAGAATTTGGTTCAGCGAAATGCACCTACCTGTTTGCGTCTGCCTGCACTAGTCCTGAGTCGCGACACAAGAAAGCACAAATGGGTAAACCACTGAACTAGCAGGCATTTTGGTTTTAGGGGAGAACTAGCAGGAATTACTTGACCACACATACGGCGGTCTGTTACTGTCGTACCTCAGCTTCAGTGCACCTGAAGAACCTTTTGCCCCGCCGTGCCGTCCACAACCACGCCGTTGTCCATCACGTGTGCTCCTGTTCCTACGCACCTCTTCCGGTTACATAAAGGAAACTAGACCATGAAGGCGCGCGTTGCTGCACCCGTTTATTTAATTTATTTTTTTATAAATAGTAGAAACCTTTCAGAAAATATGGACCATAGCAACGAAATAAAAGAACTTAGCAAGCCTGCATTTCAACAGACTATACATAATGCCTGTGTACAAAGTAGAGACCTTACTTCTGGAGCGAAATAAGATGAGCAGTCATCTCATATATTAACGGAAGGTACCAAGACAATCTGATCTAAGTCAGGCCCTAGCATGCAAAATCGCACGATCAATTTAAGTACCTGAAGTAATAGTAACTTATATGCTCCATTTCTGATGATAAGGTAGTTGTTTTTTCTTCTTCTTCTTTTTTGTAAAAGATATGTGGATGTTATTGGCATATAGTTGCACACGAGTTGAACACCGTGCAAACTGCTAATATATCTAGGAGGGCTATTAAGTTCATAGATCCCCAGCTGAATGTTTGAGATAACTCTGAAAACTAATGCTAATTTTTTTTTAATTGCTAAAGTTGATAGTTGATATATAGTGCAACACAAAAACTGCAGAAGTCAACCCGCAAAGAAAAAAAAACTAAAGCCTAGCGCCAAGCTCACACAGTCATATGCCAAAGGAGAATTACAAAGAAGAACAAGGCTCAGACATAACGGAAGATGAAAAGCAAGGGTTCCTCGTACAAAAAAAAAAGAAAAAAGAAAAGTCAACCCGTCACCATTTCACCAGCGAGATGATGTTGCATCCTTTTATGTTGGCAGGCTGCTGTTCCCAGTTGGTCTCTTCCTACGGGCAGAGAAAGAA